>JAJJWW010015504.1:600000-899144 GCA_023531295.1 Papaver armeniacum | reverse complement strand
GAAATCCGAAACCCTAGAGGTTCAAATGGTCTGTGGTTCACAAGAAACCGAAAATACATATTTTTACCCATGCGATATGCGCATTAATCACGCACCAAGCCTTGTGTCTACACAAATTTGTTTTTTGCAAGTTTTTATTTAAGAGTTTTATTTATGGGAGGATTCCTTTTACGCGTTTAATTGTTTTACAAGAAACAAAAAACTTGGTTTACAAGAAATCCAAACCCTAGAGGTTCAGTGGTTCAGTGGTTTACAAGAAATCCGAAAATACATATTTTTACCCATGCGATATGCGCATGAATCACGCACCAAGCCTTGTGTCTACACAAATTTGTTTTTTGCAAGTTTTTATTTAAGAGTTTTATTTATGGGAGGATTCCTTTTACGCGTTTAATTGTTTTACAAGAAACAAAAACTTGGTTTACAAGAATCCGAAACCCTAGAGGTTCAGGGTTCACAAGAAATCCGAAAATACATATTTTTACCCATGCGATATGCGCATGAATCACGCACCAAGCCTTGTGTCTACACAAATTTGTTTTTTGCAAGTTTTTATTTAAGAGTTTTATTTATGGGAGGATTCCTTTACGCGTTTAATTGTTTTACAAGAAACAAAAAACTTGGTTTACAAGAAATCCGAAACCCTAGAGGTTCAGTGTTCAGGGTTCACAAGAAATCCGAAAATACATATTTTTACCCATGCGATATGCGCATGAATCACGCACCAAGCCTTGTGTCTACACAAATTTGTTTTTTGCAAGTTTTTATTTAAGAGTTTTATTTATGGGAGGATTCCTTTTACGCGTTTAATTGTTTTACAAGAAACAAAAAACTTGGTTTACAAGAAATCCGAAACCCTAGAGGTTCATGGTTCATGGTTCATGGTTCAGGGCTCACAAGAAATCCGAAAATACATATTTTTACCCATGCGATATGCGCATGAATCACGCACCAAGCCTTGTGTCTACACAAATTTGTTTTTTGCAAGTTTTTATTTAAGAGTTTTATTTATGGGAGGATTCCTTTTACGCGTTTAATTGTTTTACAAGAAACAAAAAACTTGGTTTACAAGAAATCCGAAACCCTAGAGGTTCAGGGTTCACAAGAAATCCGAAAATACATATTTTTACCCATGCGATATGCGCATGAATCACGCACCAAGCCTTGTGTCTACACAAATTTGTTTTTTGCAAGTTTTTATTTAAGAGTTTTATTTATGGGAGGATTCCTTTTACGCGTTTAATTGTTTTACAAGAAACAAAAAACTTGGTTTACAAGAAATCCAAACCCTAGAGGTTCAGTGGTTCAGTGGTTCACAAGAAATCCGAAAATACATATTTTTACCCATGCGATATGCGCATGAAACACGCACCAAGCCTTGTGTCTACACAAATTTGTTTTTTGCAAGTTTTTATTTAAGAGTTTGATTTATGGGAGGATTCCTTTTACGCGTTTAATTGTTTTACAAGAAACCAAAAACTTGGTTTACAAGAAATCCGAAACCCTAGAGGTTCAGGGTTCACAAGAAATCCGAAAATACATATTTTTACCCATGCGATATGCGCATGAATCACGCACCAAGCCTTGTGTCTACACAAATTTGTTTTTTGCAAGTTTTTATTTAAGAGTTTTATTTATGGGAGGATTCCTTTTACGCGTTTAATTGTTTTACAAGAAACAAAAAACTTGGTTTACAAGAAATCCGAAACCCTAGAGGTTCAGGGTTCACAAGAAATCCGAAAATACATATTTTTACCCATGCGATATGCGCATGAATCACGCACCAAGCCTTGTGTCTACACAAATTTGTTTTTTGCAAGTTTTTATTTAAGAGTTTTATTTATGGGAGGATTCCTTTTACGCATTTAATTGTTTTACAAGAAACAAAAAACTTGGTTTACAAGAAATCCGAAACCCTAGAGGTTCAGGGTTCACAAGAAATCCGAAAATACATATTTTTACCCATGCGATATGCGCATGAATCACGCACCAAGCCTTGTGTCTACACAAATTTGTTTTTTGCAAGTTTTTATTTAAGAGTTTTATTTATGGGAGGATTCCTTTTACGCGTTTAATTGTTTTACAAGAAACAAAAAACTTGGTTTACAAGAAATCCGAAACCCTAGAGGTTCAGTGGTTCAGTGGTTCACAAGAAATCCGAAAATACATATTTTTACCCATGCGATATGCGCATGAATCACGCACCAAGCCTTGTGTCTACACAAATTTGTTTTTTGCAAGTTTTTATTTAAGAGTTTTATTTATGGGAGGATTCCTTTTACGCGTTTAATTGTTTTACAAGAAACAAAAAACTTGGTTTACAAGAAATCCAAACCCTAGAGGTTCAGTGGTTCAGTGGTTCACAAGAAATCCGAAAATACATATTTTTACCCATGCGATATGCGCATGAATCACGCACCAAGCCTTGTGTCTACACAAATTTGTTTTTTGCAAGTTTTTATTTAAGAGTTTTATTTATGGGAGGATTCCTTTTACGCGTTTAATTGTTTTACAAGAAACAAAAAACTTGGTTTACAAGAAATCCGAAACCCTAGAGGTTCAGTGGTTCAGTGGTTCACAAGAAATCCGAAAATACATATTTTTACCCATGCGATATGCGCATGAATCACGCACCAAGCCTTGTGTCTACACAAATTTGTTTTTTGCAAGTTTTTATTTAAGAGTTTTATTTATGGGAGGATTCCTTTTACGCGTTTAATTGTTTTACAAGAAACAAAAAACTTGGTTTACAAGAAATCCGAAACCCTAGAGGTTCAGTGGTTCAGTGGTTCACAAGAAATCCGAAAATACATATTTTTACCCATGCGATATGCGCATGAATCACGCACCAAGCCTTGTGTCTACACAAATTTGTTTTTTGCAAGTTTTTATTTAAGAGTTTTATTTATGGGAGGATTCCTTTTACGCGTTTAATTGTTTTACAAGAAACAAAAAACTTGGTTTACAAGAAATCCGAAACCCTAGAGGTTCAGTGGTTCAGTGGTTCACAAGAAATCCGAAAATACATATTTTTACCCATGCGATATGCGCATGAATCACGCACCAAGCCTTGTGTCTACACAAATTTGTTTTTTGCAAGTTTTTATTTAAGAGTTTTATTTATGGGAGGATTCCTTTTACGCGTTTAATTGTTTTACAAGAAACAAAAAACTTGGTTTACAAGAAATCCGAAACCCTAGAGGTTCAGTGGTTCAGTGGTTCACAAGAAATCCGAAAATACATATTTTTACCCATGCGATATGCGCATGAATCACGCACCAAGCCTTGTGTCTACACAAATTTGTTTTTTGCAAGTTTTTATTTAAGAGTTTTATTTATGGGAGGATTCCTTTTACGCGTTTAATTGTTTTACAAGAAACAAAAAACTTGGTTTACAAGAAATCCGAAACCCTAGAGGTTCAGTGGTTCAGTGGTTCACAAGAAATCCGAAAATACATATTTTTACCCATGCGATATGCGCATGAATCACGCACCAAGCCTTGTGTCTACACAAATTTGTTTTTTGCAAGTTTTTATTTAAGAGTTTTATTTATGGGAGGATTCCTTTTACGCGTTTAATTGTTTTACAAGAAACAAAAAACTTGGTTTACAAGAAACCGAAACCCTAGAGGTTCAGTGGTTCAGTGGTTCACAAGAAATCCGAAAATACATATTTTTACCCATGCGATATGCGCATGAATCACGCACCAAGCCTTGTGTCTACACAAATTTGTTTTTTGCAAGTTTTTATTTAAGAGTTTTATTTATGGGAGGATTCCTTTTACGCGTTTAATTGTTTTACAAGAAACAAAAACTTGGTTTACAAGAAATCCGAAACCCTAGAGGTTCAGTGGTTCAGTGGTTCACAAGAAATCCGAAAATACATATTTTTACCCATGCGATATGCGCATGAATCACGCACCAAGCCTTGTGTCTACACAAATTTGTTTTTTGCAAGTTTTTATTTAAGAGTTTTATTTATGGGAGGATTCCTTTTACGCGTTTAATTGTTTTACAAGAAACAAAAACTTGGTTTACAAGAAATCCAAACCCTAGAGGTTCATGTGGTTCAGTGGTTCACAAGAAATCCGAAAATACATATTTTTACCCATGCGATATGCGCATGAATCACGCACCAAGCCTTGTGTCTACACAAATTTGTTTTTTGCAAGTTTTTATTTAAGAGTTTTATTTATGGGAGGATTCCTTTTACGCGTTTAATTGTTTTACAAGAAACAAAAAACTTGGTTTACAAGAAATCCGAAACCCTAGAGGTTCAGTGGTTCAGTGGTTCACAAGAAATCCGAAAATACATATTTTTACCCATGCGATATGCGCATGAATCACGCACCAAGCCTTGTGTCTACACAAATTTGTTTTTTGCAAGTTTTTATTTAAGAGTTTTATTTATGGGAGGATTCCTTTTACGCGTTTAATTGTTTTACAAGAAACAAAAAACTTGGTTTACAAGAAATCCGAAACCCTAGAGGTTCAGTGGTTCAGTGGTTCACAAGAAATCCGAAAATACATATTTTTACCCATGCGATATGCGCATGAATCACGCACCAAGCCTTGTGTCTACACAAATTTGTTTTTTGCAAGTTTTTATTTAAGAGTTTTATTTATGGGAGGATTCCTTTTACGCGTTTAATTGTTTTACAAGAAACAAAAAACTTGGTTTACAAGAAATCCGAAACCCTAGAGGTTCAGTGGTTCAGTGGTTCACAAGAAATCCGAAAATACATATTTTTACCCATGCGATATGCGCATGAATCACGCACCAAGCCTTGTGTCTACACAAATTTGTTTTTTGCAAGTTTTTATTTAAGAGTTTTATTTATGGGAGGATTCCTTTTACGCGTTTAATTGTTTTACAAGAAACAAAAAACTTGGTTTACAAGAAATCCGAAACCCTAGAGGTTCAGTGGTTCAGTGGTTCACAAGAAATCCGAAAATACATATTTTTACCCATGCGATATGCGCATGAATCACGCACCAAGCCTTGTGTCTACACAAATTTGTTTTTTGCAAGTTTTTATTTAAGAGTTTTATTTATGGGAGGATTCCTTTTACGCGTTTAATTGTTTTACAAGAAACAAAAAACTTGGTTTACAAGAAATCCGAAACCCTAGAGGTTCAGTGGTTCAGTGGTTCACAAGAAATCCGAAAATACATATTTTTACCCATGCGATATGCGCATGAATCACGCACCAAGCCTTGTGTCTACACAAATTTTTTTTTTGCAAGTTTTTATTTAAGAGTTTTATTTATGGGAGGATTCCTTTTACGCGTTTAATTGTTTTACAAGAAACAAAAAACTTGGTTTACAAGAAATCCGAAACCCTAGAGGTTCAGTGGTTCAGTGGTTCACAAGAAATCCGAAAATACATATTTTTACCCATGCGATATGCGCATGAATCACGCACCAAGCCTTGTGTCTACACAAATTTGTTTTTTGCAAGTTTTTATTTAAGAGTTTTATTTATGGGAGGATTCCTTTTACGCGTTTAATTGTTTTACAAGAAACAAAAAACTTGGTTTACAAGAAATCCGAAACCCTAGAGGTTCAGTGGTTCAGTGGTTCACAAGAAATCCGAAAATACATATTTTTACCCATGCGATATGCGCATGAATCACGCACCAAGCCTTGTGTCTACACAAATTTGTTTTTTGCAAGTTTTTATTTAAGAGTTTTATTTATGGGAGGATTCCTTTTACGCGTTTAATTGTTTTACAAGAAACAAAAAACTTGGTTTACAAGAAACCAAACCCTAGAGGTTCAGTGGTTCAGTGGTTCACAAGAAATCCGAAAATACATATTTTTACCCATGCGATATGCGCATGAATCACGCACCAAGCCTTGTGTCTACACAAATTTGTTTTTTGCAAGTTTTTATTTAAGAGTTTTATTTATGGGAGGATTCCTTTTACGCGTTTAATTGTTTTACAAGAAACAAAAAACTTGGTTTACAAGAAATCCGAAACCCTAGAGGTTCAGTGGTTCAGTGGTTCACAAGAAATCCGAAAATACATATTTTTACCCATGCGATATGCGCATGAATCACGCACCAAGCCTTGTGTCTACACAAATTTGTTTTTTGCAAGTTTTTATTTAAGAGTTTTATTTATGGGAGGATTCCTTTTACGCGTTTAATTGTTTTACAAGAAACAAAAAACTTGGTTTACAAGAAATCCGAAACCCTAGAGGTTCAGTGGTTCAGTGGTTCACAAGAAATCCGAAAATACATATTTTTACCCATGCGATATGCGCATGAATCACGCACCAAGCCTTGTGTCTACACAAATTTGTTTTTTGCAAGTTTTTATTTAAGAGTTTTATTTATGGGAGGATTCCTTTTACGCGTTTAATTGTTTTACAAGAAACAAAAAACTTGGTTTACAAGAAATCCGAAACCCTAGAGGTTCAGTGGTTCAGTGGTTCACAAGAAATCCGAAAATACATATTTTTACCCATGCGATATGCGCATGAATCACGCACCAAGCCTTGTGTCTACACAAATTTGTTTTTTGCAAGTTTTTATTTAAGAGTTTTATTTATGGGAGGATTCCTTTTACGCGTTTAATTGTTTTACAAGAAACAAAAAACTTGGTTTACAAGAAATCCGAAACCCTAGAGGTTCAGTGGTTCAGTGGTTCACAAGAAATCCGAAAATACATATTTTTACCCATGCGATATGCGCATGAATCACGCACCAAGCCTTGTGTCTACACAAATTTGTTTTTTGCAAGTTTTTATTTAAGAGTTTTATTTATGGGAGGATTCCTTTTACGCGTTTAATTGTTTTACAAGAAACAAAAAACTTGGTTTACAAGAAATCCGAAACCCTAGAGGTTCAGTGGTTCAGTGGTTCACAAGAAATCCGAAAATACATATTTTTACCCATGCGATATGCGCATGAATCACGCACCAAGCCTTGTGTCTACACAAATTTGTTTTTTGCAAGTTTTTATTTAAGAGTTTTATTTATGGGAGGATTCCTTTTACGCGTTTAATTGTTTTACAAGAAACAAAAAACTTGGTTTACAAGAAATCCGAAACCCTAGAGGTTCAGTGGTTCAGTGGTTCACAAGAAATCCGAAAATACATATTTTTACCCATGCGATATGCGCATGAATCACGCACCAAGCCTTGTGTCTACACAAATTTGTTTTTTGCAAGTTTTTATTTAAGAGTTTTATTTATGGGAGGATTCCTTTTACGCGTTTAATTGTTTTACAAGAAACAAAAAACTTGGTTTACAAGAAATCCGAAACCCTAGAGGTTCAGTGGTTCAGTGGTTCACAAGAAATCCGAAAATACATATTTTTACCCATGCGATATGCGCATGAATCACGCACCAAGCCTTGTGTCTACACAAATTTGTTTTTTGCAAGTTTTTATTTAAGAGTTTTATTTATGGGAGGATTCCTTTTACGCGTTTAATTGTTTTACAAGAAACAAAAAACTTGGTTTACAAGAAATCCGAAACCCTAGAGGTTCAGTGGTTCAGTGGTTCACAAGAAATCCGAAAATACATATTTTTACCCATGCGATATGCGCATGAATCACGCACCAAGCCTTGTGTCTACACAAATTTGTTTTTTGCAAGTTTTTATTTAAGAGTTTTATTTATGGGAGGATTCCTTTTACGCGTTTAATTGTTTTACAAGAAACAAAAAACTTGGTTTACAAGAAATCCGAAACCCTAGAGGTTCAGTGGTTCAGTGGTTCACAAGAAATCCGAAAATACATATTTTTACCCATGCGATATGCGCATGAATCACGCACCAAGCCTTGTGTCTACACAAATTTGTTTTTTGCAAGTTTTTATTTAAGAGTTTTATTTATGGGAGGATTCCTTTTACGCGTTTAATTGTTTTACAAGAAACAAAAAACTTGGTTTACAAGAAATCCGAAACCCTAGAGGTTCAGTGGTTCAGTGGTTCACAAGAAATCCGAAAATACATATTTTTACCCATGCGATATGCGCATGAATCACGCACCAAGCCTTGTGTCTACACAAATTTGTTTTTTGCAAGTTTTTATTTAAGAGTTTTATTTATGGGAGGATTCCTTTTACGCGTTTAATTATTTTACAAGAAACAAAAAACTTGGTTTACAAGAAATCCGAAACCCTAGAGGTTCAGGGTTCACAAGAAATCCGAAAATACATATTTTTACCCATGCGATATGCGCATGAATCACGCACCAAGCCTTGTGTCTACACAAATTTGTTTTTTGCAAGTTTTTATTTAAGAGTTTTATTTATGGGAGGATTCCTTTTACGCGTTTAATTGTTTTACAAGAAACAAAAAACATGGTTTACAAGAAATCCGAAACCCTAGAGGTTCAGGGTTCACAAGAAATCCGAAAATACATATTTTTACCCATGCGATATGCGCATGAATCACGCACCAAGCCTTGTGTCTACACAAATTTGTTTTTTGCAAGTTTTTATTTAAGAGTTTTATTTATGGGAGGATTCCTTTTACGCGTTTAATTGTTTTACAAGAAACAAAAAACTTGGTTTACAAGAAATCCGAAACCCTAGAGGTTCAGTGGTTCAGTGGTTCACAAGAAATCCGAAAATACATATTTTTACCCATGCGATATGCGCATGAATCACGCACCAAGCCTTGTGTCTACACAAATTTGTTTTTTGCAAGTTTTTATTTAAGAGTTTTATTTATGGGAGGATTCCTTTTACGCGTTTAATTGTTTTACAAGAAACAAAAAACTTGGTTTACAAGAAATCCGAAACCCTAGAGGTTCAGTGGTTCAGTGGTTCACAAGAAATCCGAAAATACATATTTTTACCCATGCGATATGCGCATGAATCACGCACCAAGCCTTGTGTCTACACAAATTTGTTTTTTGCAAGTTTTTATTTAAGAGTTTTATTTATGGGAGGATTCCTTTTACGCGTTTAATTGTTTTACAAGAAACAAAAAACTTGGTTTACAAGAAATCCGAAACCCTAGAGGTTCAGTGGTTCAGTGGTTCACAAGAAATCCGAAAATACATATTTTTACCCATGCGATATGCGCATGAATCACGCACCAAGCCTTGTGTCTACACAAATTTGTTTTTTGCAAGTTTTTATTTAAGAGTTTTATTTATGGGAGGATTCCTTTTACGCGTTTAATTGTTTTACAAGAAACAAAAAACTTGGTTTACAAGAAATCCGAAACCCTAGAGGTTCAGTGGTTCAGTGGTTCACAAGAAATCCGAAAATACATATTTTTACCCATGCGATATGCGCATGAATCACGCACCAAGCCTTGTGTCTACACAAATTTGTTTTTTGCAAGTTTTTATTTAAGAGTTTTATTTATGGGAGGATTCCTTTTACGCGTTTAATTGTTTTACAAGAAACAAAAAACTTGGTTTACAAGAAATCCGAAACCCTAGAGGTTCAGTGGTTCAGTGGTTCACAAGAAATCCGAAAATACATATTTTTACCCATGCGATATGCGCATGAATCACGCACCAAGCCTTGTGTCTACACAAATTTGTTTTTTGCAAGTTTTTATTTAAGAGTTTTATTTATGGGAGGATTCCTTTTACGCGTTTAATTGTTTTACAAGAAACAAAAACTTGGTTTACAAGAAATCCGAAACCCTAGAGGTTCAGTGGTTCAGTGGTTCACAAGAAATCCGAAAATACATATTTTTACCCATGCGATATGCGCATGAATCACGCACCAAGCCTTGTGTCTACACAAATTTGTTTTTTGCAAGTTTTTATTTAAGAGTTTTATTTATGGGAGGATTCCTTTTACGCGTTTAATTGTTTTACAAGAAACAAAAAACTTGGTTTACAAGAAATCCGAAACCCTAGAGGTTCAGTGGTTCTGTGGTTCACAAGAAATCCGAAAATACATATTTTTACCCATGCGATATGCGCATGAATCACGCACCAAGCCTTGTGTCTACACAAATTTGTTTTTTGCAAGTTTTTATTTAAGAGTTTTATTTATGGGAGGATTCCTTTTACGCGTTTAATTGTTTTACAAGAAACAAAAAACTTGGTTTACAAGAAATCCGAAACCCTAGAGGTTCAGTGGTTCAGTGGTTCACAAGAAATCCGAAAATACATATTTTTACCCATGCGATATGCGCATGAATCACGCACCAAGCCTTGTGTCTACACAAATTTGTTTTTTGCAAGTTTTTATTTAAGAGTTTTATTTATGGGAGGATTCCTTTTACGCGTTTAATTGTTTTACAAGAAACAAAAAACTTGGTTTACAAGAAATCCGAAACCCTAGAGGTTCAGTGGTTCAGTGGTTCACAAGAAATCCGAAAATACATATTTTTACCCATGCGATATGCGCATGAATCACGCACCAAGCCTTGTGTCTACACAAATTTGTTTTTTGCAAGTTTTTATTTAAGAGTTTTATTTATGGGAGGATTCCTTTTACGCGTTTAATTGTTTTACAAGAAACAAAAACTTGGTTTACAAGAAATCCGAAACCCTAGAGGTTCAGTGGTTCAGTGGTTCACAAGAAATCCGAAAATACATATTTTTACCCATGCGATATGCGCATGAATCACGCACCAAGCCTTGTGTCTACACAAATTTGTTTTTTGCAAGTTTTTATTTAAGAGTTTTATTTATGGGAGGATTCCTTTTACGCGTTTAATTGTTTTACAAGAAACAAAAAACTTGGTTTACAAGAAATCCGAAACCCTAGAGGTTCAGTGGTTCAGTGGTTCACAAGAAATCCGAAAATACATATTTTTACCCATGCGATATGCGCATGAATCACGCACCAAGCCTTGTGTCTACACAAATTTGTTTTTTGCAAGTTTTTATTTAAGAGTTTTATTTATGGGAGGATTCCTTTTACGCGTTTAATTGTTTTACAAGAAACAAAAAACTTGGTTTACAAGAAATCCGAAACCCTAGAGGTTCGTGGTTCAGTGGTTCACAAGAAATCCGAAAATACATATTTTTACCCATGCGATATGCGCATGAATCACGCACCAAGCCTTGTGTCTACACAAATTTGTTTTTTGCAAGTTTTTATTTAAGAGTTTTATTTATGGGAGGATTCCTTTTACGCGTTTAATTGTTTTACAAGAAACAAAAAACTTGGTTTACAAGAAATCCGAAACCCTAGAGGTTCAGTGGTTCAGTGGTTCACAAGAAATCCGAAAATACATATTTTTACCCATGCGATATGCGCATGAATCACGCACCAAGCCTTGTGTCTACACAAATTTGTTTTTTGCAAGTTTTTATTTAAGAGTTTTATTTATGGGAGGATTCCTTTTACGCGTTTAATTGTTTTACAAGAAACAAAAAACTTGGTTTACAAGAAATCCGAAACCCTAGAGGTTCAGTGGTTCAGTGGTTCACAAGAAATCCGAAAATACATATTTTTACCCATGCGATATGCGCATGAATCACGCACCAAGCCTTGTGTCTACACAAATTTGTTTTTTGCAAGTTTTTATTTAAGAGTTTTATTTATGGGAGGATTCCTTTTACGCGTTTAATTGTTTTACAAGAAACAAAAAACTTGGTTTACAAGAAATCCGAAACCCTAGAGGTTCAGTGGTTCAGTGGTTCACAAGAAATCCGAAAATACATATTTTTACCCATGCGATATGCGCATGAATCACGCACCAAGCCTTGTGTCTACACAAATTTGTTTTTTGCAAGTTTTTATTTAAGAGTTTTATTTATGGGAGGATTCCTTTTACGCGTTTAATTGTTTTACAAGAAACAAAAAACTTGGTTTACAAGAAATCCGAAACCCTAGAGGTTCAGTGGTTCAGTGGTTCACAAGAAATCCGAAAATACATATTTTTACCCATGCGATATGCGCATGAATCACGCACCAAGCCTTGTGTCTACACAAATTTGTTTTTTGCAAGTTTTTATTTAAGAGTTTTATTTATGGGAGGATTCCTTTTACGCGTTTAATTGTTTTACAAGAAACAAAAAACTTGGTTTACAAGAAATCCGAAACCCTAGAGGTTCAGTGGTTCAGTGGTTCACAAGAAATCCGAAAATACATATTTTTACCCATGCGATATGCGCATGAATCACGCACCAAGCCTTGTGTCTACACAAATTTGTTTTTTGCAAGTTTTTATTTAAGAGTTTTATTTATGGGAGGATTCCTTTTACGCGTTTAATTGTTTTACAAGAAACAAAAAACTTGGTTTACAAGAAATCCGAAACCCTAGAGGTTCAGTGGTTCAGTGGTTCACAAGAAATCCGAAAATACATATTTTTACCCATGCGATATGCGCATGAATCACGCACCAAGCCTTGTGTCTACACAAATTTGTTTTTTGCAAGTTTTTATTTAAGAGTTTTATTTATGGGAGGATTCCTTTTACGCGTTTAATTGTTTTACAAGAAACAAAAAACTTGGTTTACAAGAAATCCGAAACCCTAGAGGTTCAGTGGTTCAGTGGTTCACAAGAAATCCGAAAATACATATTTTTACCCATGCGATATGCGCATGAATCACGCACCAAGCCTTGTGTCTACACAAATTTGTTTTTTGCAAGTTTTTATTTAAGAGTTTTATTTATGGGAGGATTCCTTTTACGCGTTTAATTGTTTTACAAGAAACAAAAAACTTGGTTTACAAGAAATCCGAAACCCTAGAGGTTCAGTGGTTCAGTGGTTCACAAGAAATCCGAAAATACATATTTTTACCCATGCGATATGCGCATGAATCACGCACCAAGCCTTGTGTCTACACAAATTTGTTTTTTGCAAGTTTTTATTTAAGAGTTTTATTTATGGGAGGATTCCTTTTACGCGTTTAATTGTTTTACAAGAAACAAAAAACTTGGTTTACAAGAAATCCGAAACCCTAGAGGTTCAGTGGTTCAGTGGTTCACAAGAAATCCGAAAATACATATTTTTACCCATGCGATATGCGCATGAATCACGCACCAAGCCTTGTGTCTACACAAATTTGTTTTTTGCAAGTTTTTATTTAAGAGTTTTATTTATGGGAGGATTCCTTTTACGCGTTTAATTGTTTTACAAGAAACAAAAAACTTGGTTTACAAGAAATCCGAAACCCTAGAGGTTCAGTGGTTCAGTGGTTCACAAGAAATCCGAAAATACATATTTTTACCCATGCGATATGCGCATGAATCACGCACCAAGCCTTGTGTCTACACAAATTTGTTTTTTGCAAGTTTTTATTTAAGAGTTTTATTTATGGGAGGATTCCTTTTACGCGTTTAATTGTTTTACAAGAAACAAAAAACTTGGTTTACAAGAAATCCGAAACCCTAGTGGTTCAGGGTTCACAAGAAATCCGAAAATACATATTTTTACCCATGCGATATGCGCATGAATCACGCACCAAGCCTTGTGTCTACACAAATTTGTTTTTTGCAAGTTTTTATTTAAGAGTTTTATTTATGGGAGGATTCCTTTTACGCGTTTAATTGTTTTACAAGAAACAAAAAACTTGGTTTACAAGAAATCCGAAACCCTAGAGGTTCAGTGGTTCAGTGGTTCACAAGAAATCCGAAAATACATATTTTTACCCATGCGATATGCGCATGAATCACGCACCAAGCCTTGTGTCTACACAAATTTGTTTTTTGCAAGTTTTTATTTAAGAGTTTTATTTATGGGAGGATTCCTTTTACGCGTTTAATTGTTTTACAAGAAACAAAAAACTTGGTTTACAAGAAATCCGAAACCCTAGAGGTTCAGTGGTTCAGTGGTTCACAAGAAATCCGAAAATACATATTTTTACCCATGCGATATGCGCATGAATCACGCACCAAGCCTTGTGTCTACACAAATTTGTTTTTTGCAAGTTTTTATTTAAGATTTTTATTTATGGGAGGATTCCTTTTACGCGTTTAATTGTTTTACAAGAAACAAAAAACTTGGTTTACAAGAAATCCGAAACCCTAGAGGTTCAGGGTTCACAAGAAATCCGAAAATACATATTTTTACCCATGCGATATGCGCATGAATCACGCACCAAGCCTTGTGTCTACACAAATTTGTTTTTTGCAAGTTTTTATTTAAGAGTTTTATTTATGGGAGGATTCCTTTTACGCGTTTAATTGTTTTACAAGAAACAAAAAACTTGGTTTACAAGAAATCCGAAACCCTAGAGGTTCAGTGGTTCAGTGGTTCACAAGAAATCCGAAAATACATATTTTTACCCATGCGATATGCGCATGAATCACGCACCAAGCCTTGTGTCTACACAAATTTGTTTTTTGCAAGTTTTTATTTAAGATTTTTATTTATGGGAGGATTCCTTTTACGCGTTTAATTGTTTTACAAGAAACAAAAAACTTGGTTTACAAGAAATCCGAAACCCTAGAGGTTCAGGGTTCACAAGAAATCCGAAAATACATATTTTTACCCATGCGATATGCGCATGAATCACGCACCAAGCCTTGTGTCTACACAAATTTGTTTTTTGCAAGTTTTTATTTAAGAGTTTTATTTATGGGAGGATTCCTTTTACGCGTTTAATTGTTTTACAAGAAACAAAAAACTTGGTTTACAAGAAATCCGAAACCCTAGAGGTTCAGGGTTCACAAGAAATCCGAAAATACATATTTTTACCCATGCGATATGCGCATGAATCACGCACCAAGCCTTGTGTCTACACAAATTTGTTTTTTGCAAGTTTTTATTTAAGAGTTTTATTTATGGGAGGATTCCTTTTACGCGTTTAATTGTTTTACAAGAAACAAAAAACTTGGTTTACAAGAAATCCGAAACCCTAGAGGTTCAGTGGTTCAGTGGTTCACAAGAAATCCGAAAATACATATTTTTACCCATGCGATATGCGCATGAATCACGCACCAAGCCTTGTGTCTACACAAATTTGTTTTTTGCAAGTTTTTATTTAAGAGTTTTATTTATGGGAGGATTCCTTTTACGCGTTTAATTGTTTTACAAGAAACAAAAAACTTGGTTTACAAGAAATCCGAAACCCTAGAGGTTCAGTGGTTCAGTGGTTCACAAGAAATCCGAAAATACATATTTTTACCCATGCGATATGCGCATGAATCACGCACCAAGCCTTGTGTCTACACAAATTTGTTTTTTGCAAGTTTTTATTTAAGAGTTTTATTTATGGGAGGATTCCTTTTACGCGTTTAATTGTTTTACAAGAAACAAAAAACTTGGTTTACAAGAAATCCGAAACCCTAGAGGTTCAGTGGTTCAGTGGTTCACAAGAAATCCGAAAATACATATTTTTACCCATGCGATATGCGCATGAATCACGCACCAAGCCTTGTGTCTACACAAATTTGTTTTTTGCAAGTTTTTATTTAAGAGTTTTATTTATGGGAGGATTCCTTTTACGCGTTTAATTGTTTTACAAGAAACAAAAAACTTGGTTTACAAGAAATCCGAAACCCTAGAGGTTCAGTGGTTCAGTGGTTCACAAGAAATCCGAAAATACATATTTTTACCCATGCGATATGCGCATGAATCACGCACCAAGCCTTGTGTCTACACAAATTTGTTTTTTGCAAGTTTTTATTTAAGAGTTTTATTTATGGGAGGATTCCTTTTACGCGTTTAATTGTTTTACAAGAAACAAAAAACTTGGTTTACAAGAAATCCGAAACCCTAGAGGTTCAGTGGTTCAGTGGTTCACAAGAAATCCGAAAATACATATTTTTACCCATGCGATATGCGCATGAATCACGCACCAAGCCTTGTGTCTACACAAATTTGTTTTTTGCAAGTTTTTATTTAAGAGTTTTATTTATGGGAGGATTCCTTTTACGCGTTTAATTGTTTTACAAGAAACAAAAAACTTGGTTTACAAGAAATCCGAAACCCTAGAGGTTCAGTGGTTCAGTGGTTCACAAGAAATCCGAAAATACATATTTTTACCCATGCGATATGCGCATGAATCACGCACCAAGCCTTGTGTCTACACAAATTTGTTTTTTGCAAGTTTTTATTTAAGAGTTTTATTTATGGGAGGATTCCTTTTACGCGTTTAATTGTTTTACAAGAAACAAAAAACTTGGTTTACAAGAAATCCGAAACCCTAGAGGTTCAGTGGTTCAGTGGTTCACAAGAAATCCGAAAATACATATTTTTACCCATGCGATATGCGCATGAATCACGCACCAAGCCTTGTGTCTACACAAATTTGTTTTTTGCAAGTTTTTATTTAAGAGTTTTATTTATGGGAGGATTCCTTTTACGCGTTTAATTGTTTTACAAGAAACAAAAAACTTGGTTTACAAGAAATCCGAAACCCTAGAGGTTCAGTGGTTCAGTGGTTCACAAGAAATCCGAAAATACATATTTTTACCCATGCGATATGCGCATGAATCACGCACCAAGCCTTGTGTCTACACAAATTTGTTTTTTGCAAGTTTTTATTTAAGAGTTTTATTTATGGGAGGATTCCTTTTACGCGTTTAATTGTTTTACAAGAAACAAAAAACTTGGTTTACAAGAAATCCGAAACCCTAGAGGTTCAGTGGTTCAGTGGTTCACAAGAAATCCGAAAATACATATTTTTACCCATGCGATATGCGCATGAATCACGCACCAAGCCTTGTGTCTACACAAATTTGTTTTTTGCAAGTTTTTATTTAAGAGTTTTATTTATGGGAGGATTCCTTTTACGCGTTTAATTGTTTTACAAGAAACAAAAAACTTGGTTTACAAGAAATCCGAAACCCTAGAGGTTCAGTGGTTCAGTGGTTCACAAGAAATCCGAAAATACATATTTTTACCCATGCGATATGCGCATGAATCACGCACCAAGCCTTGTGTCTACACAAATTTGTTTTTTGCAAGTTTTTATTTAAGAGTTTTATTTATGGGAGGATTCCTTTTACGCGTTTAATTGTTTTACAAGAAACAAAAAACTTGGTTTACAAGAAATCCGAAACCCTAGAGGTTCAGTGGTTCAGTGGTTCACAAGAAATCCGAAAATACATATTTTTACCCATGCGATATGCGCATGAATCACGCACCAAGCCTTGTGTCTACACAAATTTGTTTTTTGCAAGTTTTTATTTAAGAGTTTTATTTATGGGAGGATTCCTTTTACGCGTTTAATTGTTTTACAAGAAACAAAAAACTTGGTTTACAAGAAATCCGAAACCCTAGAGGTTCAGTGGTTCAGTGGTTCACAAGAAATCCGAAAATACATATTTTTACCCATGCGATATGCGCATGAATCACGCACCAAGCCTTGTGTCTACACAAATTTGTTTTTTGCAAGTTTTTATTTAAGAGTTTTATTTATGGGAGGATTCCTTTTACGCGTTTAATTGTTTTACAAGAAACAAAAAACTTGGTTTACAAGAAATCCGAAACCCTAGAGGTTCAGTGTTCAGGGTTCACAAGAAATCCGAAAATACATATTTTTACCCATGCGATATGCGCATGAATCACGCACCAAGCCTTGTGTCTACACAAATTTGTTTTTTGCAAGTTTTTATTTAAGAGTTTTATTTATGGGAGGATTCCTTTTACGCGTTTAATTGTTTTACAAGAAACAAAAAACTTGGTTTACAAGAAATCCGAAACCCTAGAGGTTCCTGGTTCAGGGTTCAGGGTTCACAAGAAATCCGAAAATACATATTTTTACCCATGCGATATGCGCATGAATCACGCACCAAGCCTTGTGTCTACACAAATTTGTTTTTTGCAAGTTTTTATTTAAGAGTTTTATTTATGGGAGGATTCCTTTTACGCGTTTAATTGTTTTACAAGAAACAAAAAACTTGGTTTACAAGAAATCCGAAACCCTAGAGGTTCAGTGGTTCAGTGGTTCACAAGAAATCCGAAAATACATATTTTTACCCATGCGATATGCGCATGAATCACGCACCAAGCCTTGTGTCTACACAAATTTGTTTTTTGCAAGTTTTTATTTAAGAGTTTTATTTATGGGAGGATTCCTTTTACGCGTTTAATTGTTTTACAAGAAACAAAAAACTTGGTTTACAAGAAATCCGAAACCCTAGAGGTTCAGTGGTTCAGTGGTTCACAAGAAATCCGAAAATACATATTTTTACCCATGCGATATGCGCATGAATCACGCACCAAGCCTTGTGTCTACACAAATTTGTTTTTTGCAAGTTTTTATTTAAGAGTTTTATTTATGGGAGGATTCCTTTTACGCGTTTAATTGTTTTACAAGAAACAAAAAACTTGGTTTACAAGAAATCCGAAACCCTAGAGGTTCAGTGGTTCAGTGGTTCACAAGAAATCCGAAAATACATATTTTTACCCATGCGATATGCGCATGAATCACGCACCAAGCCTTGTGTCTACACAAATTTGTTTTTTGCAAGTTTTTATTTAAGAGTTTTATTTATGGGAGGATTCCTTTTACGCGTTTAATTGTTTTACAAGAAACAAAAACTTGGTTTACAAGAAATCCGAAACCCTAGAGGTTCAGTGGTTCTGTGGTTCACAAGAAATCCGAAAATACATATTTTTACCCATGCGATATGCGCATGAATCACGCACCAAGCCTTGTGTCTACACAAATTTGTTTTTTGCAAGTTTTTATTTAAGAGTTTTATTTATGGGAGGATTCCTTTTACGCGTTTAATTGTTTTACAAGAAACAAAAAACTTGGTTTACAAGAAATCCGAAACCCTAGAGGTTCAGGGTTCAGTGTTCAGGGTTCACAAGAAATCCGAAAATACATATTTTTACCCATGCGATATGCGCATGAATCACGCACCAAGCCTTGTGTCTACACAAATTTGTTTTTTGCAAGTTTTTATTTAAGAGTTTTATTTATGGGAGGATTCCTTTTACGCGTTTAATTGTTTTACAAGAAACAAAAAACTTGGTTTACAAGAAATCCGAAACCCTAGAGGTTCAGTGGTTCAGTGGTTCACAAGAAATCCGAAAATACATATTTTTACCCATGCGATATGCGCATGAATCACGCACCAAGCCTTGTGTCTACACAAATTTGTTTTTTGCAAGTTTTTATTTAAGAGTTTTATTTATGGGAGGATTCCTTTTACGCGTTTAATTGTTTTACAAGAAACAAAAAACTTGGTTTACAAGAAATCCGAAACCCTAGAGGTTCAGTGGTTCAGTGGTTCACAAGAAATCCGAAAATACATATTTTTACCCATGCGATATGCGCATGAATCACGCACCAAGCCTTGTGTCTACACAAATTTGTTTTTTGCAAGTTTTTATTTAAGAGTTTTATTTATGGGAGGATTCCTTTTACGCGTTTAATTGTTTTACAAGAAACAAAAAACTTGGTTTACAAGAAATCCGAAACCCTAGAGGTTCAGTGGTTCAGTGGTTCACAAGAAATCCGAAAATACATATTTTTACCCATGCGATATGCGCATGAATCACGCACCAAGCCTTGTGTCTACACAAATTTGTTTTTTGCAAGTTTTTATTTAAGAGTTTTATTTATGGGAGGATTCCTTTTACGCGTTTAATTGTTTTACAAGAAACAAAAAACTTGGTTTACAAGAAATCCGAAACCCTAGAGGTTCAGTGGTTCAGTGGTTCACAAGAAATCCGAAAATACATATTTTTACCCATGCGATATGCGCATGAATCACGCACCAAGCCTTGTGTCTACACAAATTTGTTTTTTGCAAGTTTTTATTTAAGAGTTTTATTTATGGGAGGATTCCTTTTACGCGTTTAATTGTTTTACAAGAAACAAAAACTTGGTTTACAAGAAATCCGAAACCCTAGAGGTTCAGTGGTTCAGTGGTTCACAAGAAATCCGAAAATACATATTTTTACCCATGCGATATGCGCATGAATCACGCACCAAGCCTTGTGTCTACACAAATTTGTTTTTTGCAAGTTTTTATTTAAGAGTTTTATTTATGGGAGGATTCCTTTTACGCGTTTAATTGTTTTACAAGAAACAAAAAACTTGGTTTACAAGAAATCCAAACCCTAGAGGTTCAGTGGTTCAGTGGTTCACAAGAAATCCGAAAATACATATTTTTACCCATGCGATATGCGCATGAATCACGCACCAAGCCTTGTGTCTACACAAATTTGTTTTTTGCAAGTTTTTATTTAAGAGTTTTATTTATGGGAGGATTCCTTTTACGCGTTTAATTATTTTACAAGAAACAAAAAACTTGGTTTACAAGAAATCCGAAACCCTAGAGGTTCAGGGTTCACAAGAAATCCGAAAATACATATTTTTACCCATGCGATATGCGCATGAATCACGCACCAAGCCTTGTGTCTACACAAATTTGTTTTTTGCAAGTTTTTATTTAAGAGTTTTATTTATGGGAGGATTCCTTTTACGCGTTTAATTGTTTTACAAGAAACAAAAAACTTGGTTTACAAGAAATCCGAAACCCTAGAGGTTCAGGGTTCACAAGAAATCCGAAAATCTATATTTTTACCCATGCGATATGCGCATGAATCACGCACCAAGCCTTGTGTCTACACAAATTTGTTTTTTGCAAGTTTTTATTTAAGAGTTTTATTTATGGGAGGATTCCTTTTACGCGTTTAATTGTTTTACAAGAAACAAAAAACTTGGTTTACAAGAAATCCGAAACCCTAGAGGTTCAGTGGTTCAGTGGTTCACAAGAAATCCGAAAATACATATTTTTACCCATGCGATATGCGCATGAATCACGCACCAAGCCTTGTGTCTACACAAATTTGTTTTTTGCAAGTTTTTATTTAAGAGTTTTATTTATGGGAGGATTCCTTTTACGCGTTTAATTGTTTTACAAGAAACAAAAAACTTGGTTTACAAGAAATCCGAAACCCTAGAGGTTCATGGTTCAGTGGTTCACAAGAAATCCGAAAATACATATTTTTACCCATGCGATATGCGCATGAATCACGCACCAAGCCTTGTGTCTACACAAATTTGTTTTTTGCAAGTTTTTATTTAAGAGTTTTATTTATGGGAGGATTCCTTTTACGCGTTTAATTGTTTTACAAGAAACAAAAAACTTGGTTTACAAGAAATCCGAAACCCTAGAGGTTCAGGGTTCACAAGAAATCCGAAAATACATATTTTTACCCATGCGATATGCGCATGAATCACGCACCAAGCCTTGTGTCTACACAAATTTGTTTTTTGCAAGTTTTTATTTAAGAGTTTTATTTATGGGAGGATTCCTTTTACGCGTTTAATTGTTTTACAAGAAACAAAAAACTTGGTTTACAAGAAATCCGAAACCCTAGAGGTTCAGTGGTTCAGTGGTTCACAAGAAATCCGAAAATACATATTTTTACCCATGCGATATGCGCATGAATCACGCACCAAGCCTTGTGTCTACACAAATTTGTTTTTTGCAAGTTTTTATTTAAGAGTTTTATTTATGGGAGGATTCCTTTTACGCGTTTAATTGTTTTACAAGAAACAAAAAACTTGGTTTACAAGAAATCCGAAACCCTAGAGGTTCAGTGGTTCAGTGGTTCACAAGAAATCCGAAAATACATATTTTTACCCATGCGATATGCGCATGAATCACGCACCAAGCCTTGTGTCTACACAAATTTGTTTTTTGCAAGTTTTTATTTAAGAGTTTTATTTATGGGAGGATTCCTTTTACGCGTTTAATTGTTTTACAAGAAACAAAAAACTTGGTTTACAAGAAATCCGAAACCCTAGAGGTTCAGTGGTTCAGTGGTTCACAAGAAATCCGAAAATACATATTTTTACCCATGCGATATGCGCATGAATCACGCACCAAGCCTTGTGTCTACACAAATTTGTTTTTTGCAAGTTTTTATTTAAGAGTTTTATTTATGGGAGGATTCCTTTTACGCGTTTAATTGTTTTACAAGAAACAAAAAACTTGGTTTACAAGAAATCCGAAACCCTAGAGGTTCAGGGTTCACAAGAAATCCGAAAATACATATTTTTACCCATGCGATATGAGCATGAATCACGCACCAAGCCTTGTGTCTACACAAATTTGTTTTTTGCAAGTTTTTATTTAAGAGTTTTATTTATGGGAGGATTCCTTTTACGCGTTTAATTGTTTTACAAGAAACAAAAACTTGGTTTACAAGAAATCCGAAACCCTAGAGGTTCAGTGGTTCAGTGGTTCACAAGAAATCCGAAAATACATATTTTTACCCATGCGATATGCGCATGAATCACGCACCAAGCCTTGTGTCTACACAAATTTGTTTTTTGCAAGTTTTTATTTAAGAGTTTTATTTATGGGAGGATTCCTTTTACGCGTTTAATTGTTTTACAAGAAACAAAAAACTTGGTTTACAAGAAATCCGAAACCCTAGAGGTTCTGTGGTTCAGTGGTTCACAAGAAATCCGAAAATACATATTTTTACCCATGCGATATGCGCATGAATCACGCACCAAGCCTTGTGTCTACACAAATTTGTTTTTTGCAAGTTTTTATTTAAGAGTTTTATTTATGGGAGGATTCCTTTTTACGCGTTTAATTGTTTTACAAGAAACAAAAAATTGGTTTAAAAGAAATACAAACCCTGTGAGGTTCATGTTCATGGTCTGTGGTCTGTGGTTCACAAGAAATCCGAAAATTATATATTTTTAATTTTATGCTTTATATGCCATGAATCACGCACTCAAGCCTTGTGTCTACACAAATTTATTTTTTGCAAGTTTTTTTTTTAAGAGTTTTATTTTTGGGAGGATTCCTTATGCGTTTAATTGTTTTACAAGAAACAAAAACTTGGTTTACAAGAAATCAAACCCTAGAGGTTCATGGTCTCAGTGGTTCAGGGTTCACAAGAAATCCGAAAATACATATTTTTACCCTATGTGATATGCGCATGAATCACGCACCAAGCCTTGTGTCTACACAAATTTGTTTTTTGCAAGTTTTTATTTAAGAGTTTTATTTATGGGAGGATTCCTTTTACGTTTAATTGTTTTACAAGAAACAAAAAACTTGGTTTCTCAAAGAAACCCAAAACCCTAGAGGTTCAGGAACTGTGGTTCACAAGAAATCCAAAATACCTATTTTTACCTATGCGATATGCGCTGAATCACGCACTGCCTTGTGTCTACACAAATTTGTTTTTTGCAAGTTTTTATTTTTAAGAGTTTTATTTATGGGAGGATTCCTTTTACGCGATTAATTGTTTTACAAGAAATAAAAACTTGGTTTACAAGAACCAAAACCCTAGAGGTTTAGGGTTCTGGGTCTGTGGTTCACAAGAAATCCAAAAATACCTATTTTTACCCATGCGATATGCGCATGAATCACGCACCAAGCCTTGTGTCTACACAAATTTGTTTTTTGCAAGTTTTTATTTAAGAGTTTTATTTATGGGAGGATTCCTTTTACGCGATTAATTGTTTTACAAGAAACAAAAAACTTGGTTTACAAGAAACCAAACCCTAGAGGTCTGTACCAGGGTTCATAAGAAATCCGAAAATATATATTTACCCATGCGATATGCGTACGAATCACGCACCAAGCCTTGTGTCTACACAAATTTGTTTTTTGCAAGTTTTTATTTAAGAGTTTTATTTATGGGAGGATTCCTTTTACGCGTTTAATTGTTTTACAAGAAACAAAAAACTTGGTTACAAGAAATCCAAACCCTAGAGGCTCATGGTTCATGTTCAAATCTGTGGTTCACAAGAAATCAAAATACATATTTTTACCCACATGCATATGCGCATGAATCACGCACCAAGCCTTGTGTCTACACAATTTTGTTTTTTGCAAGTTTTTATTTAAGATTTTTATTTATGGGAGGATTCCCTTTTACGCGTTTAATTGTTTTACAAGAAAACAAAACTTGGTTTACAAGAAATCTGAAACCCTAGAGGTTCAGGTTCAGGTCTGTGGTTCACAAGAAATCCGAAAATACATATTTTTACCCATGAGATATGCGCATGAATCACGCACCAAGCCTTGTGTCTACACAAATTTGTTTTTTTTGCAAGTTTTTATTTAAGAGTTTTATTTATGGGAGGATTCCTTTTACGTTTAATTGTTTTACAAGAAACAAAAAACTTGGTTTACAAGAAATCCAAACCCTAGAGGTTCTGTGGTTCAGTGGTTCACAAGAAATCCGAAAATACATATTTTTACCCATGCGATATGCGCATGAATCACGCACCAAGCCTTGTGTCTACACAAATTTGTTTTTTGCAAGTTTTTATTTTAAGAGTTTTATTTATGGGAGGATTCCTTTACGCGTTTAATTGTTTTACAAGAAATAAAAAACTTGGTTTACAAGAAACCGAAACCCTAGAGGTCTGTGGTTCGGTGGTTCACAAGAAATCCGAAAATACATATTTTTACCCATGCGATATGCGCATGAATCACGCACCAAGCCTTGTGTTTACACAAATTTGTTTTTGCAAAGTTTTTATTTAAGAGTTTTATTTATGGGAGATTCCTTTTACGCGTTTAATTGTTTTACAAGAAAACAAAAAACTTGGTTATAAAGAATCCAAACCCTAGAGGTTCATGGTTCAGCCCAGGGTTCACAAGAAATCCGAAAATACATATTTTTACCCATGCGATATGCGCATGAATCACGCACCAAGCCTTGTGTCTACACAAATTTGTTTTTTTTTGCAAGTTTTTATTTCAGAGTTTTATTTATGGGAGGATTCCTTTTACGCGTTTAATTGTTTTACAAGAAACAAAAAACTTGGTTTACAAGAAACCGAAACCCTAGAGGTTCGTGTCTGGTTCAGTGGTTCACAAGAAACTGAAAATACATATTTTTACCCATGCGATATGCGCATGAATCACGCACCAAGCCTTGTGTCTACACAAATTTGTTTTTTTGAAATTTTTTATTTAAGATTTTTATTTATGGGAGGATTCATTTTACGCGTTTAATTGTTTTACAAGAAACAAAAAACTTGGTTTACAAGAAACCAAACCCTAGGAGGTCTCAGTGGTTCAGGTTCAGGGTTCACAAGAAATCCTAAAATACATATTTTTACCCATGTGATATGCACATGAATCACGCACCAAGCCTTGTGTCTACACAAATTTGTTTTTTGCAAGTTTTTATTTAAGAGTTTTATTTATGGGAGGATTCCTTTTACGCATTTAATGGTTTTACAAGAAACAAAAAACTTGGTTTACAGGAAATCCGAAACCCTAGAGGTTCACGGTTCAGGGTTCACAAGAAATCCGAAAATATATATTTTTACCCATGCGATATGCGCATGAATCACGCACCAAAGCCTTGTGGTTCACACAAATTTGTTTTTGCAAGTTTTTATTTAAGAGTTTTATTTATGGGAGGATTCCTTTTACGCGTTTAATTGTTTTACAAGAAACAAAAAACTTGGTTTACAAGAACTCCGAAACCCTAGAGGTTCAGGGTTTTGGGTTCAGGCTTCACAAGAAATCCGAAAATACATATTTTTACCCATGCGATATGCGCATGAATCACGCACTCAAGCCTTGTGTCTACACAAATTTGTTTTTTTTGCAAGTTTTTATTTAAGAGTTTTATTTATGGGAGGATTCCTTTTACGCGTTTAATTGTTTTACAAGAAACAAAAAACTTGGTTTACAAGAAAATCCGAAACCCCAGAGGTCATGGTCGTGGGGTTCACAAGAACCAAATACATATTTTACCCATGCGATATGCGCATGAATCACGCACTCAAGCCTGTGTCTACACAAATTTGTTTTTTTTTGCAAGTTTTTATTTAAGAGTTTTATTTATGGGAGATTCCTTTTACGCGTTTAATTGTTTTACAAGAAACAAAAACTTGGTTTACAAGAAACCAAACCCCAGAGGTTCAGTGGTTCAAAGGTTCAGACCTACAAGAAACTGAAAATACATATTTTTACCTATGCGATATGCGCATGAATCACGCACCAAGCCTTTGTGTCTACACAAATTTGTTTTTTGCAAGTTTTTATTTAAGAGTTTTATTTATGGGAGGATTCCTTTACGCGTTTAATTGTTTTACAAGAAATAAAAACTTGGTTTACAAGAAATCCCGGAACCCTAGAGGTTCAGGGTTCAGTGGTTCACAAGAAATCCGAAAAATACATATTTTTACCCATGTGATATGCGCATGAATCACGCACCAAGCTCTTTGTGTCTACACAAATTTGTTTTTGCAAGTTTTTATTTAAGAGTTTTATTTATGGGAGGATTCCTTACGCATTTAATGGTTTTTACAAGAAACAAAAACTTGGTTTACAGGAAATCCAAACCTAGAGGTTCACGGTTCAGGGTTCACAAGAAATCCGAAAATATATATTTTTACCCATGCGATATGCGCATGAATCACGCACCAAGCCTTGTGTCTACACAAATTTGTTTTTTTTGCAAGTTTTTATTTAAGAGTTTTATTTATGGGAGGATTCCTTTTACGCGTTTAATTGTTTTACAAGAAACAAAAAACTTGGTTTACAAGAAATCCAAACCCTGTAGGTTCAAAGGTTCGGGTTCACAAGAAATCCGAAAAATACATATTTTTACCCATGCGATATGCGCATGAATCACGCACCAAGCCTTGTGGTCTACACAAATTTGTTTTTTTTGCAAGTTTTTTATTTAAGAGTTTTATTTATGGGGGAGGATTCCTTTACGCTGTTTAATTGTTTTACAAGAAACAAAAAACTTGGTTTACAAGAACCAAACCCTGCAGGTCAGGTTCAGTGGTTCACAAGAAGCAAAATACATATTTTTACCCATGTGATATGCGCATGAATCACGCACCAAGCCTTGTGTCTACACAAATTTGTTTTTTGCAAGTTTTTATTTAAGAGTTTTATTTACGGGAGATTCCTTTTTACGCGTTTAATTGTTTTACAAGAAACAAAAACTTGGTTTACAAGAAATCCGAAACCCTAGAGGTCGTGCCTGTGGTCTACAAGAAATCCGAAAATATATATTTTTACCCATGCTATATGCGCATGAATCACGAACCAAGCCTTGTGTCTACACAAATTTGTTTTTTGCAAGTTTTTATTTAAGAGTTTTATTTATGAAGGATTCCTTTTACGCGATTAATTGTTTTACAAGAAACAAAAAACTTGGTTTACAAGAAATCCGAAACCCTAGAGGTTCAGGGTTCAGGGTTCACAAGAAATCCAAAAATACCTATTTTTACCCATGCGATATGCGCTTGAATCACGCACCAAGCCTTGTGTCTACACAAATTTGTTTTTTGCAAGTTTTTATTTAAGAGTTTTATTTATGAAGGATTCCTTTTACGCGATTAATTGTTTTACAAGAAACAAAAAACTTGGTTTACAAGAAATCCGAAACCCTAGAGGTTCAGGGTTCACAAGAAATCCGAAAATACATATTTTTTTTACCTCCATGCGATATGCGCATGAATCACGCACCAAGCATGTGTTTACACAAATTTGTTTTTTGCAAGTTTTTATTTAAGAGTTTTATTTATGGGAGGATTCCTTTTACGCGTTTAATTGTTTTACAAGAAACAAAAAACTTGGTTTAAAAGAAATTCGAAACCCTAGAGGTTCATGGTTCATGGTTCATGGTTCAGGGTTCACAAGAAATCTGAAAATACATATTTTTACTCATGCGATATGCGCATGAATCACGCACCAAGCCTTGTGTCTACACAAATTTGTTTTTTTTGCAAGTTTTTATTTAAGAGTTTATTTATGGGAGGATTCCTTTTACGCGTTTAATTGTTTTACAAGAAACAAAACTTGGTTTACAAGAACCAAACCCTAGAGGTTCACGGTTCAGTGGTTCAGTGGTTCACAAGAAATCCGAAAATACATATTTTTACCCATGATATGCGCATGAATCACGCACCAAGCTCAGGTCTACACAAATTTGTTTTTTTTGCAAGTTTTTATTTAAGAGTTTTATTTATGGGAGGATTCTTTTACGCATTTAATTGTTTTACAAGAAGCAAAAACTTGGTTTACAAGAAACTGAAACCTAGAGGTTCACTGGTTTCTGTCTACAAGAAATCCGAAAATACATATTTTTACCCATGCGATATGCGCATGAATCACGCACCAAGCCTAGTCTACACAAATTTGTTTTTTTTGCAAGTTTTTTCTTTAAGAGTTTTATTTATGGGAGGATTCCTTTTACGCGTTTAATTGTTTTACAAGAAACAAAAAACTTGGTTTACAAGAAACCAAACCCCAGAGGTTCAGTGGTCTGGTTCGTGTCAAGAAATCCGAAAATACATATTTTTACCCACCAAGCCTTGTGTCTACACAAATTTGTTTTTTTTTGCAAGTTTTTATTTAAGAGTTTTATTTATGGAGGATTCCTTTTACGCGTTTAATTGTTTTACAAGAAACAAAAAACTTGGTTTACAAGAACCAAACCCCGAGGTCTGGTTCGTCTGTGGTTTACAAGAAATACGAAAATACATATTTTTACCTATGCGATATGCGCATGAATCACGCACCAAGCCTTGTGTCTACACAAATTTGTTTTTTTTGCAAGTTTTTATTTAAGAGTTTTATTTATGGGAGGATTCCCTTTTACGCGTTTAATTGTTTTACAAGAAACAAAAAACTTGGTTTACAAGAAATCCGAAACCCCAGAGGTTCACTGGCTCAGGTTCACAAGAAATCCGAAATATATATTTTTAGCCATGTGATATGCGCATGAATCACGCACCAAGCCTTGTGTCTACACAAATTTGTTTTTTTCAAGTTTTTATTTAAGTGAGTTTTTATTTATGGGAGGATTCCTTTTTACGCGTTTAATTGTTTTACAAGAAACAAAAACTTGGTTTACAAGAACCAAACCCTAGAGGTTCAGTGGTTCAAAGGTTCACAAGAAATCCAAAATACATTTTTACCCATGCGATATGCGCATGAATCACGCACCAAGCCTTGTGTCTACACAAATTTGTTTTTTGCAAGTTTTTATTTAAGAGTTTTATTTGTGAAGGATTCCTTTTACGCGATTAATTGTTTTACAAGAAACAAAAAACTTGGTTTACAAGAAATCCGAAACCCTAGAAGTTCGGGTTCAAAGGTTCACAAGAAATCCAAAATACCTATTTTTACCCATGCGATATGCGCATGAATCACGCACCAAGCCTTGTGTCTACAAAAAATTTGTTTTTTTGCAAGTTTTTATTTAAGAGTTTTATTTATGGGAGGATTCCTTTTACGCGTTTAATTGTTTTACAAGAAACAAAAAAACTTGGTTTACAAGAACCAAAACCCTAGAGGTTCAGGTTCACAAGAAATCCGAAAATACATATTTTACCCATGCGATATGCCATGAATCACGCACCAAGCCTTGTGTCTACACAAATTTGTTTTTTGCAAGTTTTTATTTAAGAGTTTTATTTATGGAGGATTTCTTTTACGCGTTTAATTGTTTTACTAGAAACAAAAAACTTGGTTTACATGAACCAAACCCTAGAGGTTCAGGGTTCAGTGGTTCACAAGAAATCTGAAAATACATATTTTTACCCATGCGATATGCGATGAATCACGGATACCAAGCCTTGTGTCTACACAAATTTGTTTTTTGCAAGTTTTTATTTAAGATTTTTATTTATGGGAGGATTCCTTTTACGCGTTTAATTGTTTTACAAGAAACAAAAAACTTGGTTTACAAGAAATCAAACCCTAGAGGTTCATGGTTCAAATGGTTCACAAGAAATCCGAAATACATATTTTTACCCCATGCGATATGCGCATGAATCACGCACTGCCTCTCAGGTCTACACAAATTTGTTTTTGCAAGTTTTTATTTAAGAGTTTTATTTATGGGAGGATTCCTTTTAACGCGTTTAATTGCTTTACAAGAAACAAAAACTTGGTTTACAAGAAATCCGAAACCCTGTATGTTTTGGGTTCACAAGAAATCCGTTATTTTTACATGCTACATGCGCATGAATCAAGAAATCCTTTAAGAGTTTTAAATTCATATTTTTACCCATGCGATCCGATGCGCATGAATCACGCACCAAGCCTCGTGTCTACACAAATTTGTTTTTTTCAAGTTTTTATTTAAGAGTTTTATTTATGGGAGGATTCCTTTTACGCGTTTAATTGTTTTACTAGAAACAAAAACTTGGTTTACAAGAACCAAACCCTAGAGGTCTGGGTCTGTGGTTCACAAGAAATCCCAAAATACATATTTTTACCCATGCGATATGCGCATGAATCACGCACCAAGCCTTGTGTCTACACAAATTTGTTTTTTGCAAGTTTTTATTTAAGAGTTTTATTTATGGGAGGATTCCTTTTACGCGTTTAATGGTTTTACAAGAAACAAAAAACTTGGTTTACAAGAAATCCGAAACCCTAGAGGTTCAGGTTTTTATTTAAGAGTTTTATTTATGGGAGGATTCTGTGGTTTTACAAGAAAACAAGAAATCCAAAATACATATTTTTACCCATGCGATATGCGCATGAATCACGCACCAAGCCTTGTGTCTACACAAATTTGTTTTTGCAAGTTTTTATTTAAGAGTTTTATTTATGGGAGGATTCCTTTACGCGTTTAATGGTTTTACAAGAAACAAAAAAACTTGGTTTACAAGAAATCCGAAACCCTAGAGGTTCAGGGTTCAGGGTTCACAAGAAATCCGAAAAATACATATTTTTACCCATGCGATATGCGCATGAATCACGCACCAAGCCTTGTGTCTACACAAATTTGTTTTTTGCAAGTTTTTATTTAAGAGTTTTATTTATAGGAGGATTCCTTTTACGCGTTTAATTGTTTTACAAGAAACAAAAAACTTGGTTTACAAGAAATCCGAAACCCTAGAGGGGAGGATTCCTTTTACGCGTTTAATTGTTTTACAAGAAACAAAAAACTTGGTTCACAAGAAATCCGAAAATACATATTTTTACCCATGCGATATGCGCATGAATCACGCACCAAGCCTTGTGTCTACACAAATTTGTTTTTTGCAAGTTTTTATTTAATAGTTTTATTTATGGGAGGATTCCTTTTACGCGTTTAATTGTTTTACAAGAAACAAAAAACTTGGTTTACAAGAAATCCAAACCTTAGAGGTCTGTGGTCTGTGTGGTCTCGTGTTCACAAGAAATCCAAAATACATATTTTTACCCAAATTTGCGATATGCGCTGCTTAATTGAATCACGCACCAAGCCTTGTGTCTACACAAATTTGTTTTTTGCAAGTTTTTATTTAAGAGTTTTATTTATGGGAGGATTCCTTTACGCGTTTAATTGTTTTACAAGAAACAAAAAACTTGGTTTACAAGAAATCCGAAACCCTAGAGGTTCAGTGGTCTCGCAAGTAATCCGAAATACATATTTTTACCCGTGCGATATGCGCATGAATCACGCACCAAGCCTTGTGTCTACACAAATTTGTTTTTTTGCAAGTTTTTATTTAAGAGTTTTATTTAGGGGAGGATTCCTTTTTACGCGTTTAATTGTTTTACAAGAAACAAAAATTTGGTTTACAAGAAATTCGAAACCCTAGGTTCATGGTTCATGGTTCAGTGGTTCATGGTTCACAAGAAATCTCAAAATACATATTTTTACTCATGCGATATGCGATGAATCACGCACTGCCTTGTGTCTACGCAAATTTGTTTTTTGCAAGTTTTTATTTAAGAGTTTTATTTATGGAGGATTCCTTTTACGCGTTTAATTTGCTTTTACAAGAAACAAAAAACTTGGTTTACAAGAAATCCGAAACCCTAGAGGTTCATGGTTCAGGGTTCAGGGTTCACAAGAAATCCGAAAATACATATTTTTACCCATGCGATATGCGCATGAATCACGCACCAAGCCTTGTGTCTACACAAATTTGTTTACAAGAAACAAAAAACTTGGTTTACAAGAAACAAAAAACTTGGTTCATGTGATTTCATGCCCATGCCCAAGATTCAATTTGACATGCCCAAGTTTAAATTTGACATGTCTAGGATCAATTTTGAGATGCCCAAGACCGTAGGCTTGTGCTTTCATGCCCATGCCCAGGAATAAATTTGACATGTCTAGGATCAATTTTGAGATGCCCAAGACCGTAGGCTTGTGCTTCATGCCCAAGCCCAAGATTCAATTTGATATGCCCAAGTTTAAATTTGACATGTCTAGGATCAATTTTGAGATGCCCAAGACCGTAGGCTTGTGCTTTCATGCCCATGACCAAAATTCAATTTTGAGATGCCCAAGACCGTAGGCTTGTGCTTTCATGCCCATGCCCAAGATTCAATTTGACATGCCCAAGTTTAAATTGACATGTCAAGGATCAATTTTGAGATGCCCAAGACTGTGGGCTTGTGCTTTCATGCCCATGCCCAAGATTCAATTTGACATGTCTAAGATTAAATTTGACATGTCTAGGATCAATTTTTGAGATGCAATTTTGAACTTACCAAAAAAAAAAACATGCCCAAGATTCAATTTGACATGCACAAGTTTAAATTTGACATGTCAAAGATCAATTTTGAGATGCCCAAGACCGTAGGCTTGTGCTTTCATGCCCATGCCCAAAATTCAATTTGAGATGCCTAGGATCAATTTTTAGATTCCCAAGACCGTAGGCTTTTGCTTTCATGTCCATGCCCGAGATTCAATTTGACATGTCTAGGATCAATTTTGAGATGCCCAAGACCATAGGCTTGTGCTTTCATGCCCATGCCCAAGATTCAATTTGACATTCCCAAGTTTAAATTTGACATGTCTAGGATCAATTTTGAGATGCCCAAGACCGTAGGCTTGTGCTTTCATGCCCATGCCCAAGATTCAATTTGACATGCCCAAGTTTAAATTTGACATGTCTAGGATCAATTTTGAGATGCCCAAGACCGTAGGCTTGTGCTTTCATGCCCATGCCCAAGATTAAATTTGACATGTCTAGGATCAATTTTGAGATGCCCAAGACCGTAGGCTTGTGCTTCATGCCCAAGCCCAAGATTCAATTTGACATGCCCAAGTTTAAATTTGACATGTCTAGGATCAATTTTGAGATGCCCAAGACCGTAGGCTTGTGCTTTCATGCCCATGCCCAAGATTCAATTTGACATGCCCAAGTTTAAATTTGACATGTATAGGATCAATTTTGAGATGCCCAAGACCGTAGGCTTGTGCTTTCATGCCCATGCCTAAGATTCAATTTGAGATGCCTAGGATCAATTTTTAGATTCCCAAGACTGTAGGCTTGTGCTTTCATGCCCATGCCCAAGATTCAATTCGACATGCCCAAGTTTAAATTTGACATGTCAAAGATCAATTTTGAGATGCCCAAGACCGTAGGCTTGTGCTTTCATGCCCATGCCCAAGATTCAATTTGACATTCCCAAGTTTAAATTTGACATGTCTAGGATCAATTTTGAGATGCCCAAGACCGTAGGCTTGTGCTTTCATGCCCATGCCCAAGATTCAATTTGAGATGCCTAGGATCAATTTTTAGATTCTCAAGACCGTAGGCTTTTGCTTTCATGCCCATGCCCGAGATTCAATTTGACATGTCTAGGATCAATTTTGAGATGCCCAAGACCGTAGGCTTGTGCTTTCATGCCCATGCCCAAGATTCAATTTGACATGCCCAAGTTTAAATTTGACATGTCAAAGATCAATTTTGAGATGCCCAAGACCGTAGGCTTGTGCTTTCATGCCCATGCCCAAGATTCAATTTGACATGCCCAAGTTTAAATTTGACATGTCTAGGATCAATTTTGAGATGCCCAAGACCGTAGGATTATGGTTTCATGCCCATGCCCAAAATTCAATTTGACATGCCCAAGTTTAAATTTGACATGTCTAGGATCAATTTTGAGATGCCCAAGACCGTAGGATTATACTTTCATGCCCATGCCCAAGATTCAATTTGACATGTCTAGGATCAATTTTGAGATGCCCAAGACCGTAGGCTTGTGCTTTCATGGCCATGCCCAAGTTTAAATTTGACATGTCTAGGATCAATTTTGAGATGCCCAAGACCATAGGCTTGTGCTTTCATGCCCATGCCCAAAATTCAATTTGAGATGCCTAGGATCAATTTTTAGATTCCCAAGACCGTAGGCTTTTACTTTCATGCCCATGCCCGAGATTCAATTTGACATGTCTAGGATCAATTTTGAGATGCCCAAGATCATAGGCTTGTGCTTTCATGCCCATGCCCAAGATTCAATTTGACAAGCCCAAGTTTAAATTTGACATGTCAAGGATCAATTTTGAGATGTCCAAGACCGTAGGCTTGTGCTTTCATGCCCATGCCCAAGATTCAATTTGACATTCCCAAGTTTAAATTTTACATGTCTAGGATCAATTTTGAGATGCCCAAGACCGTAGGCTTGTGCTTTCATGCCCATGCCAAAGATTCAATTTGACATGCCCAAGTTTAAATTTGACATGTCTAGGATCAATTTTGAGATGCCCAAGACCCTAGGCTTGTGCTTTCATGCCCATGCCCAAGATTAAATTTGACATGTATAGGATCAATTTTGAGATGCCCAAGACTGTAGGCTTGTGCTTTCATGCCCATGCCCAAGATTCAATTCGACATGCACAAGTTTAAATTTGACATGTCAAAGATCAATTTTGAGATGCCCAAGACCGTAGGCTTGTGCTTTCATGCCCATGCCCAAGATTCAATTTGACATGCCCAAGTTTAAATTTGACATGTCTAGTATCAATTTTGAGATGCCCAAGACCGTAGGATTATGGTTTCATGCCCATGCCCAAGATTCAATTTGACAAGCCCAAGTTTAAATTTGACATGTCTAGGATCAATTTTGAGATGCCCAAGACCGTAGGATTATACTTTCATGCCCATGCCCAAGAATAAATTTGACATGTCTAGGATCAATTTTGAGGTGCCCAAGACCGTAGGCTTGTGCTTCATGCCCAAGCCCAAGATTCAATTTGATATGCCCAAGTTTAAATTTGACATGTCTAGGATCAATTTTGAGATGCCCAAGACCATAGGCTAGTGCTTTCATGCCCATGCCCAAAATTCAATTTGAGATGCTTAGGATCAATTTTTAGATTCCCAAGACCGTAGGCTTTTACTTTCATGCCCATGCCCGAGATTCAATTTGACATGTCTAGGATCAATTTTGAGATGCCCAAGACCATAGGCTTGTGCTTTCATGCCCATGCCCAAGATTCAATTTGACATGCCCAAGTTTAAATTTGACATGTCAAGGATCAATTTTGAGATGCCCAAGACCGTAGGCTTGTGCTTTCTTGCCCATGCCCAAGATTCAATTTGACATTCCCAAGTTTAAATTTGACATGTCTAGGATCAATTTTGAGATGCCCAAGACCGTAGGCTTGTGCTTTCATGCCCATGCCAAAGATTCAATTTGACATGCCCAAGTTTAAATTTGACATGTCTAGGATCAATTTTGAGATGCCCAAGACCCTAGGCTTGTGCTTTCATGCCCATGCCCAAGATTAAATTTGACATGTCTAGGATCAATTTTGAGATGACCAAGACCGTAGGATTATGCTTTCATGCCCATGCCCAAGATTCAATTTGACATGCCCAAGTTTAAATTTGACATGTCTAGGATCAATTTTGAGATGCCCAAGACCCTAGGCTTGTGCTTTCATGCCCATGCCCAAGATTAAATTTGACATGTCTAGGATCAATTTTGAGATGACCAAGACCGTAGGATTATGCTTTCATGCCCATGCCCAAGATTCAATTTGACATGCCCAAGTTTAAATTTGACATGTCTAGGATCAATTTTGAGATGCCCAAGACCGTAGGCTTGTGCTTTCATGCAATGCCCATGATTCAATTTGAAATGCCTAGGATCAATTTTTAGATTCCCAATACCGTAGGCTTGTGCTTTCATCCCATGCCCAAGATTCAATTTGACATGCCCAAGTTTAAATTTGACATGTCTAGGATCAATTTTGAGATGCCCAAGATTGTAGTCTTGTGCTTTCAATCCCATGCCCAAGATTCAATTTGAGATTCCTAGGATCAACTTTTAGATTCCCAAGACCGTAGGCTTTTTCTTTCATGCCCATGCCCGAGATTCAATTTGACATGTTTAGGATCAATTTTGAGATGCCCAAGACTGTAGGCTTGTGCTTTCATGCCAATGCCAAAGATTCAATTTGACATGCCCAAGTTTAAATTTGACATATCTAGGATCAATTTTGAGATGCCCAAGACCGTAGGCTTGTGATTTCATGCCCATGCCCAAGATTCAATTTGACATGCCCAAGTTTAAATTTGACATGTCTAGGATAAATTTTGAGATGACCAAGACCGTAGGATTATGCTTTCATGCCCATGCCCAAGATTCAATTTGACATGCCCAAGTTTAAATTTGACATGTCTAGGATCAATTTTGAGATGCCCAAGACCGTAGGCTTGTGCTTTCATGCCCATGCCCATGATTCAATTTGAAATGCCTAGGATCAATTTTTAGATTCCCAAGACCGTAGGCTTGTGCTTTCATGCCCATGCCCAAGATTCAATTTGACATGCCCAAGTTTAAATTTGACAAGTCTAGGATCAATTTTGAGATGCCCAAGACCGTAGGATTGTGCTTTAATGCCCATGCCCAAGATTCAATTTGACATGCCCAAGTTTAAATTTGACATGTCTAGGATCAATTTTGAGATGCCCAAGACCGTAGGTTTGTGGTTTCATGCCCATGCCCAAGATTCAATTTGAGATTCCTATGATCAATTTTTAGATTCCCAAGACCGTAGGCTTTTGCTTTTGCTTTCATGCCCATGCCCGAGATTCAATTTGACATGTCTAGGATCAATTTTTAGATTCCCAAGACCGTAGGCTTGTGCTTTCATGTCCATGCTCACGATTCAATTTGACATGCCCAAGTTTAAAATTCACATGTCTAGGATCAATTTTGAGATGCCCAAGACCGTAGGCTTGTGATTTCATGCCCATGCCCAAGATTCAATTTGACATGCCCAAGTTTAAATTTTACATGTCTAGGATCAATTTTGAGATGCCCAAGACCGTAGGCTTGTGCTTTCATGCCCATGCCAAAGATTCAATTTGACATGCCCAAGTTTAAATTTGACATGTCTAGGATCAATTTTGAGATGCCCAAGACCGTAGGCTTGTGATTTCATGCCCATGCCCAAGATTCAATTTGACATGCCCAAGTTTAAATTTGACATGTCTAGGATCAATTTTGAGATGCCCAAGACCGTAGGCTTGTGCTTTCATGCCCATGCCCAAGATTCAATTTGAGATGCCTAGGATCAATATTTAGATTCCCAAGACCATAGGCTTTTGCTTTCATGCCCATGCCCGAGATTCAATTTGACATATCTAGGATCAATTTGAGATGCCCAAGACTGTAGGCTTGTGCTTTCATGCGCATGCCCAAGATTCAATTTGACATGCCCAAGTTTAAATTTGACATGTCAAGGATCAATTTTGAGATGCCCAAGACCGTAGGCTTGTGCTTTCATGCCCATTCCCAAGATTCAATTTGACATGCCCAAGTTTAAATTTGACATGTCTAGGATCAATTTTGAGATGCCCAAGACCGTAGGATTATGCTTTCATGCCCATGCCCAAAATTCAATTTGACATGCCCAAGTTTAAATTTGACATGTCTAGGATCAATTTTGAGATGCCCAAGACCGTAGGCTTGTGCTTTCATGCCCATGCCCAAGATTTAATTTGACATGCCCAAGTTTAAATTTGACATGTCTAGGATCAATTTTGAGATGCCCAAGACCAAAGGCCTGTGATTTCATGCCCATGCCCAAGATTCAATTTGACATGCCCAAGTTTAAATTTGACATGTCTAGGATCAATTTTAAGATGCCCAAGACCGTAGGCTTGTGCTTTCATGCCCATGCCCAAGATTCAATTTGAGATTCCTATGATCAATTTTTAGATTCCCATGACCGTAGGCTTGTGCTTTCATGCCCATTCTCAAGATTCAATTTGACATGCCCAAGTTTAAATTTGACATGTCTAGGATCAATTTTGAGATGCCCAAGATCGTTGTGGCTTGTACTTTCATGCCCATGCCCAAGATTCAATTTGAGATTCATAGGATCAATTTTTAGATTCCCAAGACCGTAGGCTTTTGCTTTCATGCCCATGCCCGAGATTCAATTTGACATGTTTAGGATCAATTTTGAGATGCCCAAGACTGTAGGCTTGTGATTTCATGCCCATTCCCAAGATTCAATTTGACATGCCCAAGTTTAAATTTGACATGTCTAGGATCAATTTTGAGATGACCAAGACCGTAGGATTATGCTTTCATGCCCATGCCCAAGATTGAATTTGACATGCCCAAGTTTAAATTTGACATGTCTAGGATCAATTTTGAGATGCCCAAGACCGTAGGCTTGTGCTTTCATGCCTATGCCCATGATTCAATTTGAAATGCCTAGGATCAATTTTTAGATTCCCAATACCGTAGGCTTGTGCTTTCATGCCCATGCCCAATATCCAGTTTGACATTCCCAAGTTTAAATTTGACATGTCTAAGATCAATTTTGAGATGCCCAAGACCGTAGGTTTGTGGTTTCATGCCCATGCCCATGCCCAAGATTCAATTTGAGACTTCTTATGATCAATTTTTAGATTCCCAAGACCGTAGGCTTTTGCTTTTGCTTTCATGCCCATGCCCGAGATTCAATTTGATATGTCTAGGATCAATTTTTAGATTCCCAAGACCGTAGGCTTGTGCTTTCATGTCCATGCCCAAGATTCAATTTGACATGCCCAAGTTTAAAATTGACATGTCTAGGATCAATTTTGAGATGCCCAAGACCGTAGGCTTGTGATTTCATGAGCATGCCCAAGATTCAATTTGACATGCCCAAGTTTAAATTTTACATGTCTAGGATCAATTTTGAGATGCCCAAGACCGTAGGCTTGTGCTTTCATGCCCATGCCTAAGATTCAATTTGACATGCCCAAGTTTAAATTTGACATGTCTAGGATCAATTTTGAGATGCCTAAGAAAGTAGGCTTGTGCTTTCATGCCCATTCCCAAGATTAAATTTGACATGTCTAGGATCAATTTTGAGATGCCCAAGACCGTAGGCTTGTGCTTTCATGCCCATGCCCAAGTTTAAATTTGACATGTCTAGGATCAATTTTGAGATGCCCAAGACCGTAGGCTTGTGCTTTCATGCCCATGCCCAAGATTCAATTTGACATGACCAAGTTTAAATTTGACATGTCTAGGATCAATTTTGAGATGCCCAAGACCGTAGGATTATGCTTTCATGCCCATGCCCAAAATTCAATTTTACATGCCCAAGTTTAAATTTGACATGTCTAGGATCAATTTTGAGATGCCCAAGACCGTAGGCTTGTGCTTTCATGCCCATGCCCAAGATTTCATTTGACATGCCCAAGTTTAAATTTGACATGTCTAGGATCAATTTTGAGATGCCCAAGACCAAAGGCTTGTGATTTCATGCCCATGCCCAAGATTCAATTTGACATGCCCAAGTTTAAATTTGACATGTCTAGGATCAATTTTGAGATGCCCAAGACCGTAGGCTTGTGCTTTCATGCCCATGCCTAAAATTCAATTTGAGATGCCTAGGATCAATTTTTTAGATTCCCAAGACCGTAGGCTTGTGCTTTCATGCCCATTCTCAAGATTCAATTTGACATGCCCAAGTTTAAATTTGACATGTCTAGGATCAATTTTGAGATGCCCAAGATCGTAGGCTTGTACATTCATGCCCATGCCCAAGATTCAATTTGAGATTCCTAGGATCAATTTTTAGATTCCCAAGACCGTAGGCTTTTGCTTTCATGCCCATGCCCGAGATTCAATTTGACATGTTTAGGATCAATTTTGAAATGCCCAACACCGTAGGCTTGTGCTTTCATGCCAATTCCCAAGATTCAATTTGACATGCCCAAGTTTAAATTTGACATGTCTAGGATCAATTTTGAGATGCCCAAGACCGTAGGCTTTGTGATTTCATGCCCATTCCCATGATTCAATTTGACATGCCCAAGTTTAAATTTGACATGTCTAGGATCAATTTTGAGATGCCTAAGAAAGTAGGCTTGTGCTTTCATGCCCATTCCCAAGATTAAATTTGACATGTCTAGGATCAATTTTGAGATGCCCAAGACCGTAGGCTTGTGCTTTCATGCCCATGCCCAAGATTCAATTTGACATGACCAAGTTTAAATTTGACATGTCTAGGATCAATTTTGAGATGCCCAAGACCGTAGGCTTGTGCTTTCATGCCCATGCCCAAGATTTAATTTGACATGCCCAAGTTTAAATTTGACATGTCTAGGATCAATTTTGAGATGCCCAAGACCGTAGGCTTGTGCTTTCATGCCCATGCCCAAGATTCAATTTGACATGACCAAGTTTAAATTTGACATGTCTAGGATCAATTTTGAGATGCCCAAGACCGTAGGCTTGTGATTTCATGCCCATTCCCAAGATTCAATTTGACATGCCCAAGTTTAAATTTGACATGTCTAGGATCAATTTTGAGATGACCAAGACCGTAGGATTATGCTTTCATGCCCATGCCCAAGATTCAATTTGACATGCCCAAGTTTAAATTTGACATGTCTAGGATCAATTTTGAGATGCCCAAGACCGTAGGCTTGTGCTTTCATGCCTATGCCCATGATTCAATTTGAAATGCCTAGGATCAATTTTTAGATTCCCAAGACCGTAGGCTTGTGCTTTCATGCCCAATGCCCAAGATTCAATTTGACATTCCCAAGTTTAAATTTGACATGTCTAGGATCAATTTTGAGATGCCCAAGACCGTAGGTTTGTGGTTTCATGCCCAAGCCCAAGATTCAATTTGAGATTCCTATGATCAATTTTTAGATTCCCAAGACCGTAGGCTTTTGCTTTTTGCTTTCATGCCCATGCCCGAGTTCAATTTGATATATCTAGGATCAATTTTTAGATTCCCAAGACCGTAGGCTTGTGCTTTCATGTCCATGCTCAAGATTCAATTTGACATGCCCAAGTTTAAAATTCACATGTCTAGGATCAATTTTGAGATGCCCAAGACCGTAGGCTTGTGATTTCATGCCCATGCCCAAGATTCAATTTGACATGCCCAAGTTTAAATTTTACATGTCTAGGATCAATTTTGAGATGCCCAAGACCGTAGGCTTGTGCTTTCATGCCCATGCCTAAGATTCAATTTGACATGCCCAAGTTTAAATTTGACATGTCTAGGATCAATTTTGAGATTACCAAGACCGTAGGATTATGCTTTCATGCCCATGCCCAAGATTGAATTTGACATGCCCAAGTTTAAATTTGACATGTCTAGGATCAATTTTGAGATGCCCAAGACCGTAGGCTTGTGCTTTCATGCCTATGCCCATGATTCAAATTTGAAATGCCTAGGATCCATTTTTAGATTCCCAATACCGTAGGCTTGTGCTTTCAATCCCATGCCCAAGATTCAATTTGACATTCCCAAGTTTAAATTTGACATGTCTAGGATCAATTTTGAGATGCCCAAGACCGTAGGATAATGGTTTCATGCCCATGCCCAAGATTCAATTTGAGATTCCTATGATCAATTTTTAGATTCCCAAGACCGTAGGCTTTTGCTTTCATGCCCATGCCCGAGATTTAATTTGACATGTCTAGGATCAATTTTTAGAATCCCAAGACCGTAGGCTTGTGCTTTCATGTCCATGCTCACGATTCAATTTGACATGCCCAAGTTTAAAATTGACATGTCTAGGATCAATTTTGAGATGCCCAAGACCGTAGGCTTGTGATTTCATGACCATGCCCAAGATTCAATTTGACATGCCCAAGTTTAATTTTTACATGTCTAGGATCAATTTTGAGATGCCCAAGACCGTAGGCTTGTGCTTTCATGCCCATGCCTAAGATTCAATTTGACATGCCCAAGTTTAAATTTGACATGTCTAGGATCAATTTTGAGATGCCTAAGATAGTAGGCTTGTGCTTTCATGCCCATTCCCAAGATTAAATTTGACATGTCTAGGATCAATTTTGAGATGCCCAAGACCGTAGGCTTGTGCTTTCATGCCCATGCCCAAGATTCAATTTGACATGCCCAATTTTTTTTTTTTTTGATAAGTCAAAATTTGTATTATAGATAACAAAATTTACAGAAATAATTTACAAGAAAAGAGGTCACAAAGAACCCCAAAAACTTGTAAACTATTTGAAACGAAAATAAGCAACATTTGGGTATTCAACTGAATTCAAAAAGGTGGTCTCCCATTAAAATGCACTCCCACTTCATTAGCTAGTAAACAACCACGCTTAGCCATTTTATCTGACTGAAAAATTCGCCTCTCTCAAAGTGTGGATGAACCTTATAGACGTAGGTGTCTACTAATCATCACCCATCTATTCTTTGACAAACCAAGGAATTGAATTATTTTTGATAGCTTCCACCACTCCCTTAGAATCTGAACGGCACAAATGGGTATAATCCCATTGCATAGCCCACTCCAAACCAAGATTCAATAAAGATTTGACATGCCCAAGTTTAAATTTGACATGTGTAGGATCAATTTTGAGATGCCCAAGACCGTAGGCTTGTGCTTTCATGCCCATGCCCAAGATTCAATTTGAGATGCCTAGGATCAATATTTAGATTCCCAAGACCATAGGCTTTTGCTTTCATGCCCATGCCCGAGATTCAATTTGACATATCTAGGATCAATTTGAGATGCCCAAGACCGTAGGCTTGTGCTTTCATGCCCATGCCCAAGATTCAATTTGACATGCCCAAGTTTAAATTTGACATGTCAAGGATCAATTTTGAGATGCCCAAGACCGTAGGCTTGTGCTTTCATGCCTATGCCCAAGATTCAATTTGACATGCCCAAGTTTAAATTTGACATGTCTAGGATCAATTTTGAGATGCCCAAGACCGTAGGATTATGCTTTCATGCCCATGCCCAAAATTCAATTTTACATGCCCAAGTTTAAATTTGACATGTCTAGGATCAATTTTGAGATGCCCAAGACCGTAGGCTTGTGCTTTCATGCCCATGCCCAAGATTTAATTTGACATGCCCAAGTTTAAATTTGACATGTCTAGGATCAATTTTGAGATGCCCAAGACCGTAGGCTTGTGCTTTCATGCCCATGCCCAAGATTCAATTTGAGATGCCTATGATCAATTTTTAGATTCCCATGACCGTAGGCTTGTGCTTTCATGCCCATTCTCAAGATTCAATTTGACATGCCCAAGTTTAAATTTGACATGTCTAGGATCAATTTTGAGATGCCCAAGATCGTAGGCTTGTAATTTCATGCCCATGCCCAAGATTCAATTTGAGATTCCTAGGATCAATTTTTAGATTCCCAAGACCGTAGGCTTTTGCTTTCATGCCCATGCCCGAGATTCAATTTGACATGTTTAGGATCAATTTTGAGATGCCCAAGACTGTAGGCTTGTGCTTTCATGCCAATGCCCAAGATTCAATTTGACATGCCCAAGTTTAAATTTGACATGTCTAGGATCAATTTTGAGATGCCCAAGACCGTAAGCTTGTGATTTCATGCCCATTCCCAAGATTCAATTTGACATGCCCAAGTTTAAATTTGACATGTCTAGGATCAATTTTGAGATGACCAAGACCGTAGGATTATGCTTTCATGCCCATGCCCAAGATTCAATTTGACATGCCCAAGTTTAAATTTGACATGTCTAGGATCAATTTTGAGATGCCCAAGACCGTAGGATTGTGCTTTCATGCCCATGCCCATGATTCAATTTGAAATGCCTAGGATCAATTTTTAGATTCCCAATACCGTAGGCTTGTGCTTTCAGTCCCATGCCCAAGATTCAATTTGACATGCCCAAGTTTAAATTTGACATGTCTAGGATCAATTTTGAGATGCCCAAGAACGTAGGCTTGTGCTTTCATGCCCATGCCCAAGATTCAATTTGAGATGCCTATGATCAATTTTTTTGATTCCCATGACCGTAGGCTTGTGCTTTCATGCCCATTCTCAAGATTCAATTTGACATGCCCAAGTTTAAATTTGACATGTCTAGGATCAATTTTGAGATGCCCAAGATCGTAGGCTTGTACTTTCATGCCCATGCCCAAGATTCAATTTGAGATTCCTAGGATCAATTTTTAGATTCCCAAGACCGTAGGCTTTTGCTTTCATGCCCATGCCCGAGATTCAATTTGACATGTCTAGGATCAATTTTGAGATGCCCAAGACTGTAGGCTTGTGCTTTCATGCCCATGCCCGAGATTCAATTTGACATGTTTAGGATCAATTTTGAGATGCCCAAGACCGTAGGCTTGTGCTTTCATGCCCATGCCCAAGATTCAATTTGACATGCCCAAGTTTAAATTTGACATGTCTAGGATCAATTTTGAGATGCCCAAGACCGTAGGCTTGTAATTTCATGCCCATTGCCCAAGATTCAATTTGACATGCCCAAGTTTAAATTTGACATGTCTAGGATCAATTTTGAGATGACCAAGACCGTAGGATTATGCTTTCATGCCTATGCCCAAGATTCAATTTGACATGCCCAAGTTTAAATTTGACATGTCTAGGATCAATTTTGAGATGCCCAAGACCGTAGGCTTGTGCTTTCATGCCTATGCCCATGATTCAATTTGAAATGCCTAGGATCAATTTTTAGATTCCCAATACCGTAGGCTTGTGCTTTCATGCCGATGCCCAAGATTCAATTTGACATTCCCAAGATTAAATTTGACATGTCTAGGATCAATTTTGAGATGCCCAAGACCGTAGGTTTGTGGTTTCATGCCCATGCCCAAGATTCAATTTGAGATTCCTATGATCAATTTTTAGATTCCCAAGACCGTAGGCTTTTGCTTTTGCTTTCATGCCCATGCCCGAGATTCAATTTGACATGTCTAGGATCAATTTTTAGATTCCCAAGACCGTAGGCTTGTGCTTTCATGTCCATGCTCACGATTCAATTTGACATGCCCAAGTTTAAAATTGACATGTCTAGGATCAATTTTGAGATGCCCAAGACCGTAGGCTTGTGATTTCATGCCCATGCCCAAGATTCAATTTGACATGCCCAAGTTTAAATTTTACATGTCTAGGATCAATTTTGAGATGCCCAAGACCGTAGGCTTGTGCTTTCATGCCCATGCCTATGATTCATTTTGACATGCCCAAGTTTAAATTTGACATGTCTAGGATCAATTTTGAGATGCCTAAGAAAGTAGGCTTGTGCTTTCATGCCCATTCCCAAGATTAAATTTGGCATGTGTAGGATCAATTTTGAGATGCCCAAGACCGTAGGCTTGTGCTTTCATGCCCATTCAATTTGCCCAAGATTCAATTTGAGATGCCTAGGATCAATATTTAGATTCCCAAGACCATAGGCTTTTGCTTTCATGCCCATGCCCGAGATTCAATTTGACATATCTAGGATCAATTTGAGATGCCCAAGACTGTAGGCTTGTGCTTTCATGCGCATGCCCAAGATTCAATTTGACATGCCCAAGTTTAAATTTGACTTGTCAAGGATCAATTTTGAGATGCCCAAGACCGTAGGCATGTGCTTTCATGCCCATGCCCAAGATTCAATTTGACATGACCAAGTTTAAATTTGACATGTCTAGGATCAATTTTGAGATGCCCAAGACCGTAGGATTATGCTTTCATGCCCATGCCCAAAATTCAATTTTACATGCCCAAGTTTAAATTTGATATGTCTAGGATCAATTTTGAGATGCCCAAGACCGTAGGCTTGTGCTTTCATGCCCATGCCCAAGATTTAATTTGACATGCCCAAGTTTAAATTTGACATGTCTAGGATCAATTTTGAGATGCCCAAGACCGTAGGCTTGTGCTTTCATGCCTATGCCCAAGATTCAATTTGACATGACCAAGTTTAAATTTGACATGTCTAGGATCAATTTTGAGATGCCCAAGACCGTAGGATTATGCTTTCATGCCCATGCCCAAAATTCAATTTTACATGCCCAAGTTTAAATTTGACATGTCTAGGATCAATTTTGAGATGCCCAAGACCGTAGGCTTGTGCTTTCATGCCCATGCCCAAGATTTAATTTGACATGCCCAAGTTTAAATTTGACATGTCTAGGATCAATTTTGAGATTCCCAAGACCGTAGGCTTGTGCTTTCATGCCCATGCCCAAGATTCAATTTGACATGCCCAAGTTTAAATTTGACATGTCTAGGATCAATTTTGAGATGCCCAAGATCGTAGGCTTGTACTTTCATGCCCATGCCCAAGATTCAATTTGAGATTCCTAGGATCAATTTTTAGATTCCCAAGACCGTAGGCTTTTGCTTTCATGCCCATGCCCGAGATTTAATTTGACATGTCTAGGATCAATTTTGAGATGCTCAAGACCGTAGGCTTGTGCTTTCATGCCAATGCCCAAGATTCAATTTGACATGCCCAAGTTTAAATTTTACATGTCTAGGATCAATTTTTAGATGCCCAAGACCGTAGGCTTGTGATTTCATGCCCATGCCCAAGATTCAATTTGACATGCCCAAGTTTAAATTTGACATGTCTAGGATCAATTTTGAGATGCCCAAGACCGTAGGCTTGTGCTTTCATGCCTATGACCATGATTCAATTTGAGATGCCTAGGATCAATTTTTAGATTTCCAATACCGTAGGCTTGTGCTTTCATGCACATGCCCAAGATTCAATTTGAGATGCCCAAGTTTAAATTTGACATGTCTAGGATCAATTTTGAGATGCCTAAGACCGTAGGATTGTGCTTTCATGATATTGCCGCACGTAATAATTGACATTCAATGCAAGCCATGCACAGTCCGTGGGTGTTTTGGCAAAAATAAAACGCCCTCCTGAAGTAGATACAAGTAATGCGCAGATCAAACTAGTGTTGGTGAAGCAAACCAGTTGGAAACGGAGCTTGTTAAATCTGCTGCTGAGTTGCGTGAAGCTCGAGATGAAGTTTATTCAAAGGCAAGAATGCGATGGTAGCTCGGAGGATATGGCTATTCGTAAGAATCAAGAACTTATTACCCAAGTGAACAAGCCAATGCAAACTCGATGCAGGGACTTCCGTGTCTAAGCTAAGTACTAAGGATGGGAAGTCGACCAAACAAGATATTGGTATTCGTGCCGTGAAAAGAAAAACAACTCAAGTGTCCAAGCAAAATACGGAATCTCGGTCTGGACAGTCCGTGTTCACGCAGATACTAATTTTCAGTCGAGGTCCGAACAGGTAATACAATTCAGTCCGTATCCAACAAGTCTCAATCATTAAAACCTAACGCTACCGGTAGTATTGGCTTGGAATCAGGCGTTGGAAGTGAGGATATTGCTGAAGTTGGTGTTGTGGAACAATGGAAGAAAGAACTTGCTAACTATGAATTAGAATTTAAAGAAGCTCACCAAGATGGTGAAGTGCAAATCAGCTATTGCAGCTCATGAAACTCTTGCTACACGTTTAAAGGAAGGAGCCGATGCTATTGCCGCACGTAAAGAGAGCAAGGTTGGATCCAGCCTAGTATGTTCGTGGACAAGGTAGATATTCCCGAATTGGGAATCGTGTCCGTTACCAAGCAAAAAAAAGGATTCTAAATCTGGCCAACTCTATTTTGGAAACCAAAATCGTGAAGAATTTGGAGGGGACGCTAGTTAAGGAAGCTAATGACTCTATATCAAAGTTGGACGGAAGTAAAGGGTAAGAACACATTTTCTAAACCTTTTGAGGAGGTTTTTACGCCTATGGTGGATGCCTTGACCGAGTTCGAAATACCGATCACAAAAATTCTTTTGAAACTCTAAGTTCGAATTGGGTTTTAGAGATGACGAGGTGCAAATTGAAGACTTAGATGAGGAAACGTTAGAGGTTTCAAGTGTGGAATCTAGTGACTCGGATGTTAGTATGGGATCTAAAGATTGGGGCGATGTTGATGCTTGACATTTTAGCAAGGAAAAAAGCTAGGAAGGTGGCCAAACAGGCTGCTAAAATCATAGCAAAGCGTTCTTTGCAATCTGATTCAAGTTTGGAACCTTCTCCCGAGAAGTCTAATGAGGACTCTCCTAACATGGGAATTCAAGCCGGGTTGTTTGATACTTTGCTTTTGATATGAATAATATTCTGTCTAAGGAAGAATTAGAGGTGGCAAGCAATATTCGGATTGAAGATGTGCGTGCTAATTTCATTAGAAGTCCAGCTTTTTAGACAAGATTATTTCAAAGAAATGAAGGAACAAGCCGAAAGAATGAATCCAAAGAAAAAATCCCCTAGTAAGCTTTCTCCTATTAAGCTTGTCCCTGGTAACTTTGCCACTGAGGATGAAGATGGAGAGTTTTATGTGGATGAAGATGAAGATATCTTAGGTAATTATGCTTTTGATACGGATATAATGGCTGAAATTTTTTCCAAGAGCAAATCGTATAGAGTTGGTAACAGCAGAAGTAAATTAAAAGGTAGCTTCTTTTAATTTGCTAGTTTGAAGTGATTACTTTAGTTATTTCTAAAGAAGTTTTTTAAACCCCTTTGGTTTATGGGGGTAGGGAGTTTTGTGCTCCATTTTTGTAATTCTTGTAATTACGTTTTTTGTTATAATAAACTTTGGACTTAACAAAAAAAAAAAAAAAAAACCATGCCCAAGAATCAATTTGACGTGTCTAGGATCAATTTTGAGATTCCCAAGACCGTAGGCTTGTGCTTTTATGCCCATGCCCAAGATTCAATTTGACATGCCCAAGTTTAAATTTGACATGTCTAGGATCAATTTTGAGATGCCCAAGACCGTAGGCTTGTGCTTTCATGCCCATGCCCAAGATTCAATTTGAAATTCCTATGATCAATTTTTAGATTCCCAAGACCGTAGGCTTTTGCTTTCATGCCCATGCCCGAGATTTAATTTGACATGTCTGTTGGTGCAAAATTAATGACCCCAACAATCTTCGAGATATGTATATGATGATCGAATCGCCGCCTTTGATTAGATTCTCCAAAGTATTGTTGATTGAAAATGGTGGGGGTACTGCAAAGACACTCCGATGCTAAAATCAACAAGAGTTCTATGCAAGTAGGTTGTTAAGAAAGGAATAGAAATTGTGTACCTCTTGTGTTGAGATTTAGCCTCTATATATAGGCGAAATAGATGTAGCTTTAGGGTTTTGATAGTTATCCTAATAACTTCCCTCATCTCGTATAAACCTCAAATAACATCCAGATTCATGATAAACCCTAATATTTACCATAATCCTTATTTATATTAAATAATTATAAGTATTTAAGATAATTATCCTCTTTATTTAGGATCCTGCATTTATCTCAAATATCATTAATAATTATAAATAAATAATTATTCAAGACCTTTGGGCTTCAATAATAAGCCTAGTGGGTTTCCATAATAAACCCACTGGTTTCCCCAACAACCCAAATCCAGGCTTCCACAATAAGCCGCGCGGGTTTCCACAATAAACCCACCGGTTTCCACAATAAACCGGGTTAGGCTTCCACAATAAGCCACGCGGGTTTCCACAATAAACCCACCGGTTTCCACAATAAACCGGGTTAGGCTTCCACAATAAGCCACGCGGGTTTCCACAATTAACCCACCGGTTTCCGCAATAAACCGGGTTAGGCTTCCACAATAAGCCACGCGGGTTTCCACAATAAACCCACCGGTTTCCACAATAAACCGGGTTAGGCTTCCACAATAAGCCGCACGGGTTTCCACAATAAACCCACCGGTTTCCACAATAAACCGGGTTAGGCTTCCACAATAAGCCACGCGGGTTTCCACAAATAAACCCACCGGTTTCCACAATAAACCGGGTTAGGCTTCCACAATAAGCCACGCGGGTTTCCACAATAAACCCACCGGTTTCCACAATAAACCGGGTTGTACTGACATCAAATAGCTCGTGCGGTACGCACACACACTATTTTAATAGGGTACAAACAATGTCTAGAATCAATTTTTAGATTCCTAAGACCGTAGGCTTGTGCTTTCATGCCCATGCCGACGATTCAATTTGACATGCCCAAGTTTAAAATTGACATGTCTAGGATCAATTTTGAGATGCCCAAGACCGTAGGCTTGTGATTTCATGCCCATGCCCAAGATTCAATTTGACATGCCCAAGTTTAAATTTGACATGTCTAGGATCAATTTTGAGATGCCCAAGACCGTAGGCTTGTGCTTTCATGCCCATGCCCAAGATTCAATTTGACATGCCCAAGTTTAAATTTGACATGTCTAGGATCAATTTTGAGATGCCCAAGACCGTAGGCTTGTGCTTTCATGCCCATGCCCAAGATTAAATTTGACATGTCTAGGATCAATTTTGAGATGCCAAAGACCGTAGGTTTGTGCTTTCATGCCCATGCCCAAGATTCAATTTGACATGCCCAAGTTTAAATTTGACATGTCTAGGATCAATTTTGAGATGCCCAAGACCGTAGGCTTGTGCTTTCATGCCCATGCCCAAGATTTTGAGTGTTCTTGGCATCCAAATTTTGAGTGTTCTTGGCATCCACCTGAGGATAATAAGCTTCAAATCTGTCGTGATGGTGCTGCGAGAGGCAATCCAGGCGTGGCAGGTCTTGGAGCGGTGGCTAGGGATGCGCAATGCTCGGTTCTTGGTGCTATGAGTATTTGTCCTGGGAGTTACGACGAACTACTTGGCAGAGTTATATGGCATTCTAGTTGGATTGGAGTGGGCTATGCAATGGGGTTTTGATAGAGTTTGTGTTAGATCTGACTCCTTTGGCGTGATTGAAGATTTCAAAAACAATTCGATTCCTTGGTTTGCACAAACTAGATGGAGGGTGATTAGTAAGCATTATATGTCTATTAGATTCATTCATACTTTTAGGGAGGCGAATTTTTCAAACAAATAAAATGGCTAAGCGTGGATGTTTACTAGATAATGAAGTGGGGATGCATTATGATGGAAGACCAACTTTTCTAAATTCAATTGAACTCCCAAATGTGGCTTATTTTCGATTTAAATAGTCTACAAGTTTTTGGGGTTGCTGTGACCTCTTTTCTTGTAAACTATCTCTTGTAAATTTGTTATCTATTATGCAAATTTTTGACTTATCAAAAAAAAAAAACCATGCCCAAGATTTTGAGATGCCTAGGATCAATTTTTAGATTCCCAAGACTGTAGGCTTGTGCTTTCATGCCCGTGCCCAAGATTCAATTTGACATGCCCAAGTTTAAATTTGACATGTCAAGGATCAATTTTGAGAAGCTCAAGACCTTAGGCTTGTGCTTTCATGCCCATGCCCAAGATTCAATTTGACATGCCCAAGTTTAAATTTGACATGTCTAGGATCAATTTTGAGATTCCCAACCGTAGGATTTAGTATCATTAATAAAATGATTGAAAAATAAACCAAATGTATTACAGTCAAAGGACCAGACACCCTTATATTTATATTACAAGGCAACACAAATTCGGTGACGTGTGTATGCGGACAGTCAGAAACAGCTCACTAATCTAGCCAATCGTAGATACACACGTACAACACTATTACCCCCTCAAGGTGAAGGGTGCTACCGAAACAACCTTCAACTTGTCTCTCGAGATAAGAAAATCTTGGTCCAGCCATCCCCTTAGTAAAAATATCGGCAATTTGATCCCATGTTGAAAGATAAGTAATCTGCACATTCTTGTTTTGGACCAGTTCTCTGATAAAGTGATAATCTATAGCTAAATGCTTCATTTTGCTACGTAGCACAGATTTGAAGAAAGAGACACAAACACTACGATTGTCACAAGAGATCAAAGGAGGAGAAGGAAGGAAAAGATGTAAATCCTTGAGCAATTGACATACCCAAACAATTTCAGTTATATTTGCTAGAGATCTGTACTCGCCTCGGTTGAACTCCTGGAGACACCGCCTTGTCTCTTGCTAGACCAGAAATAGGATTTGGACCAAAGAAAAGGCGTAAAACCACACGTAGATCTTCGAGTATCAATAGACCCAGCCCAATCAAGCATCACTCAACCCATGTAATGTAAGAAGACCCTTAGAAAATAGCACACCATAATCTAAAGTACCTTTGATGTACCTTAGAACTCTTTTAGCTGCAATAAGATGTTGATCGGTAGGAGCTTGCATATAGAGACAGACTTGGTTAACAAAGAAAACCAATTTCGAGTCTTGTCCAAGTAAGATATTGAGAGCACCTACTAATGACCTGTAGGGTCCGACAATGGTAACCCATCTCGAGGCAAAAGAGTGGAGGCAGAAAGTGACACAGGGGTGTTGCAAGGCTTAGCACCAGTCATATTGAACTTCTCCAGTAAGTCTAGAGCATACTTGGTTTGACTGAGAAAAAGATGATTGGAGTTTCTTTTGACCTGAAGCCCAAGAAAGTAATGGAGAGACCCCAAATCTTTAATAGGAAAATATGATCAAGTTGAGTAATGAACGAGAGATATACTCATTGGAATTCCCAAAATAATGATGTCATCTACATAGACCAAGATGATAGTAATTCGGACCCAAACTTTTGAACAAACAATGAAGCATCTCGCTAGTGATGGCTTGAATTCATGTGAAATAAGAACCTGCGTGAGGAGCTTATCATACCAAGCCCTGGGGCTTGCTTAAGACCATAAATTGATTTGTGAAGTTTGCAGACATGATGAGGCTTAGAAGGATCAACAAAGCCTGGAGGTTGTTGCATATATACATCTTCTGCTAAATCCCCATGTAGAAAAGCATTACTAACATCCAATTGCTTCATTTCCCGTTAAAGTGAATCGCCAAAGAAAGTATCAATCGATAGTAGTAGGTTTTGCTACAGGACTAAATGTTTCAGGTGTAGTCTACTCCTTCTTGTTGATGAAAACCTTTAGCTACTAATCTAGATTTGAATTTGTCTATAGAACCATCTGCTTTGTATTTGATTAAAAAACCCATTTGCAACCTACAACATTATAAGATGGATCTGGATCTACAAGAGTCCAAGTGCCCGCATCTTTAAGAGCAGTATGTTCATCTACCATAGATCCTTTCCATTGTGGTATTTTAATTGCCTTAGAGTAACAAGTAGGTGTAGAAGGAGGTATAGGCCGAATGTAGATTAGCGAGATAGAACATATTTGGTATTATAGACTTTAGGTTTAAAGATACCTCTTTTGCCTCTTGTCATCATGGAATGAGAATTTGAAGATGAATTGAGAATACCAGGAACTGAAGTGGATGAAGTGACAGGTGTTGAGGAAGCAGCTGATGGCAGTGTTGCTGAAGTAGAAGGACTGGCAGGTGTTGATGCGAGAGATGACTGAACAATATCGGTCGAGGTGTTGATGTTGACTGAATCGATGCGGAGTGTTGTGACAGATTGAGGCGGAGAGATATCGAGAGGATGTTGAAGGAGGCTGCAAGGCCGGGAAGTAGAGTAGCCACAGGTTTCAATGGAAAGTCTTTGTTCATTGAAAACCACATGCCTAGAGATATACACTTTTCTGTTTTAATATCTAGACATCTATACCCTTTATGCATAGAACTGTAGCCAACAAAGATACGGTGCACACTTCTAGGTTGCAATTTATGAGCGAGTATAAGGCCTAATCCATGGAAAATAGGATGAACCAAAAGATCGAGGAAAGAATAATCGGGTTTCGAGCAAATAGCTTTTCAAAAGGTGATATGAAACCCAAGCTTCGACGGGCAATCTATTGATAACATAATTTCTTTGTATGAAAGGAATCAACCCAAAATTTATCGACAAACTCCGATTGAATTAAAAAGGTTCTTCCTGTATCCACAAGGTGCTGTGTTTGGACTCGGCCATTCCATTTTGTTCTTGAGTATGTGGACAAGATACTTCATGTATTATTCCATTGACACTTAGAAAACCATTAAGTTCATTGTTTAAGATTTCTCCACCTCCATCGGTTCTTATTTTAACAATAGAAGTATGTAGTAATTTCTCGAGTCATAGCTTTGAAATGAAGAAAGATAGCCTTGAATTGATTTTTTTCATATAATGGAAATATCCAACAAAACCTTGAATAGTCATCTACAATGTTGACATAGTATCTAAAACCACTTGAAGAAATTACAGGACTAGGACCCCACAAGTCCATATGTAGTAGTTCTAGTGGAGACTGAGCTCTATGTGATGACAAAGTAAAGGTAATTTGTGACTTTTCCCTAGATGACAGTCATTACAAAAGAGTGGTGTTTTGACTAAATTAGATAAATCCATATCCCTGCATACTTTACTGAAGCACTTGAAAAGATGGATGAGCCAACCTTTGATGCCAAACCGAAGCTAGATTATTGTTGCTAAAGAAGGCTTTCACCGTTGGTAGACTTGATAAAGTTGATTGGATATAGTCCTCCTTTATGTGGCCCTTGTAAAATGGTCCTCCCGGTTGAGTAATCCTTAACAAAAAACCAACGGAATCAAAAGTGATAGAGCGGTTGTTATCACTTTGTGAATTTATGCACTGACAATAGATTTTGTGATGATTTTGGAACTAGAAGCACATTATTTAGGTGAAAAGAGTGAGAAGATGCAATCTTAGACACATTACCAATGTGTGTAATTGGCATACCTTCACCATTGGCTGCTTGAATCTCATCCGCTCCTTCACGAGATGTGGCTTACGGCGATTCGGTTTCATCATTAGTTATGTAGTAGCAGGATTTCCCACACTACACCCCTTACTCGATTTTGCCTAATTAATCCATTAGAAGATGAAAGATCAAGAACATTTATTGATTGAATTCATGAAGTGTTTACCCAGGAAAATAGAATTACACTTAGAAATTAAAGCACTCTTCAACTTTCTCTCTCCTAATGACTTGCCTAACAATTCTCAAAAGATCTCTCCCTCTTGAAGACTCATCTAGCCCTTTATATAGGGTAATACATAGTGGATGACAGCTAAGCTCCCCTTTATTTTCGGGAATGTCTCGCGAAGTGTCGCAGATGCACAAACATTCGCCCTCGCGACACTTCTTAACCCTCACCAGGTCTCTCGCCTTCTTTATGTTTTGCTGGTTGTTATTCATTGCGTCGTTTATTTTAGCTCCTGCGACTGCCTCGCGACAGCGTCATTTATTAATCCGCGAGTCTCAAATGCGTTGCGATATTATGATCCTACATCTTGCCTCTTTTTCCTTAAATATTGCTTGAAGAGCGATCTATAAGGAAAAATCATTAATATAGCAATCTTTGATTTTTGTTGATGAAGGAACGAGCGGGAAGAATCTTGGACTTGAAAAGTACGTACTTGCCTCTATTCTTTTGCGAAGTTCCAAGCTTTGAGAAGTATATATGAAGTATCATTTCTTGAATTATCACGAAGTATGAAGTATCCTTTGAGAAGTATAAGAAGTACTCAATCCTTTAAATACAAGAAGTATTGCGAATCCATCATGCGAAACTATCGCTCCACATTCTTTGCCTCATGCTATGTTGCCTCTGTTCTTTTGTAAAGCTCCAAAGCTTCTTCATAGTATATATACGAAGTGTTGTTTCTCGCCTTCATGAATTGCAGAAAATAATCAATTTCGCCATTATTCTACTTTCTACTAGGAAATATGTTGTATATTTGGATTCTACTAAAGTTCTTTTAAATCTCGGCTTCCTTGGATTTAGTAGTGACCGTTTACACGTGTCTATATCTACCTCTTTTATCGGTGCATTTAATGTTATCCGGTCATAACATTTTTCTCCTCTATTTATAGGAGCATCCTTTGTGAAAAATTTTCCTTTTTCCTTTTATCTTCTTCATCGTCTGCAAGTGTTCTTCTCCTTCATCATTCTGCAAGTGTTCTTCTCCTTCATCGTTCTGCAAGTGTTTGCATATTGTCGTCTCTTATTGTCCTCTTCCCTACTTTAGCGATTCTCTACCAGTTGTTACTCTCATGGCATCCAGGTTTGTTAATTTTGTCACATCTGGCTGATTTTGTGGTTGATCAAATTAGCTTTCTTTGTTGAAATCATCTTTGGTATGATTAACTTTGTAGTTTTCTTTCTGCCATTGTTGTTTAGCAAGAACCAACCCAGAAATAAGTTTACCGTGAAGAATCCTCTTCTTTCTTTGGACTCGCCATCGAAATCTACTTCGCAACAAGAATCCCCAGACAACCAAAGCTCACTTCGAGCAAAATCTATGGCTTCAAAAAGAAATCCTGCGAGTGACAAGGTATTCAAGAAACATTTATTTTTATCAATAATACATCGTTGCCTCTGCTTTTTATTTAATTTGTCATTCGCAGGATGATAAAACTACTGGTCATGCTCCCAAAAAGCCTCGCTACTCCAAACCTGTCACTCCCGACGTTCCATTTCCTTCATTCACACCTTCATCTCCTGCTGCGAAATCTTCGCAAGATAACTTTGTACCCCCTTCCTCTGGTACTACTACCAATGACAATATTTCTATGCCTCAACTCCTCATAGATCAAGTTCCTTATAACTGTCCTAATACAAACGATCTTATACCTCCTCCTGCTATCAATGTCCCTGCTATTTCTCCAATCACTTCTCTCCCTGAAACCTCTTCTTCTCCCCGAGATCCCTTTGACAAAGGATCACTCGTCTTCTTTGATTGAGCAAATTCCTCTAACGGCGAGAAAATTTGGAGGGGATAGATGTGGCCTTTAAGGTTCTTTCAGATCTCGTGAATGATGCCAAAAGACTTCTCACGATCTGTCAAATCCAACGTCTGCGAGATTTTAAGCAAGCACCTTGGTTACGATAAGGTCTCGCAAGCATCTTTGGTTCAAGAGATTAGTAAGTTGAAGGATGATCTCCAAGTTATGACTGCACGAAGTGCAATAGTTTTCACCTTGAAAATCGGAAATTTCTGACCTCTCATTTGGATCGTGACAATCTTTTCAGAAAAAAATGAGGAGTTAAAAGGTATACTCTCGCAACTCCCCCCCCCTTCTCTTTTTTTTTTTTTTTTTTTTTTTTTTTTTTTTTTTACAACTCAAATTCTTGTTCGCCCTCGAAGCATTAAATCGAAACGAATAATGGAGATATATCGGATGGAGTCCATTGTTGAAGAAGTTCGAGTTGAGAGAGATGGTTGGATGGAGCAATATAATCTCTTAGATAATCTTCATACTTATGCAAATGATCAAATAAATAACTTGTCGAAAGAGAATTATGATTTATCGCAAAAGCAAGACTTGTTAAGTAATGATTTATCTCGCCTCTCTTATGCTTTGACTAAATCTGATTTGGAGTTGCAAACTTTATCGATGAGAATCGAACTCTTTCGCAAGAGAAACGTTCTTTGTTGAATAAGGTGGCGAACTATTCACAAAGAGTATGATGCTTGTCAAAAGTTATGTGAAGAACACGAACAAGTTAAACATACTTTGAAAAACCAACTTGAAGAAATTACTGAGAGATAAACTTATTCAAGGTAGAATATCGTTGAGTGTAAAAGCGAAGCAATTCCAAGAACAATGTGTCAATTTAGAAAAATCCAACTCTACTCCGCGAAACGAAAACTCCATACTTGTTTCCAATGAAAAGAATTTGCGATCTCGGTGAAAGGCTTAGTGGGAGATTCATTTGATGATGTCATGGACCGCTTGGGGAATAATTTCGCAGCTTTAATTCAACATCTTTCTTCTCAAAAGGAAGGTAGTCAAATTATTTGACTATCTAAATTTATGTGTTTATTCCATGAATGCTTTACTACCCTGAAAATGCCAATAATGTGCGATAAGAATTTTCTCTGATCTTGTGTATTTATTATGCGGACTCTGAGAGAAAGCTTCGCTCCACTATTTCCACCCTCAGATCTGATTATTCTAAAATTCGCAAGGAAAATGGACTACTCTCTTCACATCTTGCCCGATCTCGCGACCGTGCAGAGCGAAGATTTGATTATATGTCTTATTGTAAGGACATTGATAGTAAGAATCGTCAAAAGGCATTGCTTCGCCAGTTCCCTTTAAAGGCGGAAGTTCTTGTGAATAATATTTTGCTTTCGAAGTCTCTTGATCCTATTCACGTCGCTCCTTTGGAAGTAAGTGATGATGAAGTTCCTGATGCTCCAGATAGTGATTATGAATATGAAAGCTGCGAAGATCTCCCTGATAAGGAAGTCGTCGATGAAGATCCAAGTAAAAAGACTTGATGAAAATCCGAGTTGGCGAGAACGAAGGTAATGATAACATTTCGATGAAAATCAACCAATTGGAGGAGGCGAAAGGTGATAAAGACGTTAAAAGTCTCCACCATCCTCTGTATTTGATAATGTTGATGTGGAGAGTTAAATGCTCCTTGTAATTTGCCAGAATTTCTTTTTGTGTGAACGACTTAACTCTTTGATGGAGTAATTCCCATATTTCTTTCTTTCTTTCTTATTTAATACCTCTGTGTGAGCGTAGTTACTCATTGAATATTTCATTAAGTAAATCTATCCCAATTAGGGATTTGATTTTAATTTTTCTTTCTGCGACGGAGTCGCAGGCCGCCTTTACATTTTCATGCAGAGGCCCATTGACCCTGCCTTATCATTTTTGTGTGGTCTTCCGAGTTAGACCTCCCTAATTAGAGGTCCTCCCCTGCCACCTTTCATCGCGACAAGATCGCAGGACGTCTTTACACTCGCATGGAAAGACCCATTGATCTTGCCTTATCATTTTCCAAGTATTTTTGCCTCTGCAGGATGTTTTAGTTGCGACAATATGACAGGCCTAAATATCCTTGCGAACATAAAGCCCCATGACATTGCCGTCGTGCGACGAAATCGCAGGACGTCCGTACACTTTCGTGTAAAGACCCATTGATCTCGCCTTACCTTCGCGTTAGTATTATTGCCTCTGCAGGATCATTGCACAAATATGACAAGCCTAAGTCTCCTTGCGAAAACAAAGCCTCATGACATTTGCGTCTGTTTTGACACCCCCTAATGGAGAGCGTCGCCCTTATCATCTCCCGGTTGCCCCTTCAAGGAGGCGAAACATCGGCCATACAAGACTAGCTCCTCCCATCCGGTCTTAACAACAACCAGTTGTTTTCGCACCTCTTATCCCTTATACCTATATGGTTTATGGTTACGAGACTGCACCCTAAGTGGAGTTTTCTTCGGGCGAGTGCAACGCATGCCAAGACTTGCCAAGAATGGCCAGGGGTAGGTTCATCCATCCCGGGCACTGCAGCTCAACCGTGTACCCTAAAGCCTTGAGCATACATCGACTCCTAAGAAGAGACCCTCGGTCGCCCAACCAGGGTATAACCTACATATATAGTTGGGAATCCAAGGTACCTCTTCCGGATAGGCTTTCATGGGCCCCAAATTTCCATGACTCGAGGCTTCAGGAGCGGTGTAACCTTCCCCCGAGCCATGTCGAGAGATACCCCCATTATGACGCACTTTAGGTCTTACATTTGCCTCTTACGAAATGTTATTCGCGAACTAGGTGTACGCCATAAAGGTTCGTCCCATTCATTCATTCTTTTATTCAATCATTTTTCATCCTTTGCTATTTTGTTTGCGAGCTATTCGCCAAATCATTCGTTATCTCTTGTTGTTTTGTTAAGTCATTCATGACTTGTTTGTTATTCTTGTCGCGAGACCTTCGCGTATTTTCTCTCGCATTTTACTTGAATGTCGCAAATATCTTATGAAGAAGTACTTCATCTTGATCCCTTTTTCTTCTCTCGTTTTTACGGGTAATATTTCTTTAGATATAACCTATTCCATGGTCTATCCAACTTTTGTCCCACATCTCTTCCATCAGGATCCATCAATCTATATGCCCCTGTACCAACTACTTCTTTGATGATATACGGTCCATCCCATTTTCTCGCCAATTTGCCTCCACTTTCTCGCTGATATATTGGGGTTTCACGCAACACCAAGTCTCCTGGTTGGAACTCACGTATTTTGACACGCTTGTTATATTCTCTAGCCAGTCTTCGCTGATAATTCTCCATGTGTCGCAAGGCCTTTTCTCGTTTCTCTTCCAATTCATCTAACTTGATTAGAATGTTGCTGCGCTAAGATTTTTCTCCCAGGACTTCTTTTTTGGTTGTCGGAATCACGACCTCTGTTGGGAGTCTGCTTCCACTCCGTAAGTTAAGCAAAAAGGGGACATTCCCGTGGCTTCTCTTCTAGTTGTATTATAGGCCCATACTTTGCGTTGGGTACTTGTTCGCACCATCCCCTATTGTGCCCTTCCGGTTTTTCTTCAATATATCTGCAATTGTTTTGTTTGTTGCCTCCGCTTGGCCATTAGCTTGTGGATATAATGTAGTCGATTTTCCACATTTTATCTGAAATGCATTGAGCAGCAACTCTATATTTTGCCCTTCAAACTGCTTCCCGTTATCAGATACCAATTGTGCAGGGATCCCAAATCTGCATATAATATTTTCGAATATGAAAGTAAAGACATCCTTATCACGAATGTCTTTGGACCGCTTTCACCTCTGCCCATTTTGTGAAATAATCCGTTGCGACAATTAAGTATCTCCTTTGTCCAGGTTCCTGGTAAAAATGGTCCCACAATATCTAAACCCCATTTTCCAAAAGGCCACACACTTTTTGAAGGATTTAACGTGCTCTGGTGCATGTATCTTTTCCCGTGTCTTTGACAATCTTCGCACGTCCGCTGTTGCTCTCGCGTCCTCATGCATATATGGCCAATAATATCCTTGCGTCTTTGCTTTATATGCCAAAGATCTTCCGCCGCTATGATTTCCGGCATCCCCACTATGCAAAGATCTTCAATATTGTTTCTCCTTCTTTCCTTGTTAGACATCGAAGCGAAGGTCCATCAAAAGAACGCCGATAAAGCACGCCATCTCGCAATTCATAATTTGTTGCCCGCTCTTTAACTTGTGTGCTTCCAATCTATTTCTTGGTACCTCGCCTTTCATTAAGTAATGCGTGAAGTTCTACTCTCCGGTCTTCTTCGGCATTGCATTGCATCTACCACCATCATTATATCTCGCTTCTTGTCCTTCCTCTTTATTAATCGATGGCGCTAGTAGCGTCTCGTATTTTGATATTCCTCGCAGTTGGGTCTATCATCATACTTGATATAAAGGCAAAAGCGTCTGCGAGCCTATTATCTCTCCTTGATATGTGTCTCCATTTTATTTTCGGTATTCATCTTGACAAAGACTTCTACAAGCTTCCTGTATTTCTGTAGGGATGGATCATTTGTAGCATATTTCTCTGTTATCTGACGGATTGCCAATTGCGAGTCACTGGTAATCCTCACATTCTCCAATTTCATTTCTATTGCGAATCTTAAAGCATGTACTATAGCTTCATATTCCGTTTCATTATTAGTGGACTCAAATTCCAACCTAAAAGCAAAAGCTAATTTATTGCCTTCCTCGGCGAGATCACAACAATTCCCACTCCTTTACCTTCTCCATTGATGATCCATCTACTAATATTTCCCACCGATTTGGCTCGGCTTAACAAATCTTTTGGATCTCCATGCTCTTCTTCTACATCCATCATTTCATCCACTGCTTCCTCTTCTTCCAAAGGAAATTCCGCCAGAAAGTCTGCGACAACCTGTGATTTGGTTGAAGATAATATTTCATATTTGAGTTTATAATGGCTTATTTGAGCGTTCCATCTTTCAACTCTCCCCGATCTCTTTGAATTTTTCATTACTGACTCGATTGGTACCTTTGTTACCACTCCGATAATATGTGCTTTGAAAATATATCGAAGTTTAAACGACGCATAGACTAACGCCAGGATTAACTTTTCAATCTTCGAATAATTTCTTTCATTGCGTTAAAAGTTTCTTGATATAATAAATTGGTTTTTCTACTCCTGCGTCCACTCGCAGTAAAACTGCACTTAAGGCATGCGATGTTGTCGCGAGGTATATTAATAATTCTTCTCCACGGTTACGCATTCGCATAATGGATATATCCATTAAATGCTCTTTGATCCCTTGTAAAGCCTTTTCACATTCATCCGTCCATTTAAATTTCGACCCTTTTTTAAGAACATTGAAAAAGTGTTTACATTTATCAGATGACCGCGAAATGAACCTTCCTAGCGATGCTAGTAACCCATTCACTTTTGAACATCCTTTCTTATCAGCAGTGTCGGCATATCGCGAATAGCTTTTACTTTCTCCGGTCAACATGTATTCCTTCTTTTGATATAATGTAACCCAGGAATTTCCCTGACGCAACTCCGAAGGTACATTTTTCTGGGTTGACTTTGATGTTGAAACGCTTCATTTGTTCAAAAATTTCTCTCAAGTCTTGCACGTGATCTTCGCCTTTTTACTTTTCACTAGCATGTCATCTACGTATACCTCTAGTGTTTTGTGTATCCACTCTGCGAATACATTTTCTACCATCCTTTGATACGTCGCCCAAAGATTTCGCAAACCAAACGGCATTTTAGTATAACAAAGATAATCCTCTTGGAGCGCGAAGAAAGCGAGTGTGTTCTTGGTCTTCCTCGGCGAGAGGAATTTGATTGTAACCTTTGTATCCGTCCAAATGATGATACTCTTTCATTCCCTACACCGATTCGACTTAGTTGTGGAATATCTCGGTAATGGAAAACTGTCTTTAGGGCAAGCTTTATTTAAATCGGTGAAATCAATGCAAATCCTTATTCCCTTGTTCTTCTTTGGAACTATAACCATATTTGCTATCCACTCGGGTATTTTGCTTGTCTAATAATTCTGCGTCCAAAGATCTTCTGCAGTTCTTCTTCTATCCGAGAGTGATATGTCACTATCTTTCTAATTCTTTGTTTAAATGGCTTCACATTTTTATCAATTTCTAACTTGTGACAAAGCGATTGACGGATCTATACTGCATTTCATCCATATCCCACGCGAAGATGTCTTTATAATCTCGCAACAAATCGATGTTCTTTTCTCTTCATCTCGCTTCCATGCTAGTTCCAATCTTTAGTATCTTGGGATTTTCCTTAGTTCCAATATTCACTTCTTTGGTTTGTTCTGCCGCGATTTAATCGGCCTTCGGTTCTCCCATAGGAGTCGGTCCTTTTGGTTCTTTCGCGGATCATTTTCTTCTCCCGAGATCTCGCTAGGTATGCCTTTTCCTTCCTTCGCTCTTATCATGTAAACTCGAATTCTTCTTCTTTCTTAGCCACCTTTGCTAGCTTTTGCGATACTTTGATATACTCCTTCGCTTGTTTACTTGTTCTTCGCAACACTTTACTTCATTTTGATAGTATGCTCTTCCTTTAGCAAAGATCTCCTTTGATCTCGCCGACTCCAGTTGGTGTAGGAAATTTGATACATTGATGAAGCGTCGACGCCACAGCTTTTATTGCATGTACCCATGGTCTTCCTAGTAATATGTTATACGGCGATTCCATATCCACTACACTCAGCGTCACCTGTGTTTCAATTTCCCCTAACGGAATATGTATTTTTATCTCCCCTTTAACTTTTGTTATAGATTTACCAAAACCTTGAATATTGTACGCCGCGAAAATCATATCTTCGTCTTTATATCCCATCTTTTTTGTAAGCGTGATAAAACATGATGTTCACCAGGCTCCCTGTATCGATTAAAACTCCATTCACTACCCATGTTTTCACCGTGTTCTCCGATTCCTCTCTTTCCTTATATGCGTTAACTGCAATTACCAATGGAGATGCGTGATCCAAATTTTCTTTGGATATTTCCTCCGCCGTGAAGGTTATCTCTTGTTTTTCCCAATCTTTCAAAGGTGACGTTATTTCTCGATCCGTAATCTTCTTCCCTTCAAAATCTCGTTTGTGTATTCTTCCTCTGATATTTTCATGAAATTCGTTAACCATTACTCTCATACCTGTGCTGTATGCTATATCTTTCTCATCCGATCTAAAGTTTTTCTTTCTCATTTTTCTGATTCAAGCAATTTTAATTGCAATCTTCTCTCCTTTATCACCGATGTCCCTGTTTCTAGCGCATATGTAGTAGCAGGATTTCCCACACTACACCCCTTACTCGATTTTGCCTAATTAATCCATTAGAAGATGAAAGATCAAGAACATTTATTGATTGAATTCATGAAGTGTTTACCCCGGAAAATAGAATTACACTTAGAAATTAAAGCACTCTTCAACTTTCTCTCTCCTAATGACTTGCCTAACAATTCTCAAAAGATCTCTCCCTCTTGAAGACTCATCTAGCCCTTTATATAGGGTAATACATAGTGGATGACAGCTAAGCTCCCCTTTATTTTCGGGAATGTCTCGCGAAGTGTCGCAGATGCACAAACATTCGCCCTCGCGACACTTCTTAACCTCGCCGGGTCTCTCGCCTTCTTTATGTTTTGTTTGGTTGTTATTCATTGCGTCGTTTATTTTAGCTCCTGCGATCGCCTCGCGACAGCGTCATTTATTAATCCCGAGTCTCGTGCGTTGCGATATTATGATCCTACAAGTTATATGGCTATTTGCTCTGAGTCGGATACTAAGGGTTCTCTCCCAAAATATTAGCAGTAGCAAGCATGGCACTGAGATTGTGAGGAGTATAAGTGTTTTGATAGGCAAAATTCAATCGATGTCTGCATTCTAAAGCAAGGTGACCAGTTCTGTTACAGATCTGACAAATTTTGTCAGAGATAGGTGGTGGAACTGAAGAGGAAGAAGCTCCATAATGAGGTCTTGCATTTGAAAATGGTGGTGGTGGTGGTGGTGGTGGAACATAAGCCATTTGGAACTGAGAGTAGCCTCTTGGATTGAAAGATGAAGATGGTCTGATGAATCCCGAGTAAGGTGGTGCGCTTCTTGGAGCGAGACTGTACCCTCTACCACTACCTCGAAACATTGGAGCATAAGGTCTTGTAGCAAAAAGGCCTTGGAATTTGCCTCGGTAATCAAGTTCTTTTGCTTATTGGTAACCACTATTTCTTCACCGAGAAGTAAATTATGAAGTTCTTTGGATTTTAAATTGGTGGATTACTGGATACGAATAGAGGTACAAAAGAACTATAATCTGGTCCTAATCCATTGAGTATTGTGACAACTAATTCATCATCATTAATTCTTGATCCAGCAGACAAAAAGTTCATCAGTTATTTTCTTTATTTCACTCGAAAAAGTAGAGACAAGACTGATCCAAGCTTTGTAGATTGAAGTTTTAGACGGTTTGAATTGAATGTGTAGAAGAACTTCTGGCATACCTTGATTCAATGTTGTCCCATAAATCTTTTGAAGAATCCGCTCCAACAACATAGGGAATCACAATTTCAGAGATCGACATTTGTATCCAAAGAATAAGATTAGTATCATCATCATGCCGGTCAGTATAACCGGGATTGACATTTATCAATCGGATAGGAGGACATTGTAAAGAACCATCAAGAAAACCATCAACTTTGTATCTGCGGAGAAGTGGCAGAAGAAGTGATTTCCAAGTCAGAAAGTTATCATCCTTGAGTTTGTATGAGAGTATCTGTGAGATTTGATTTAGAGGAACCTGAGAAATTCGTGATTCATAAGCAGCCATAGGAATAGAATTGATTTAGAAGTAGTGAAGAGATGAAAGAATTTGAGAAACCAGAATTTGGATTAAAGATGTGTAGTGTATTAGAAAACTGGATCTGAAAGGTTTTGAGAAGCCATTAATGGCGAGTAGCGGAAGCATTGTTGCTCCGATACCATAGTATCATTAATAAAATGATTGAAAAATAAACCAAATGTATTACAGTCAAAGGACCCCGGACACCCCTTATATTTATATTACAAGGCAACACAAATTCAGTGACGTGTGTGTACAGGACAGGCTGTAAACAGCTCACTAATCTAGCCAATCAGAGATACACACGTACAACACTATTAGGATTATGCTTTCATGCCCATGCCCCAAATTCAATTTAACATGCCCAAGTTTAAATTTGACATGTCTAGGATCAATTTTGAGATGCCCAAGACCGTAGGCTTGTGCTTTCATGCCCTTGCCCAAGATTCAATTTGACATGCCCAAGTTTAAATTTGACATCTCTAAGATCAATTTTGAGATGCCCAAGACCGTAGGATTGTGCTTTAATGCCCACGCCAAGATTCAATTTGACATGCCCAAGTTTAAATTTGACATGTCTAGGATCAATTTTGAGATGCCCAAGACCGTAGGCTTGTGCTTTCATGCCCATGCCCAAGATTCAATTTGACATGCCCAAGTTTAAATTTGACATGTCAAGGATCAATTTTGAGAAGCCCATGCCCAAGATTCAATTTGACATGCCCAAGTTTAAATTTGACATGTCTAGGATCAATTTTGAGATGCCCAACACCGTAGGCTTGTGCTTTCATGCCCATGCCCAAGATTCAATTTGAGATACCTAGGTTCAATTTTTAGATTCCCAAGACCGTAGGATTGTGCTTTCATGCCCATGCCCACGATTCAATTTGACATGCCCAAGTTTAAATTTGACATGTCTAAGATCAATTTTGAGATGCCCAAGACCGTAGGCTTATGATTTCATGCCCATGCCCAAGATTAAATTTGACAAGCCCAAGTTTAAATTTGACATGTCTAGGATCAATTTTAAGATGCCCAAGACCGTAAGCTTGTGCTTTCATGCCGATGCCCAAGATTCAATTTGACATGCCCAAGTTTAAATTTGACATGTCTAGGATCAATTTTGAGATGCCCAAGACCGTAGGCTTGTGCTTTCAAGCCCATGCCCAAGATTAAATTCGACATGTCTAGGATCAATTTTGAGATGCCCAAGACCGTAGGCTTGTGCTTTCATGCCCATGCCCAAGATTCAATTTGACATGCCCAAGTTTAAATTTGACATGTCTAGGATCAATTTTGAGATTCCCAAGACCGTAGGATTATGCTTTCATGCCCATGCCCCAAATTAAATTTGACATGCCCAAGTTTAAATTTGACATGTCTAGGATCAATTTTGAGATGCCCAAGACCGTAGGCTTGTGATTTCATGCCCATGCCCAAGATTCAATTTGACATGCCCAAGTTCAAATTTGACATGTCTAGGATCAATTTTGAGATGCCCAAGACCGTAAGCTTGTGCTTTCATGCCCATGCCCAAGATTCAATTTGACATGCCCAAGTTTAAATTTGACATGTCTAGGATCAATTTTGAGATGCCCAAGACCGTAGGCTTTTGCTTTCAAGCCCATGCCCAAGATTAAATTTGACATGTCTAGGATCAATTTTGAGATGCCCAAGACCGTAGGCTTGTGCTTTCATGCCCATGCCAAGATTCAATTTGACATGCCCAAGTTTAAATTTGACATGTCTAGGATCAATTTTGAGATTCCCAAGACCGTAGGATTATGCTTTCATGCCCATGCCCCAAATTAAATTTGACATGCCCAAGTTTAAATTTGACATGTCTAGGATCAATTTTGAGATGCCCAAGACCGTAGGCTTGTGCTTTCATGCCCTTGCCCAAGATTCAATTTGACATGTCTAGGATCAATTATGAGATGCCCAAGATCGTAGGCTTGTACTTTCGTGCCCATGCCCAAGATTCAATTTGATATTCCTAGGATCAATTTTTAGATTCCCAAGACCGTATGCTTTTGCTTTCATGCCCATGCCCAGGATTCAATTTAACATGTCTAGGATCAATTTTGAAATGCCCAAGATTGTAGGCTTATGCTTACATGCCCATGCCCAAGATGTAATTTAACATGCCCAAGTTTAAATTTGACATGTCTAGGATCAATTTTGAGATGCCCAAGACCGTATGCTTGTACTTTCATGCCCATGCCCAAGATTCAATTTGACATGTCTAGGATCAATTTTTAGATGCCCAAGACCGTAGGCTTGTGCTTTCATGCCCATGCCCACGATTCAATTTGACATGCCCAAGTTTAAATTTGACATGTCTAGGATCAATTTTGAGTGCCCAAGACCGTAGGCTTGTGCTTTCATGCCCATGCCCAAGATTCAATTTGAGATGCCTAGGTTCAATTTTTAGATTCCCAAGACCGTAAGCTTGTGCTTTCATGCCCATGCCCACGATTCAATTTGACATGCCCATGTTTAAATTTGACATGTCTCGGATCAATTTTGAGATGCCCAAGACCGTAGGCTTGTGACTTCATGCCCATGCCCAAGATTCAATTTGACATGCCCAACTTTAAATTTGACATGTCTAGGATCAATTTTGAGATGCCCAAGACCGTAAGCTTGTGCTTTCATGCCCAAGCCCAAGATTCAATTTGACATGCCCAAGTTTAAATTTAAAATGTCTAGGATCAATTTTGAGATGCCCAAGACTGTAAGATTTTGCTTTAATGCCCATGCCAAAGATTAAATTTGACATGACCAAGTTTAAATTTGACATGTCTAGGATCAATTTTGAGATGCCCAAGACCGCAGGCTTGTGCTTTCATGCCCATGCCAAAGATTCAATTTGAGATGCCTATGATCAATTTTTAGATTCCCATGACCGTAGGCTTGTGCTTTCATGCCCATGCCCAAGATTCAATTTGACATGCCCAAGTTTAAATTTGACATGTCTAGGATCAATTTTGAGATGACCAAGATCGTAGGCTTGTACTTTCATGCCCATGCCCAAGATTCAATTTGAGATTCTTAGGATCAATTTTTAGATTCCCAAGACCGTAGGCTTTTGCTTTCATGCCCATGCCCGAGATTTAATTTGACATGTCTAGGATTAATTTTGAGATGCTCAAGACCGTAGGCTTGTGCTTTCATGCCAATGCCCAAGATTCAATTTGACATGCCCAAGTTTAAATTTGACATGTCTAGGATCAATTTTGAGTGCCCAAGACCGTAGGCTTGTGCTTTCATGCCCATGCCCAAGATTCAATTTGAGATGCCTAGGTTCAATTTTTAGATTCCCAATACCGTAAGCTTGTGCTTTCATGCCCATGCCCACGATTCAATTTGACATGCCCAAGTTTAAATTTGACATGTCTAGGATCAATTTTGAGATGCCCAAGACCGTAGGCTTGTGCTTTCATGCCCATGCCCAAGATTCAATTTGACATGCCCAACTTTAAATTTGACATGTCTAGGATCAATTTTGAGATGCCCAAGACCGTAAGCTTGTGCTTTCATGCCCATGCCAAAGATTCAATTTGACATGCCCAAGTTTAAATTTGACATGTCTAGGATCAATTTTGAGATGCCCAAGACCGTAAGCTTGTGCTTTCATGCCCATGCCAAAGATTCAATTTGACATGCCCAAGTTTAAATTTGACATGTCTAGGATCAATTTTGAGATGCCCAAGACAGTAGGATTTTTCTTTAATGCACATGCCCAAGATTAAATTTGACATGACCAAGTTTAAATTTGACATGTCTAGGATCAATTTTGAGATGCCCAAGACCGTAGCTTGTGCTTTCATGCCCATGCCCAAGATTCAATTTGAGATTCCTATGATCAATTTTTAGATTCCCATGACCGTAGGCTTGTGCTTTCATGCCCATGCCCAAGATTCAATTTGACATGCCCAAGTTTAAATTTGACATGTCTAGGATCAATTTTGAGATGCCCAAGATCGTAGGCTTGTACTTTCATGCCCATGCCCAAGATTCAATTTGAGATTCCTAGGATCAATTTTTAGATTCCCAAGACCGTAGGCTTTTGCTTTCATGCCCATGCCCGAGATTTAATTTGACATGTCTAGGATCAATTTTGAGATGCTCAAGACTGTAGGCTTGTGCTTTCATGCCAATGCACAAGATTCAATTTGACATGCCCAAGTTTAAATTTGACATGTCTAGGATCAATTTTTAGATGCCCAAGACCGTAGGCTTGTGATTTCATTCCCATGCCCAAGATTCAATTTGACATGCCCAAGTTTAAATTTGACATGTCTAGGATCAATTTTGAGATGCTCAAGACCGTAGGCTTGTGCTTTCATGCCTATGACCATGATTCAATTTGAGATGCCTAGGATCAATTTTTAGATTTCCAATACCGTAGGCTTGTGCTTTCATGCCCATGCCCAAGATTCAATTTGACATGCCCAAGTTTAAATTTGACATGTCTAGGATCAATTTTGAGATGCCCAAGACCGTAGGCTTGTGCTTTCATGCCCATGCCCAAGAATCAATTTGACGTGTCTAGGATCAATTTTGAGATTCCCAAGACCGTAGGCTTGTGCTTTCATGCCCATGCCCAAGATTCAATTTGACATGCCCAAGTTTAAATTTGACATGTCTAGGATCAATTTTGAGATGCCCAAGACCGTAGGCTTGTGCTTTCATGCCCATGCCCAAGATTCAATTTGAGATTCCTATGATCAATTTTTAGATTCCCAAGACCGTAGGCTTTTGCTTTCATGCCCATGCCCGAGATTCAATTTGACATGTCTAGAATCAATTTTTTAGATTCCTAAGACCGTAGGCTTGTGCTTTCATGCCCATGCCCACGATTCAATTTGACATGCCCAAGTTTAAAATTGACATGTCTAGGATGAATTTTGAGATGCCCAAGACCGTAGGCTTGTGATTTCATGCCCATGCCCAAGATTCAATTTGACATGCCCAAGTTTAAATTTGACATGTCTAGGATCAATTTTGAGATGCCCAAGACCGTAGGCTTGTGCTTTCATGCCCATGCCCAAGATTAAATTTGACATGTCTAGGATCAATTTTGAGATGCCAAAGACCGTAGGTTTGTGCTTTCATGCCCATGCCCAAGATTCAATTTGACATGCCCAAGTTTAAATTTGACATGTCTAGGATCAATTTTGAGATGCCCAAGACCGTAGGCTTGTGCTTTCATGCCCATGCCCAAGATTTTGAGTGTTCTTGGCATCCAAATTTTGAGTGTTCTTGGCATCCACCTGAGGATAATGAGATTCAAATCTGTTGTGATGGTGCTGCGAGAGGCAATCCAGGCGTGGCAGGTGCTGGAGCGGTGGCTAGGGATGCGCAATGCTCAGTTCTTGGTGCTATGAGTATTTGTCTGGAAGTTACGACGAACTACTTGTCAGAGTTATATGGCATTCTAGTTGGATTGGAGTGGGCTATGCAATGGGGTTTTGATAGAGTTTGCGTTAGATCTGACTCCTTTGGCGTGATTGAAGCTTTCAAAAACAATTCGATTCCTTGGTTTGCACAAACTAGATGGAGGGTGATTAGTAAGCATTATATGTCTATTAGATTCATTCATACTTTTAGGGAGGCGAATTTTTCAGCAGATAAAATGGCTAAGCGTGGATGTTTACTAGCTAATGAAGTGGGGATGCATTATGATGGAAGACCAACTTTTCTAAATTCAGTTGAACTCCCAAATGTGGCTTATTTTCGATTTAAATATTCTACAAGTTTTTGGGGTTCTTTGTGACCTCTTTTCTTGTAAACTATCTCTTGTAAATTTGTTATCTATTATGCAAATTTTTGACTTATCAAAAAAAAAAAAAAAATTTGACCATGCCCAAGATTTTGATATGCCTAGGATCAATTTTTAGATTCCCAAGACCGTAGGCTTGTGCTTTCATGCCCGTGCCCAAGATTCAATTTGACATGCCCAAGTTTAAATTTGACATGTCAAGGATCAATTTTGAGAAGCCCAAGACCGTAGGCTTGTGCTTTCATGCTCTTACCAAGATTCAATTTGACATGCCCAAGTTTAAATTTGACATGTCTAGGATCAATTTTGAGATTCCCAACCGTAGGATTATGCTTTCATGCCCATGCCCCAAATTCAATTTGACATGCCCAAGTTTAAATTTGACATGTCTAGGATCAATTTTGAGATGCCCAAGACCGTAGGCTTGAGCTTTCATGCCCTTGACCAAGATTCAATTTGACATGCCCAAGTTTAAATTTGATATGTCTAGGATCAATTTTGAGATGCCCAAGACTGTAGGCTTGTGCTTCCATGCCAATGCCCAGATTCAATTTGACATGCCCAAGTTTAAATTTGACATGTCTAGGATCAATTTTGAGATGCCCAAGACCGTAGGCTTGTGAGTTCATGCCCATGCCCAAGATTCAATTTGACATGCCCAAGTTTAAATTTGACATGTCTAGGATAAATTTTGAGATGACCAAGACCGTAGGATTATGCTTTCATGCCCATGCCCAAGATTCAATTTGACATGCCCAAGTTTAAGTTTGACATGTCTAGGATCAATTTTGAGATGCCCTAGACCGTAGGCTTGTGCTTTCATGCCCTTGCCCAAGATTCAATTTGACATGGCCAAGTTTAAATTTGACATGTCTAGGATCAATTTTGAGATTCCCAAGACCGTAGACTTGTGCTTTCATGCCCATGCCCAAGATTCAATTTGAGATGCCTATGATCAATTTTTAAATCCCATGACCTTAGGCTTTTGCTTTCATGCCCATGCCAGAGATTCAATTTAACATGTCTAGGATCAATTTTTAGATGCCCAAGATCGTAGGCTTGTGCTTTCATGCCCATTCCCAAGATTCAATTTGACATTCCTAAGTTTAAATTTGACATGTCTAGAAGATTTTTTTTTCTCTTTCCTAAATTTTGCTCTGGCGATTTTAGGTTTTCACTTTTTTCAAATTTTTTTCTTTGCGCGCGTTCAACTTGGATCACCTCTTTGGGTGATTTGAGATGGGGATTCATCTGATCCTCCACAAACAAGAGTCTTAACATATCTTTGAAAAAGTTTTGGGTAAAAAACAGCTTCCAACAACATCATTGGACTTGAAAACGTTTCCAAACCCTACTTTGAGAGATGGCAAACTTGCTATTGTATTACCTGAATCGTTTTATGAGGAAGGCTGTGATATTTGGAGATTCGGTCTCATTGGTCGTCTGGATTTCAAGGGAGTTGATTTTCAAGATGTCAAAAATAGCTTTGAACAACAATGGAAGTTAGGTCGGGCCGTGTCCAATTCATTCCTATGAATAGGGTTTCTTCATCATCAAGTTACAATCCATAGAAGATAGAGACAAGATTTTAAACGTTGAAGCCTGGTTATTTAATCAAGAAAAGCTAAACCTAATGGAGTGGTTTCTGGTTTTGACGCAGATAAGCACAAAACATCTCACGCCACTTTGTATGGGTTAAGTTTCCTGGCTTGCCTGTTGAATATTGGATTGAGAAGACGCTGTTGGCTTTTGGAAAATCGTTAGGAACTCCCATTGTTGTAGACAAGCGTACTTTGGCTCATGAGTATGGATATTATGCTTCAGTTCTTATTGATATCAATTTTGCTGAACTGAACACAGATGGTATTCATGTTACGGTTGGGGGGGGTTGAATTTTGGCAGCCTATTGAAATCCAGAAGAAACCTAAATTTTGCACTAAGTGTAAGATCATAGGGCATCAGGATTCGGAATGTAGAAGAAAGAATAAGAACGCAACAGCTGCTGTGCAATAACAAGTGCTTCAAGTCATTGGAGCTTCTACTTCTCGGGAGCAAAAAGGAGGTAACAACCAAGGGGGATCAGATTGGCGTGAGGCAAGAAGAAGAAAAGGGAAATTCACCCCGGTGATTCCAGTTATACCGAAGTTATTCAAGCTAATGACGTTACGGATATGCATGGTGATTCCCTAATTGTTTGATTCTATTAATACGCCCCCTATTGAAAGTGGGATCGCTGTTGTGCATGGTTTGCATGCTCACGTTAATTCTACTCCGGCTTTATTAGAGGAAGGTGAGGTTGAATCGGGAGTGTTCAAGGTGTTTGAATAGCTAAACGGTGGCAAGATGAAATAGCAAAATCTGAAGTTTTGTTTTTCGCTCCGCCTATGTCGAATTGGCAAGAACTAGGCAAAGAGCGTGACGAATGGAGTTTCATTACTAATGCAACGGTGGGTTTGCCTCGTACTGAGTTAACTATGAATTCTGAAACGGGGGAGAGTAGGAATTCATTAGTTAATAAGATTGGTGCTATTTCATCCGACACTCCTTTAACTGATTCTCTCTATGTTCGTGAAAGTGTGGTTTCGCCTAACAGTTCTGATGTTTTGAATAATGAATTGGCTTTAACTGAAAATAACAGTGTTGGCAATAATGTTCCAGCTCAAGCGAGTCACACAATGGGTTAACTCCTTTCTTTGACAGCAATTCTTGGTAGGTGGACTAAAAAGCTCTGTTATCATTGCTCGTAAATCATCAGCTATTGCGGGTTCAAGGAACTCAGTGAATGACCCTAAATCTAATACTAAAACAGGTGAGGGGTACCAAAGTTTGATGCTTCTAGGGGTGCTCGAGAGAGTTAAGTTAAACAACACCAATAAAGTTTCCCAATGAAAGTTCTCTTTGGAATATTAATGGGATTGTGCGTGATGAAGCACAATGCGAGGTTGCGAGTTAGTTAAGGTTTTCAAACCAGATGTTATTGGTATTCTTTGAACCAAGGGTTTCGAGTTTTCTCCAAAGTCAGTTCGTAAGTTTTCTATTCGGGGCTTCAATAGTACTATTATTCATAATTCTACTTCTACTCGTATTGGGAATTTGTGGGTTATGTGGTCTTTGAATGTTGCGGATCCTGTGGTCTTGAATTGTTCTAATCAGGCTATAACTATTGGTGTTAATGGTGTGCATATTTCTATTGTTCATGCTAGTTCGGTTCGAGGCTACTAGAAGGACTTTATGGAATCGAGTTGGATATGGGGGATCAAAGAGTTCCATGGTTAGCCATTGGTGATTTTAATTGTGTTCTTCGGAATGAAGAGAAGACGGGAGGTGCGGTTCCAAGAACTTCTGTTGTGAATGAGTTTAGTGATTGGTTGGATGATAATAGTCTTTTTGAGGCGGAGTCTTTGGGTAACAAGTTTACTTGGACTAATAGGCAACGGGGTTAGAAGAATCATTTGTAGACTTGATCGTGCGGTGATTAATGAGTTTTGGTTAAACCGTTTTGAGAATTGGCGGTGTAAAGCTCTTCCTAGGAAGTTTCCGATCATTCTCCTCTTATTGGTTATCCTTTTGTTAACTCTAGACCTAGTTTGGCTCCTTTTCGGGTTCAAAAGATGTGGTTTGGACATCCTGATTTTATGCGTATGGTTGAGGATAGTTGGAAGGTACCTATTGTGGGTTCGCCAGCTTTTATCTTCCCTCAAAAGTCAAGCGTTTAAAATTTGCTATGAAGTTGTGGAATCAAGAGGTTTTTGGTAATGTAAATGTCAAATTGAAACAAGCTCAACTAAGACTTGAGAGTGCTTTGAGATTAACTGATGAAGACCCTTCGGATGTTGACAAATTAAATTTGATGAGAAGCGCAGCGATGGAAGTCAATGATATTCGTATGCAGCAGTGACGATGTTGAAGCAAAAATCTAGAAATAATTGGCTAGTGGAAGGGGCTAGTAATACTAGTTTCTTCCATAATTCTATTCGTATTCGAAGGAGTAGTAATACTATTTCGGAGTTGGTTGATGGTAATGGGGTGACAATTACCGATTGTGATCGATTAGGAACCTTGTTGTCAATTATTATAAGGATAAGTTTAATGGTGATGATTCAACTCCTATGGAATCTCTTTTGATATTGATCATCCTAGCATCTCGGAGGAGGAGTGTGCTAATATGGACCGGTTTACCTTCTTTTTTGATGAGATTCATAAGGTCGTTTTTGATTTAGGGGCGGATAGTGCGCCTGGTCCTGGATGGCTTTGCTGGTTTTTTCTATAGACATTGTTGGGAGATTATTCGTGAAGACCTGGTTAATGCGGTTTTGTTTTGTTGGACTAATCGGTTTATTCCTCATGGTGTGAATTCGAGCCTTCTTATGCTCTTGCCTAAGGAGAGAGGTGCGAATACTCTTCGTAACTTCAGGCCTATTGGTCTTAGTAATTTCTTTTTAAGATTTTTACTAAGATTCTTGCGACTAGGCTTGGTGGTGTCTTTGGATAATTTAATTTCTCGAGGAGCAAGTGGCTTTTATGAAAGGTAGGAATATTCACGAAAATATTAGTCTTGCTTCGGAGATGGTTAATGAAACTCAAATCGGACGCAAGTATGGTAATGTGGGTTTAAAATGGACATTACACAAGCTTTTGATACTTGTGAGTTGGTCGTTTATTTTGGAGGTCTTCAAAAGATATGGTTTTCGGATAATTGGTGTGGTTGGATTTTACAAATTCTAAGTTCTGCTAGAATTTCGGTGTTGGTTAATGGTAATCCGGAAGGTTTCTTCGGTATTGATCGAGGTCTTCGTCGGGTGATCCTTTGTCTCCTCTAATCTTTGTGTTGATTGAAGATGTCTTAAGCAGAAATATTTCGAAGCTCTTTCGGGATGGAAATATGACTCATATGGTTAGCGAGAAAAGGTGTTGCTCCCACCCATTTATTTTTTGCCGATGATATTATGATTTTCTCGTAAAAGAAACATGAAGAGCTTGAGAAATCTGTTGGGTTTATTGGGCTTGTATCAGGCGTGCTTCGGGGCAGACGGTTAGTAGAGAAAAGAGCAAACTCTATTATGGTGGGGTTCTTTAAATAGGAGAGCTACGATTGCTGATTTCTTAGGGATGCCTATTGCTTCGTTTCCCGGATAGGTATCTTGGTGTTAAGGTGATGCTTAGGTCTTTGTTAGGTACCACCATGTGGAGAACGTAGTTGTGAAGATAAAAGAGCAATTATCTGGCTGGAAAGGTAGATTGCTTTCTTTTCAAGATAGAGTTGTCTTTGGTTAAATCGGTGATTGCAAGTTACTCTATTCATAACATGGCCGTCTACAAGTGGCCACGAAAGTTTGTCCATGAATGTGAAGTGGCTATTCGGAATTTTCTTTGGTCCGGTGATTCTAAGGTGAGTAGATCCTTTGTTGTAGCTTTTGACAAAGTTTGTGCTCCTCATGATGAAGGTGGTTTGGGTTTAACTCAAATGGGAGTTATGAATAAGGCTCTCCTTATGAGTCCTGGTGGAAAATTCGGAACTCTAAAAAGTTTGGGCTCGCTTCTTGCGTGCTAGATTTTTAAGAGAAATGGTCAGTTGGTGCATTATATCAAATCCTCCATCCTCCCCGGTATCAAATGGGTGTACTCTTTGGTTGAAGATAACACTAAAATCTTAATTGGGGATGGAAGGGATACTTCTCTTTATTATGATGTTTGGGTTGGCGATATGGCTATTGGGTTGATATTCTTGAAGATTATTCTCTCAATCGTGTTGTTTTGGTGAGTGATATAATAGTCAATGGGGCTTGGAATTTAAATGAAGAGTACCGTGACACTCTGATGGCTGCTGGCATTGAAGAGACGGATTTACCTTTCATTTTGAATGGGGAGGATCGGCAAGTTTGGAGACCTAGTGCATCAGGTCAATTCACGGTGAAAGCTGGTAAATCTCTTATACGTAAGAGATATGCAAAGCTAGAGGGAGCGAATTTGTTGTGGAGGCAATCTGTGCACCCGGCTTTGGCAGCTAGAAATTGGAAGATTTTAAGAAGAGCTTGTGCTACTCTTGATCAAGTCGTAGATAGGTTCAAAATTCAGTGATTAATAAGTGTTGCTTGTGTAATAATGCGGAGGAATCGTTGGACCATTTGCTTTGGCATTGCAGGTTTGTTGAGATGGATTGGAGCTGGATTTCGGATATTTTTGGAGTGCAATCTCACCTGAACTTGACTACAGCCTATAAAGCGGTTCGTGGAAGAAGTTGCATGATTAAAGAGCTTTGGCTCCTTGTTGTGTTGGTGGTGCGATCGGAGTTGTGGCAAACTCGTTGCCGTTTTGTTTATGATAACAAAAAGGTTAGCTTGGGCTTCTTTAAGACTACCGTGTTCAATCAAATTCACGAGTATTCAGTTCGTCTCAAAGGCTACATGTTCAATTCGGTTGAAGATTTGAAGATTCTGGATTTTTTCAAGGTGAGGCATAGGAAGGTGAAGCTTCTTGAGCCTGTTGAGTGCAGTTGGGTACCTCCGGAAGTGGATGAGCTTTTGTTGTGTTGTGATGGTGCGGCTCGTGGTAATCCGGGTTTGGCCGGGGCTGGTGTTGTAGCGCGTGACCATAATGCTAATGTGATTGGGGCTATGAGCATTGGTTTGGGCACAAAGACAAACTATATTGCGGAAATTGCTGGAATTTTAATTGGTTTGGAGTGGGCGCTTCAATGGGGTTACACAAAAGTTTGTATTCGCTCAGATTCTTTGGGTGCTGTCACGGCTTTTTCTAGTTCTAAGCTTCCTTGGTTTGTTTTACAACGTTGGAGGGAAGTCTCTTCTCATTATGAAGCTATTCGTTTTGATCACACTTATAGAGAGGCTAATTTTGCTGCGGATAAGATGGCAAAAAGGGGGTGCATTCTTCTCAATGAGGAGGGAAGGCATTATCTTGGAAGACCTGATTTTTTGTATTCTATTGAATTACCAAATGTAAGTTATTTTCGTTTCAAATGATTAGCAAGTTTTTGGGGTTTCCCTGACCTCTTTTCTTGCTCTTCATTTTGTTTTGTATTCTAGTTATTCATTAATACAATTTGGACTTACCAAAAAAAAAAAAAATTTGACATGTCTAGGATCAATTTTGAGATGCCCAAACCGTAGGATTATGCTTTCATGCCCATGCCCAAGATTCAATTTGACATGCCCAAGTTTAAATTTGACATGTCTAGGATCAATTTTGAGATCCTCAAGATCTTAAGCTTATGCTTTCATGCCCATGCCCAAGCTTCAATTTGAGATGCCTAGGATCAATTTTTAGATTCCTAAGACCGTAGGCTTTTGCTTTCATGCCCATGCCCGAGATTCAATTTGACATGTCTAGGATCAATTTTGAGATGCCCAAGACTGTAGGCTTGTGCTTACATGCCCATGCCCAAGATGTAATTTAACATGCCCAAGTTTAAATTTGACATGTCTAGGATCAATTTTGAGATGCCCAAGACCGTAGGCTTGTACTTTCATGCCCATGCCCAAGATTCAATTTGACATGTCTAGGATCAATTTTTAGATGCCCAAGACCGTAGGCTTGTGCTTTCATGCCCATGCCCACGATTCAATTTGACATGCCCAAGTTTAAATTTGACATGTCTAGGATCAATTTTGAGATGCCCAAGACCGTAGGCTTGTGCTTTCAAGCCCATGCCCAAGATTCAATTTGACATGCCCAAGTTTAAATTTGACATGTCTAGGATCATTTTGAGATGCCCAAGATCGTAGGCTTGTACTTTCATGCCCATGCCCAAGATTCAATTTGAGATTCCTAGGATCAATTTTTAGATTCCCAAGACCGTAGGCTTTTGCTTTCATGCCCATGCCCGAGATTTAATTTGACATGTCTAGGATCAATTTTGAGATGCTCAAGACCGTAGGCTTGTGCTTTCATGCCCATGCCCAAGATTCAATTTGACATGCCCAAGTTTAAATTTGACATGTCTAGGATCAATTTTGAGTTGCCCAAGACCGTAGGCTTGTGCTTTCATGCCCATGCCCAAGATTCAATTTGAGGCTTGTGCTTTCATGCCCATGCCCACGATTCAATTTGACATGCCCAAGTTTAAATTTGACATGTCTAAGATCAATTTTGAGATGCCCAAGACCGTAGGCTTGTGATTTCATGCCCATGCCCAAGATTCAATTTGACATGCCCAACTTTAAATTTGACATGTCTAGGATCAATTTTGAGATGCCCAAGACCGTAAGCTTGTGCTTTCATGCCCATGCCCAAGATTCAATTTGACATGCCCAAGTTTAAATTTGACATGTCTAGGATCAATTTTGAGATGCCCAAGACTGTAAGATTTTGCTTTAATGCACATGCCCAAGATTAAATTTGACATGCCCAAGTTTAAATTTGACATGTCTAGGATCAATTTTGAGATGCCCAAGACCGTAGGCTTGTGCTTTCATTCCCATGCCCAAGATTCAATTTGAGATTCCTATGATCAATTTTTAGATTCCCATGACCGTAGGCTTGTGCTTTCATGCCCATGCCCAAGATTCAATTTGACATGCCCAAGTTTAAATTTGACATGTCTAGGATCAATTTTGAGATGCCCAAGATCGTAGGCTTGTACTTTCATGCCCATGCCCAAGATTCAATTTGAGATTCCTAGGATCAATTTTTAGATTCCCAAGACCGTAGGCTTTTGCTTTCATGCCCATGCCCGAGATTTAATTTGACATGTCTAGGATCAATTTTGAGATGCTCAAGACTGTAGGCTTGTGCTTTCATGCCAATGCCCAAGATTCAATTTGACATGCCCAAGTTTAAATTTGACATGTCTAGGATCAATTTTGAGTGCCCAAGACCGTAGGCTTGTGCTTTCATGCCCATGCCCAAGATTCAATTTGAGATGCCTAGGTTCAATTTTTAGATTCCCAAGACCGTAAGCTTGTGCTTTCATGCCCATGCCCACGATTCAATTTGACATGCCCAAGTTTAAATTTGACATGTCTCGGATCAATTTTGAGATGCCCAAGACCGTAGGCTTGTGATTTCATGCCCATGCCCAAGATTCAATTTGACATGCCCAAGTTTAAATTTGACATGTCTAGGATCAATTTTGAGATGCCCAAGACCGTAGGCTTGTGCTTTCATGCCTATGACCATGATTCAATTTGAGATGCCTAGGATCAATTTTTAGATTTCCAATACCGTAGGCTTGTGCTTTCATGCCCATGCCCAAGATTCAATTTGACATGCCCAAGTTTAAATTTGACATGTCTAGGATCAATTTTGAGATGCCCAAGACCGTAGGCTTGTGCTTTCATGCCCATGCCCAAGAATCAATTTGACGTGTCTAGGATCAATTTTGAGATTCCCAAGACCGTAGGCTTCGCTTTCATGCCCATTCCCAAGATTCAATTTGACATGCCCAAGTTTATATTTGACATGTCTAGGATCAATTTTGAGATGCCCAAGACCTTAGGCTTGTGCTTTCATGCCCATGCCCAAGATTCAATTTGAGATTCCTATGATCAATTTTTAGATTCCCAAGACCGTAGGCTTTTGCTTTCATGCCCATGCCCGAGATTCAATTTGACATGTCTAGAATCAATTTTTAGATTCCTAAGACCGTAGGCTTGTGCTTTCATGCCCATGCCCACGATTCAATTTGACATGCCCAAGTTTAAAATTGACATGTCTAGGATCAATTTTGAGATGCCCAAGACCGTAGGCTTATGATTTCATGCCCATGCCCAAGATTCAATTTGACATGCCCAAGTTTAAATTTGACATGTCTAGGATCAATTTTGAGATGCCCAAGACCGTAGGCTTGTGCTTTCATGCCCATGCCCAAGATTCAATTTGACATGCCCAAGTTTAAATTTGACATGTCTAGGATCAATTTTGAGATGCCCAAGACCGTAGGCTTGTGCTTTCATGCCCATGCCCAAGATTAAATTTGACATGTCTAGGATCAATTTTGAGATGCCAAAGACCGTAGGTTTGTGCTTTCATGCCCATGCCCAAGATTCAATTTGACATTCCCAAGATTAAATTTGACATGTCTAGGATCAATTTTGAGATGCCCAAGACCGTAGGCTTGTGCATTCATGCCCATGCCCAAGATTTTGAGTGTTCTTGGCATCCACATTTTGAGTGTTCTTGGCATCCACCTGTGGATAATGAGATTCAAATCTGTTGTGATGGTGCTGCGAGAGGCAATCCAGGGCGTGGCGAGTCTTTGGAGCGGTGGCTAGGGATGCGCAATGCTCGGTTCTTGGTGCTATGAGTATTTGTCTGGAAGTTACTGACGAACTACTTGGCAGAGTTATATGGCATTCTAGTTGGATTGGAGTGGGCTATGCAATGGGGTTTTGATAGAGTTTGCGTTAGATCGACTCCTTTGGCGTGATTGAAGCTTTCAAAAACAATTCGATTCCTTGGTTTGCACAAACTAGATGGAGGGTGATTAGTAAGCATTATATGTCTATTAGATTCATTCATACTTTTAGGGAGGCGAATTTTTCATCGATAAAATGGCTAAGCGTGGATGTTTACTAGCTAATGAAGTGGGGATACATTATGATGGAAGACCAACTTTTCTAAATTCAATTGAACTCCCAAATGTGGCTTATTTTCGATTTAAATAGTCTACCAGTTTTTTGGGTTCTTTGTGACCTCTTTTCTTGTAAACTATCTCTTGTAAATTTGTTATCTATTATGCAAATTTTTGACTTATCAAAAAAAAAAAAAAACCTTGCCCTATATTTTGATCTGCCTAGGATCAATTTTTAGATTCCCAAGACTGTAGGCTTGTGCTTTCATGCCCGTGCCCAAGATTCAATTTGACATGCCCAAGTTTAAATTTGACATGTCAAGGATCAATTTTGAGAAGCCCAAGACCGTAGGCTTGTGCTTTCATGCCCATGCCAAGATTCAATTTGACATGCCCAAGTTTAAATTTGTCATGTCTAGGATCAATTTTGAGATTCCCAATCGTAGGATTATGCTTTCATGCCCATGCCCCAAATTCAATTTGACATGCCCAAGTTTAAATTTGACATGTCTAGGATCAATTTTGAGATGCCCAAGACCGTAGGCTTGTGCTTTCATGCCCTTGCCCAAGATTCAATTTGACATGCCCAAGTTTAAATTTGACATGTCTAGGATCAATTTTGAGATGCCCAAGACCGTAGGCTTGTGCTTCCATGCCAATGCCCAGGATTCAATTTGACATGCCCAAGTTTAAATTTGACATGTCTAGGATCAATTTTGAGATGCCCAAGACCGTAGGCTTGTGATTTCATGCCCATGCCCAAGATTCAATTTGACATGCCCAAGTTTAAATTTGACATGTCTAGGATAAATTTTGAGATGACCAAGACCGTCGGATTATGCTTTCATGCCCATGCCCAAGATTCAATTTGACATGCCCAAGTTTAAGTTTGACATGTCTAGGATCAATTTTGAGATGCCCAAGACCGTAGGCTTGTGCTTTCATGCCCTTGCCCAAGATTCAATTTGACATGGCCAAGTTTAAATTTGACATGTCTAGGATCAATTTTGAGATTCCCAAGACCGTAGGCTTGTGCTTTCATGCCCATGCCCAAGATTCAATTTGAGATGCCTATGATCAATTTTTAAATCCCATGACCGTAGGCTTTTGCTTTCATGCCCATGCCCGAGATTCAATTTAACATGTCTAGGATCAATTTTTAGATGCCCAAGACTGTAGGCTTGTGCTTTCATGCCCATTCCCAAGATTCAATTTGACATTCCTAAGTTTAAATTTGACATGTCTAGGATCAATTTTGAGATGCCCAAGACCGTAGGCTTGTGCTTTCATGCCCATGCCCAGGATTCAATTTGACATGCCCAAGTTTAAATTTGACATGTCTAGGATCAATTTTGAGATGCCCAAACCGTAGGATTATGCTTTCATGCCCATGCCCAAGATTCAATTTGACATGCCCAATTTTAAATTTGACATGTCTAGGATCAATTTTGAGATGCCCAAGACCGTAGGCTTGTGCTTTCATGCCTATGACCATGATTCAATTTGAGTAGCCTAGGATCAATTTTTAGATTTCCAATTTCGTAGGCTTGTGCTTTCATGCCCATGCCCAAGATTCAATTTGACATGCCCAGGTTTAAATTTGACATGTCTAGGATCAATTTTGTAATGCCCAAGACCGTAGGCTTGTGCTTTCATGCCCATGCCCAAGAATCAATTTGACGTGTCTAGGATCAATTTTGAGATTCCCAAGACCGTAGGCTTCGCTTTCATGCCCATGCCCAAGATTCAATTTGACATGCCCAAGTTTAAATTTGACATGTCTAGGATCAATTTTGAGATGCCCAAGACCGTAGGCTTGTGCTTTCATACCCATGCCCAAGATTCAATTTGAGATACCTAAAATTAATTTTTAGATTCCCAAGACCGTAGGCTTTTTTTTTTTTGGTAAGTCCAAAATTGTATTGATGAATAGCAAATATTTACAAAAGTTTACAAGAAAAGAGGTCAAAAGACCCCAAAAACTTATAAACTATTTAAATCTAAAATAAGAGACATTTGGGTATTCTAAATTTCTTAGGAAATACTAAGGTCTCTCATCATAATTCATCCCTTCACCATTCCTTAGGTGACAACCTCTTTTTGCCATGGAATCAGCTGAAAAATTTGCTTCACGATAAGTGTGGACAAAACGAATTGAATCATAGCTGTCTTGAATCTTACTCCATCTTTGCCTAGCAAACCAAGGTACATTAGAGTTCTCAAACGCCAAAATTGCACCAATAGAATCTGATCTCACCAAAACTTTACTGGACTCCCCACTTCATTGCCCATTCTAAACCAACAATGACGCCATATAATTCTGCCAAAAAATTATTTGTTGACCCCAATCCAATGCTCATGGCACCAACAAAATTACAATCATGATCACGTACCACAACACCTGCACCAAAGAACACTGGGTTCCCCTTGGCAGCACCATCACAACACCAGAGAAGTTCATCCCTGTTTGGCGGCTCAAAAACACATTCAACAAAGTTGCACCGTTTTCACTTTTCTATGACGAACACGGAAACAATTCAAAATTTCTAAATCTGTCTGTAGTATTGTGCATAAAACTCTTCAACCGCACGGCATAATCATGAATCAAATGAAAAACCCTTTGTTTAAAAAACTGAATACTAACAGCAGCGTTTTGAAAACACGCCATATTTCTTGTATTCCATAGCTCCGAACGAATGACAAGGTTGGTTAGCAGCCATAAATCCTTAACAATTCTACTCCTTCCTTTGGCAGATTTATAAGAAGTAACCAAATCATAATGAGGCTGCAAATTGAACAAACCTGAGCACCACTGCCAAGCTTGATTTGCAAACGTACAGCTCCATAAAATATGTTCAAGTGATTCTTCCTCCAGCTTGCAAAGATAACATCTGTTGGCAATTTCGGCTTTGAATATGTTTTTCAACTTGTATTGAGTCGCACAAGCTTCTCTCACAATCTTCCACCCCGAGCAGAGAAGCTTAGGATGAATTGCACGCCTCCATAACAGACCATAAACATCTGAAGTAGCTTATTTTTTCCGCACCAGCTCCTTAGTCAAGAGACCGTAAAAAGGCCTTTCAACTCCGCATCCACACCCCCGCAATCAGTCCCTCCTTGAAGCAATGGTAAGTTGTTTAAGTCCACCCCACTTCGATCAGATTTTGAATATGAACTCCCGCAACTGCCAAGAATTATTAGCTATAATTTCACAAACCATGACCGTGCCATCCAGATTATAATCACCTAGCATATCCGCAATACATTCATTACCATACCACACATCAAAATAAAGAGATGTATTCCTTCCATCACCTAGAAGAACTTTGGTATTTTTGTCCACAATGGAATGAACTAATCTAATGCCTGGAAGAATAGAAGAGTTCACACCATAATGCTTTATGCGACCAAGGCGTGAAGTGTATTTCGCCCATAAAAACCTTGCCCATTTTTTGTTGGAAGAACGAATGTTCCACCATAACTTCATAAGAAGCGCCTTGTTAGTAACAGCCATACTTTTTTTTTTTTTTTTGTTAAGTCAAAAGTTTATTATAACAAAAAAACGTAATTACAAGAATTACAAATTGAGCAAGGAGCTCCTTCCCCATAAACCAAAGGGGAATAATAACTTCTAAGAAATAACTTGAAAATAACCTCAAACAAGAAAATTAAAAGAAGCTACCTATATCTATAGCCAACTCCTTTTAATTTATTCATCGCTACCAACTCTATACGATTTGCTCTTGGAAAAAATTTCGGCCATTATATCCCTATCAAAAGCATAATTACCCAAGATATCTTCATCTTCATCCACATAAAATTCTTCATCTTCATCGGTGGCGAGTTCCTGGGACAAGCTTAATAGGAGAAAACTTATTAGGGATTTTTTCTTTGGATTCATTCTTTCCGTTTGCTCCTCCATTTCTTTGAAATAATCTTGTCTAAAAGCCGGACTTCTAATGAACTTAGCACGTACTTCTTCAAGTTGAATATTGCTTGCCACCTCTAATTCTTCCTTAGACAAAATATTATTCATATCAAAATCAGTATCAACCAACCCGGCTTGAATTCCCATGTTAGTGCCACGGCTTGTAGAGTCTTCATACTTATCGGGAGAAGGTTCCAAACTTGAGTCGATTGCAAAGAACGCTTTGCTATGATTTTAGCAACTGTTTTGGCCACCCTCCTAGCTTTTTTCCTTGCTAAAATGTCATCATCAACATCGCCCCAAGCTTTAGATCCCATACTAACATCCGAGTCACTAGATCCCACACTTGAAACCTCTAATTTTTCCTCATCTAAATTTTCAAGTTGCACCTCTTCATCTCTAAAACCCAATTCGAACTTAAAGTTTCAAATGAATTTTTGTGAATCACTATTTCGAACTGGTCAAAGCATCCACCATTGGCGTTAAAACCTCCTCAAAAGAATTGGATGAAGTGTTCTTACTCACTTCCGTCCAACCCGATGTAGAAGAGTTTTGCTTGGTCACGGATTTAGAATCCTTGTTTTGCTTGGTAACGGACCTAAAATCCAATTCAGAATATCTACCTTGTCCACGTACATACTAGGCCCAAACTTTGTATTGCTCACGGACTTTGTATTGCTCACAGATTTACTAGCCAAATCGAGTGCTCACGGAAGTTTTCTTGGTTTCCAAAATTTGCACGGACTTGGTTTCCTTATTTTGCACGGACTTAACTTCCATATTCTCAATCTGCCTTGGTTTCTTTACGTGCAAAGAATGGCCTCCTTAGCTGCAATTGCGTTTTTGCACTTGATCAACTTCAATTGAGCCTCACTAATTCTTCTCAAGAAATAGCAAGCTCATTCTCCAACTGTTCCTTGCTAGCTTGAACCGTAGGCTCAATTCACTCGTTAGCTACAATATTATTTGAATCAAGCACCCTTTATGGTTTCCTCGATTTGCATGAGCTGCATGGGCAATTGCAGCCTTGTGCTTCTCAAAATCTTGTTCCAAATTTGTATCAACACCCTCACTAACTATTGGCAACACACCTTTGTAGATTTTATTTGCCATTTTTTTACCAAAGATTTGGATCATAAGTTCCCTTGGAATTCTTCTCTCCCGTGACTACTTGCTGTTGTTTCTCTTTGTTGACATCAGTTTTAATCGACTTCTTCTTGCATTCAGCATCATTATGCCCTTTGAAGGAAGGTGGTTTGGGTATTACTAGTAACACCATACTAGTAATACCCAAACCACCTTCCTTCAAAGGGCAAGAAACCTTAGAAAACCAACCACACACTTCCTTGCCACTTCAAAGATCTCCTAACCAAAGAATCAATTTGACATGTCCGAGATTCAATTTGACATGTCTAGAATCAATTTTTAGATTCCTAAGACCGTATGCTTGTGCTTTCATGCCCATGCCCACGATTCAATTTGACATGCCCAAGTTTAAAATTGACATGTCTAGGATCAATTTGGAGATGCCCAAGACCGTAGGCTTGTGATTTCATGCCCATGCCCAAGATTCAATTTGACATGCCCAAGTTTAAATTTGACATGTCTAGGATCAATTTTGAGATGCCCAAGACCGTAGGCTTGTGCTTTCATGCCCATGCCCAAGATTTAATTGGACATGCCCAAGTTTAAATTTGACAAGTCTAGGATCAATTTTGAGATGCCCAAGACCGTAGGCTTGTGATTTCATGCCCATGCCCAAGATTAAATTTGACATGTCTAGGATCAATTTTGAGATGCCAAAGACCGTAGGTTTTGTGCTTTCATGCACATGCCCAAGATTCAATTTGACATGCCCAAGTTTAAATTCGACATGTCTAGGATCAATTTTCAGATGCCCAAGACCGTAGGCTTGTGCTTTCATGCCCATGCCCAAGATTTTGAGTGTTCTTGGCATCCAAATTTTGAGTGTTCTTGGCATCCACCTGAGTATAATGAGCTTCAAATCTGCCGTGATGGTGCTGCGAGAGGCAATCCAGCGTGGCAGGTGCTGGAGCGGTGGCTAGGGATGCGCAATGCTCGCCTTGGTGCTATGAGTATTTGTCTGGGAGTTACGACGAACTACTTGGCAGCGAGTTATATGGCATTCTAGTTGGATTGGAGTGGGCTATGCAATGGGGTTTTGATAGAGTTTGTGTTAGATCTGACTCCTTTGGCGTGATTGAAGCTTTCAAAAACAATTCGATTCCTTGGTTTGCACAAACTAGACGGAGGATGATTAGAAAGCAATATATGTCTATTAGATTCATTCATACTTTTAGGGAGGGGAATTTTTCAGCAGATAAAATGGCTAAGCGTGGATGTTTACTAGCTAATGAAGTGGGGTTGCATTATGATGGAAGTCCATTTCTAAATTCAGTTGAACTCCCAAATGTGGCTTAATTTCGATTTAAATAGTCTAAAAGTTTTTGGGGTTGCCGTGACCTCTTTTCTTGTAAACTATCTCTTGTAAATTTGTTATCTATTATGCAATTTTTTGACTTATCAAAAAAAAAAACCATGCCCAAGATTTTGAGATGCCTAGGATCAATTTTTAGATTCCCAAGACTCAGTAGGCTTGTGCGTTCATGCTCGTGCCCAAGATTCAATTTGACATGCCCAAGTTTAAATTTGACATGTCAAGGATCAATTTTGAGAAGCCCAAGACCGTAGGCTTGTGCTTTCATGCCCATGCCCAAGATTCAATTTGACATGCCCAAGTTTAAATTTGACATGTCTAGGAAAATTTTTGAGATTCCCAACCGTAGGATTATGCTTTCATGCCCATGCCCCAAATTCAATTTGACATGCCCAAGTTTAAATTTGACATGTCTAGGATCAATTTTGAGATGCCTAAGACCGTAGGCTTGTGCTTTCACGCCCATGCCCAAGATTCAATTTGACATGCCCAAGTTTAAATTTGACATGTCTAGGATCAATTTTGAGATGCCCAAGACCGTAGGTTTGTGCTTTCACGCCCATGCCCAAGATTCAATTTGACATGCCCAAGTTTAAATTTGACATGTCTAGGATCAATTTTTAGATGCCCAAGACCGTAGGCTTGTGCTTTCATGCCCATGCCCACGATTCAATTTGACATGCCCAAGTTTAAATTTGACATGTCTAGGATCAATTTTGAGATGCCCAAGACAGTAAGCTTGTGCTTTCATGCCCATGCCCAAGATTCAATTTGACATGCCCAAGTTTAAATTTGACATGTCTAGGATCAATTTTGAGATGCCCAAGACCGTAAGATTTTGCTTTAATGCCCATGCCCAAGATTCAATTTGACATGCCCAAGTTTAAATTTGACATGTCTAGGATCAATTTTGAGATGCCCAAGACTGTAGGCTTGTGCTTTCATGCCCTTGCCCAAGATTCAATTTGACATGCCCAAGTTTAAATTTGACATGTCTAGGATCAATTTTGAGATGCCCAAGACCATAGGCTTGTGCTTTCATGCCCATGCCCAAGATTCAATTTGACATGCCCAAGTTTAAATTTGACATGTCTAGGATCAATTTTTAGATGCCCAAGACCGTAGGCTTGTGCTTTCATGCCCATGCCCAAGATTCAATTTGAGATGCCTAGGTTCAATTTTTAGATTCCCAAGACCGTAGGCTTATGCTTTCATGCCCATGCCCACGATTCAATTTGATATGCCCAAGTTTAAATTTGACATGTCTAGGATCAATTTTGAGATACCCAAGACCGTAGGCTTGTGATTTGATGCCCATGCCCAAGATTCAATTTGACATGCCCAAGTTTAAACTTGACATGTCTAGGATCAATTTTGAGATGCCCAAGACCGTAAGCTTGTGCTTTCATGCCCATGCCCAAGATTCAATTTGACATGCCCAAGTTTAAATTTGACATGTCTAGGATCAATTTTGAGATGCCCAAGACCGTAAGATTTTGCTTTAATGCCCATGCCCAAGATTCAATTTAACATGCCCAAGTTTAAATTTGACATGTCTAGGATCAATTTTGAGATTCCCAAGAGAGTAGGCATGTGCTTTCATGCCCATGCCCAAGATTCAATTTGAGATGCCTATGATCAATTTTTAGATTCCCAAGACCGTAGGCTTGTGCTTTCATGCCCATGCCCAAGACTCAATTTGACATGCCCAAGTTTAAATTTGACATGTCTATGATCAATTTTGAGATGCCCAAGACCGTAGGCTTGTACTATCATGCCCATGCCCAAGATTCAATTTGAGATTCCTAAGATCAATTTTTAGATTCCCAAGACCGTAGGCTTTTGCTTTCATGCCCATGCCCGAGATTTAATTTACATGTCTAGGATCAATTTTGAGATGCTCAAGACTGTAGGCTTGTGCTTTCATGCCAATGCCCAAGATTCAATTTGACATTCCCAAGTTTAAATTTGACATGTCTAGGATCAATTTTGAGATGCCCAAGACCGTAGGCTTGTGCTTTCATGCCCATGCCCAATAATCAATTTGACGTGTCTAGGATCAATTTTGAGATTCCCAAGACCGTAGGCTTGTGCTTTCATGCCCATGCCCAAGATTCAATTTGACATGCCCAAGTTTAAATTTGACATGTCTAGGATCAATTTTGAGATGCCCAAGACCGTAGGCTTGTGCTTTCATTCCCATGCCCAAGATTCAATTTGAGATTCCTATGATCAATTTTTAGATTCCCAAGACCGTAGGCTTTTTCTTTCATGCCCATGCCCGAGATTCAATTTGACATGTCTAGAATCAATTTTTAGATTCCTAAGACCGTAGGCTTGTGCTTTCATGCCCATGCCCACGATTCAATTTGACATGCCCAAGTTTAAAATTGACATGTCTTGGATGGATTTTGAGATGCCCAAGACCGTAGGCTTGTGCTTTCATGCCCATGCCCAAGATTCAATTTGACATTCCCAAGTTTAAATTTGACATGTCTAGGATCAATTTTGAGATGCCCAAGACCGTAGGCTTGTGATTTCATGCCCATGCCCAAGATTAAATTTGACATGCCCAAGTTTAAATTTGACATGTCTAGGATCAATTTTGAGATGCCCAAGACCGTAGGCTTGTGATTTCATGCCCATGCCCAAGATTCAATTTGACATGCCCAAGTTTAAATTTGACATGTCTAGGATCAATTTTGAGATGCCCAAGACCGTAAGCTTGTGCTTTCATGCCCATGCCCAAGATTCAATTTGACATGCCCAAGTTTAAATTTGACATGTCTAGGATCAATTTTGAGATTCCCAAGACCGTAAGATTTTGCTTTAATGCTCATTCCCAAGATTCAATTTGACATGCCCAAGTTTAAATTTGACATGTCTAGGATCAATTTTGAGATGCCCAAGACCATAGGCTTGTGCTTTCATGCCCATGCTCAAGATTCAATTTGAGATGCCTATGATCAATTTTTAGATTCCCATGACCGTAGGCTTGTACTTTCATGCCCATGCCCTAGATTCAATTTGAGATTCCTAGGATCAATTTTTAGATTCCCAAGACCGTAGGCTTTTGCTTTCATGCCCATGCCCGAGATTTAAATTGACATGTCTAGGATCAATTTTGAGATGCTCAAGACTGTAGGCTTGTGCTTTCATGCCAATGCCCAAGATTCAATTTGACATGCCCAAGTTTAAATTTGACATGTCTAGGATCAATTTTGAGATGCCCAAGACCGTAGGCTTGTGATTTCATTCCCATGCCCAAGATTCATTTGACATGCCCAAGTTTAAATTTGACATGTCTAGGATCAATTTTGAGATGCCCAAGACCGTAGGATTGTGCTTTCATGCCTATGACCATGATTCAATTTGAGATTCCTAGGATCAATTTTTAGATTTCCAATACCGTAGGCTTGTGCTTTCATGCCCATGCCTAAGATTCAATTTAACATGCCCAAGTTTAAATTTGACATGTCTAGGATCAATTTTGAGATGCCCAAGACCGTAGGATTGTGCTTTCATTCCCATGCCCAAGATTAAATTTGACATGTCTAGGATCAATTTTGAGATGCCCAAGACCGTACGCTTGTGCTTTCATGCCCATGCCCAAGATTCAATTTGACATGCCCAAGTTTAAATTTGACATGTGTAGCATATATTTTTAGATGCCCAAGACCGTAGGCTTGTGCTTTCATGCGCATGCCCAAAATTTAATTTGAGATGCCTAGGATCAATTTTTAGATATTTCAGGTTATTTTTACGAAAAAAAACGTGTACCGCTGCCTACGCTTTTCGTTAAAAATTCTTTTTTGCTCTTTATCCCTTCAATTCCCGTCGCAACTAGATAAATAATGGCTCATTAGAAAGCTTTCAGGTTATAGGACAATGTCACGTGTAAAAATCTATTAAATATGTCAAAGTTATTTTTACGAAAAAAGCGTGTACCGCTGCCTACGCTTTTCGTTGAAAATTCTTTTTGCTCTTTATCCCTTCAATTCCCGCCTTAACTAGATAAATAATGGCTTATTAGAAAGCTTACAGATCACAGGACAATGTCCCGTGTAAAAATCAACAAAATATTTCAGTTATTTTTACGGAAAAATACGTGTACAAATCACGCCTACTCTTTCGTTAAAATTTTGTTTTTGCTCTTTATCCCTTCAATTCCCGTCAGAACTAGATAAATAATGGCTCATTAAAAGCTTACAGGTTATAGGACAATGTCACGTGTAAAAATCAACAAAATATTTCAGGTTATTTTTACCAAAAAAAAGCGTGTACCGCTGCCTACGCTTTCCGTTAAAAAATTCTTTTTTGCTCTTTATCCCTTCAATTCCCGTCAGAACTAGATAAATAATGGCTCATTAGAAAGCTTACAGGTTATAGGACAATATCACGTGTAAAAATCAACAAAATATTTCAGGTTATTTTTACGGAAAAATACGTGTACGGCCGCCTAAGCTTTTCGTTAAAAATTCTTTTCTCGCTCTTTTATCCCTTCAATTCCCGTCGAACAAGATAAATAATGGCTCATTAGAAAGCTTACGAGTTATAGGACAATGTCACGTGTAAAAATCAACAAAATATTTCAAAGTTATTTTTACAAAAAAAAAAAAAAATGTACACTACGTGGATTATCTATTTTTTTATGAATCCTAACTATTCACTATATCTTCATTATAGTATGGAGGGGAGACGAATGTGTAGAAGAAGGGGTATATTGATAAAGATAATTTTTTCCAAAATCAAAAGAGCGGCCTACGCTTTTCTTTAAAAATTCTTTTTTTGCTCTTTATCCCTTCAATTCCCGTCAGAACTAGATAAATAATGGCTCATTAGAAAGCTTACAGGTTATAGGACAATGTCACGTGTAAAAATCAATTAAATATGTCAGGTTATTTTTACGAAAAAAAAGCGTGTACCGCTGCCTACGCTTTTCGTTGAAAATTCTTTTTTGCTCTTTATCCCTTTAATTCCCGCCAGAACTAGATAAATAATGGCTCATTAGATAGCTTACAGATCATAGGACAATGTCCCGTGTAAAAATCAACAAAATATTTCAGGTTATTTTTACGGAAAAAATACGTGTACAGCGCCCTACGCTTTTCTTTAAAATTTTGTTTTTGCTCTTTATCCCTTCATTTCCCGTCAGAACTAGATAAATAATGGCTCATTAAAAAGCTTACAGATCATAGGACAATGTCCCGTGTAAAAATCAACAAAATATTTCAGGTTATTTTTACGGAAAAATACGTGTACAACCGCCTAAGCTTTTCGTTAAAAATTCTTTTCTCGCTCTTTATCCCTTCAATTCTCGTGGTATATAAATAATGGCTCATTAGAAAGCTTACAAGTTATAGAACAATGTCACGTGTAAAAATCAACTAAATATTTCAGGTTATTTTTACGAAAAAAAAGCGTGTACCGCTGCCTATGCTTTTCTTTAAAAATTCTTTTTTGCCCTTTATCCCTTCAATTCCCGTCAGAACTAGATAAATAATGGATCATTAGAAAGCTTATAGGTTATAGGACAATGTCACGTTTAAAAATCAACAAAATATTTCAGAGTTATTTTTATTAAAAAAAGCGTGTACCGCTTCACCTACGCTTTTCTTTAAAAATTATTTTTTGCTCTTTATACCTTCAATTACCGTCGAACTAGATAAATAATGGCTCATTAGAAAGCTTACAAAGTTATAGGACAATGCCACGTGTAAAAATCAACTAAATATTTCGGTTATTTTTTACGAAAAAAAACGTGTACCGCTTGCCTACGCTTTTCGTTAAAAATTCTTTTTGCTCTTTATCCCTTCAATTCCCATCGAACTAGATAAATAATGGCTCATTAGAAAGCTTACAAAGTTATAGGACAATGTCACGTGTAAAAATCAATTAAATATGTCAGGTTATTTTTACGAAAAAAAGCGTGTACCGCTGCCTACGCTTTTCGTTGAAAATTCTTGTTTGCTCTTTATCCCTTCAATTCCCGCCAGAACTAGATAAATAATGGCTCATTAAAAAGCTTACAGATCATAGGACAATGTCCCGTAAAAATCAACAAAATATTTCAAAGTTATTTTTACTAAAAATACGTGTCTCACGCCTAAGCTTTTCGTTAAAATTCTTTTCTCGCTCTTTTATCCCTTCAATTTCCGTCGAACGAGATAAATAATGGCTCATTAGAAAGCCATTAGAAAGCTAACAGGTTATAGGACAATGTCACGTGTAAAAATCAACAAAATATTTCAGGTTATTTTTACGAAAAAAAACATGTACCGCGCCACGCTTTTAGTTAAAAATTCTTTTTTGCTCTTTATCCCTTCAATTCCCGTCAGAACTATATAAATAATGGCTCATTAGAAAGCTTACAAGTTATAGAACAATGTCACGTGTAAAAATCAACTAAATATTTCAGGTTATTTTTACGAAAAAAAAACGTGTACCGCTGCCTATGCTTTTCTTTAAAAATTCTTTTTGCTCTTTATCCCTTCAATTCCCGTCGAACTAGATAAATAATGGATCATTATAAAGCGTACAGTTATAGGACAATGTCACGTGTAAAAATCAACAAAATATTTCAAAGTTATTTTTACCAAAAAAGCGTGTACCGCCGCCTACGCTTTTCGTTGAAAATTCTTTTTTGCTCTTTATCCCTTCAATTCCCGCCTCTTAACTAGATAAATAATGGCTCATTAAAAAGCTTACAGATCATAGGACAATGTCCCGTGTAAAAATCAACAAAATATTTCGTGTTATTTTTACGGAAAAATACGTGTAAACTTGCTGCCTACGCTTTTCTTTTTTTAAAAATTATTTTTTGCTCTTTATACCTTCAATTACCGTCGAACTAGATAAATAATGGCTCATTAGAAAGCTTACGAAAAGTTATAGGACAATGCCACGTGTAAAACTCAACTAAATATTTCCTGAAAGGTTATTTTTACGAAAAAAAAATGTACCGCGCACGCGCCAAGTTAAAAATTCTTTTTGCTCTTTATCCCTTCAATTCCCGTCAGAACTAGATAAATAATGGCTCATTAGAAAGCTTACAGGTTATAGGACAATGTCACGTGTAAAAATCAATTAAATATGTCAAAGTTATTTTTACGAAAAAAAGCGTGTACCGCGCGCTACGCTTTCGTTGAAAATTCTTTTTGCTCTTTATCCCTTCAATTCCCGCCTTAACTAGATAAATAATGGCTTATTAGAAAGCTTACAGATCACAGGACAATGTCCCGTGTAAAAATCAACAAAATATTTCGTGTTATTTTTACGGAAAAATACGTGTGGTATACCCTACGCTTTTCGTTAAAATTTTGTTTTTGCTCTTTATCCCTTCAATTCCCGTCAGAACTAGATAAATAATGGCTCATTAAAAGCTTACAGGTTATAGGACAATGTCACGTGTAAAAATCAACAAAATATTTCAAGGTTATTTTTACCAAAAAAAAATCGTGTACCGCTGCCTACGATTTTCTTTAAAAATTCTTTTTTGCTCTTTATCCCTTCAATTCCCGTCAGAACTAGATAAATAATGGCTCATTAGAAAGCTTACAGGTTATAGGACAATGTCACGTGTAAAAATCAACTAAATATTTCAGGTTATTTTTACGGAAAAAATACGTGTACAGCGCCCTACGCTTTTCGTTAAAAATTCTTTTTCGCTCTTTATCCCTTCAATTCCCGTCAGAACTAGATAAATAATGGCTCATTAGAAAGCTTACAGGTTATAGGACAATGTCACGTGTAAAAATCAACAAAATATTTCAGGTTATTTTACCAAAAAAAAAAAAGCGTGTACCGCCACGCTTTTCTTTAAAAATTCTTTTTGCTCTTTATCCCTTCAATTCCCGGGCGAACTAGATAAATAATGGATCATTAGAAAGCTTACAGGTTATAGAACAATGTCACGTGTAAAAATCAATTAAATATTTTAGGTTATTTTTACGAAAAAAAAGCGTGTACCGCTATCCCTTCAATTCCCGCCAGAACTAGATAAATAATGGCTCATTAGAAAGCTTATAGATCACAGGACAATGTCCCGTGTAAAAATCAACAAAATATTTCAGGTTATTTTTACGGAAAAAATACGTGTACAGCGCCCTACGCTTTTCGTTAAATTTTGTTTTTGCTCTTTATCCCTTCAATGCCCTAAACTAGATAAATAATGGCTCATTAAAAAGCTTACAGGTAATAGGACAATGTCACGTGTAAAAATCAACAAAATATTTCAGGTTATTTTTACGAAAAAAAAGCGTGTACCGCTGCCTACGCTTTTCTTTAAAAATTCTTTTTTGCTCTTTATCCCTTCAATTCCCCGTAACTAGATAAATAATGGCTCATTAGAAAGCATACAAGTTATAGGACAATGTCACGTGTAAAAATCAACAAAATATTTCAGGTTATTTTTACCAAAAAAAAAGCGTGTACCGCAGCCTACGCTTTTCTTTAAAATTCTTTTTTGCTCTTTTTCCCTTCAATTCCCGTCAGAACTAGATAAATAATGGCTCATTAGAAAGCTTACAGGTTATAGGACAATGTCACGTGTAAAAATCAACTAAATATTTCGTGTTATTTTTACTAAAAAATACGTGTACCGCTGCCTACGCTTTTCGTTAAAAATTCTTTTTTGCTCTTATCCCTTCAATTCCCGTCAGAACTAGATAAATAATGGCTCATTAGAAAGCTTACAGGTTATAGAACAATGTCACGTGTAAAAATCAACAAAATATTTCAGGTTATTTTTACCAAAAAAAAAGCGTGTACCGCTGCCTACGCTTTTCTTTAAAAATTCTTTTTTGCTTTTTATCCCTTCAATTCCCGTCAGAACTAGATAAATAATGGATCATTAGAAAGCTTACAGGTTATAGGACAATGTCACGTGTAAAAATCAATTAAATATGTCAGGTTATTTTTACGAAAAAAAAGCGTGTACCGCTGCCTACGCTTTTCGTTGAAAATTCTTTTTTGCTCTTTATCCCTTCAATTCCCGCCAGAACTAGATAAATAATGGCTCATTAGAAAGCTTACAGATCACAGGACAATGTCCCGTGTAAAAATCAACAAAATATTTCGTGTTATTTTTACGGAAAAATACGTGTACAGCGCCCTACGCTTTTCGTTAAAATTTTATTTTTGCTCTTTATCCCTTCAATTCCCGTCAGAACTAGATAAATAATGACTCATTAAAAAGCTTACAAAGTTATAAAACAATGTCACGTGTAAAAATCAACAAAATATTTCAGTTATTTTTACCAAAAAAAGCGTGTACCGCCTACGCTTTTCTTTAAAAATTCTTTTTGATCTTTATCCCTTCAATTCCCGCTTTAACTAGATAAATAATGGCTCATTAGAAAGCTTACAGGTTATAGTACAATGTCACGGTAAAAATCAACTAAATATTTCAGTTATTTTTACTTTTAAAAATACGTGTACTTGTTGCCTACGCTTTTAGTTAAAAATTCTTTTTTTGCTCTTTATCCCTTCAATTCCCGTCGAACTAGATAAATAATGGCTCATTAGAAAGCTTACAGGTTATAGGACAATGTCACGTGTAAAAATCAACAAAATATTTCAGGTTATTTTTACCAAAAAAAAAAGCGTGTACCGCTGCCTACGCTTTTCTTTAAAAATTCTTTTTTGCTCTTTATACCTTCAATTACCGTCAGAACTAGATAAATAATGGCTCATTAGAAAGCTTACAGGTTATAGGACAATGCCACGTGTAAAAATCAACTAAATATTTCAGGTTATTTTTACGAAAAAAAACGTGTACCGCTGCCTACGCTTTTCGTTAAAAATTCTTTTTTGCTCTTTATCACTTCAATTCCCGTAAGAACTAGATAAATAATGGCTCATTAGAAAGCTTACAGGTTATAGGACAATGTCACGTGTAAAAATCAATTAAATATGTCGTAAAGTTATTTTACGAAAAAAAGCGTGTACTGTTACGCTTTTTCGTTGAAAATTCTTTTTGCTCTTTATCCCTTCAATTCCCGTCAGAACTAGATAAATAATGGCTCATTAAAAAGCTTATAGATCATAGGACAATGTCCCGTGTAAAAATCAACAAAATATTTCAGGTTATTTTACAGAAAAAATACGTGTACAACGCCCTACGCTTTTCGTTAAAATTTTGTTTTTGCTCTTTATCCCTTCAATTCCCGTCAGAACTAGATAAATAATGGCTCATTAAAAAGCTTACAGGTTATAGGACAATGTCACGTGTAAAATCAAAAATATTTCGGGTTATTTTTACTAAAAAAAAGCGTGTACCGCGCCTACGCTTTTCTTTTAAAAATCTTTTTTTGCTCTTTATCCCTTCAATTCCCGCCAGAACTAGATAAATAATGTATCATTAGAAAGCTTACAGGTGTTATAGGACAATGTCACGTGTAAAAATCAATTAAATATGTCAAAGTTATTTTTACGAAAAAAAGCGTGTATCACGCTTCTCCCTACGCTTTTCGTTGAAAATTCTTTTTTTGCTCTTTATCCCTTCAATTCCCGCCAGAACTAGATAAATAATGGCTCATTAGAAAGCTTACAGTTATAGAACAATGTCACGTGTAAAAATCAACAAAATATTTCGAGTTATTTTTACTAAAAAAAAAAAAGCGTGTACCGCGCCTACGCTTTTCTTTAAAAATCTTTTTGCTCTTTATCCCTTCAATTCCCGTCGAACTAGATAAATAATGGATCATTAGAAAGCTTACAGGTTATAGGACAATGTCACGTGTAAAAATCAATTAAATATGTCAAAGTTATTTTTACGAAAAAAAAGCGTGTAACACCGCCACGCTTTACGTTGAAAATTCTTTTTTGCTCTTTATCCCTTCAATTCCCGCTTAACTAGATAAATAATGGCTCATTAGAAAGCTTACGGATCACGGACAATGTCCCGTAAAAATCAACAAAATATTTCGGGTTATTTTTACGGAAAAATACGTGTACCGCCGCCTACGCTTTTCGTTAAAAATTCTTTTTCTCGCTCTTTATCCCTTCAATTCCCGCTCTAACTAGATAAATAATGGCTCATTAGAAAGCTTACAGGTTATAGAACAATGTCACCTAAAAATCAACAAAATATTTCGTTATTTTTATCAAAAAAAAGCGTGTACCGCCCTACGCTTTTCTTTAAAAAATCTTTTTGCTCTTTATCCCTTCAATTCCCCGTCGAGGAACTAGATAAATAATGGATCATTAGAAAGCTTACGGGTTATAGGACAATGTCACGTGTAAAAATCAATTAAATATGTCAAAGTTATTTTTACGAAAAAAGCGTGTACCGCTGCCTACGCTTTTCGTTGAAAATTCTTTTTGCTCTTTATCCCTTCAATTCCCGCCTCAGAACTAGATAAATAATGGCTCATTAGAAAGCTTACAGATCACGGGACAATGTCCTGTAAAAATCAACAAAATATTTCAGGTTATTTTTACGAAAAAAAAAAAGCGTGTACCGCTGCCTACGCTTTTCGTTGAAAATTCTTTTTTGCTCTTCATCCCTTCAATTCCCGCCAGAACTAGATAAATAATGGCTCATTAGAAAGCTTACAGGTTATAGGACATTGTCACGTGTAAAAATCAACAAAATATTTCAGGTTATTTTTACCAAAAAAAAAGCGTGTACCGCTGCCTACACTTTTCTTTTAAATTCTTTTTTGCTCTTTATCCCTTCAATTCCCGTCAAAACTAGATAAATAATGGCTCATTAAAAAGCTTACAGGTTATAGGACAATGTCACGTGTAAAAATCAATTAAATATGTCGTGTTATTTTTACGAAAAAAAGCGTGTACCGCCGCTACGCTTTTCGTTGAAAATTCTTTTTGCTCTTTATCCCTACAATTCCCGCTTTCTTAACTAGATAAATAATGGCTCATTAGAAAGCTTACAGATCACAGGACAATGTCCCGTAAAAATCAACAAAATATTTCGGTTATTTTTACGAAAAAAAAAGCGTGTGTACCGCCGCCACGCTTTTCTTTAAAAATTCTTTTTTGCTCTTTATCCCTTCAATTCCCGTCGAACTAGATAAATAATGGCTCATTAGAAAGCTTACAGTTATAGGACAATGTCTTGTGTAAAAATCAACTAAATATTTCAAAGTTATTTTTACTTTAAAAATACGTATCGGGCCGCTCTACGCTTTTTCTTTAAAATTCTTTATTGCTCTTTATCCCTTCATTCCCGCTCAGAACTAGATAAATAATGTCTCATTAGAAAGCTTAAGGTGTTATAGGACAATGTCACGTGTAAAAATCAACTAAATATTTCGTGTTATTTTTACGGAAAAAATACGTAACTACCGCTTGCCTACGCTTTTCGTTAAAAATTCTTTTCTGCTCTTTATCCCTTCAATTCCCCGTCGAACTAGATAAATAATGGCTCATTAGAAAGCTTACAGGTTATAGAACAATGTCACCTGTAAAAATCAACAAAATATTTCAGTTATTTTTATAAAAAAAAGCGTGTACCGCTGCCTACGCTTTTCTTTAAAAATTTTTTTTGCTCTTTTTCCCTTCAATTCCCGTCGAACTAGATAAATAATGTCTCATTAGAAAGCTTACAGGTTATAGGACAATGTCACGTGTAAAATCAACTAAATATTTCAAGGTTATTTTTACGGAAAAATACGTGTACCGTCCGCTTACGCTTTTCGTTAAAAATTCTTTTTCTGCTCTTTATCCCTTCAATTCCCGTCAGAACTAGATAAATAATGGCTCATTAGAAAGCTTACAGGTTATAGAACAATGTCACCTGTAAAAATCAACAAAATATTTCAGGTTATTTTTATAAAAAAAAGCGTGTACCGCTGCCTACGCTTTTCGTTAAAAATTCTGTTTTGCTCTTTATCCCTTCAATTCCCGTCAGAACTAGATAAATAATGGCTCATTAGAAAACTTACAAAGTTATAGAACAATGTCACGTGTAAAAACAACAAAATATTTCAAAGTTATTTTTACTAAAAAAAAGCGTGTACGCCGCCTACGCTTTTCTCTAAAAATTCTTTTTTGCTCTTTATCCCTTCAATTCCCCGCCAAACTAGATAAATAATGGCTCATTAGAAAGCTTACAGGTTATAGGACAATGTCACGTGTAAAAATCAACTAAATATTTCAGTTATTTTTACGGAAAAAATACGCGTAATCACCGCCCACGCTTTTCGTTAAAAATTCTTTTTTCTGCTCTTTATCCCTTCAATTCCCGTCAGAACTAGATAAATAATGGCTCATTAGAAAGCTTACAGGTTATAGAACAATGTCACGTGTAAAAATCAACAAAATATTTCAGGTTATTTTTACCAAAAAAAACGTGTACCGCTGCCTACGCTTTTCTTTAAAAATTCTTTTTTGCTCTTTATCCCTTCAATTCCCGTCAGAACTAGATAAATAATGGCTCATTAAAAAGCTTACAGGTTATAAAACAATGTCACGTGTAAAAATCAACAAAATATTTCAAGTTATTTTTACTAAAAAAAAAAAATACCCGCTTCTACGCTTTTCTTTAAAAAAATTCTTTTTGCTCTTTATCCCTTCAATTCCCGCCGAACTAGATAAATAATGGCTCATTAGAAAGCTTACAGAGGTTATAGGACAATGTCACGTGTAAAATCAACTAAATATTTCAGTTATTTTTACTAAAAAATACGTGTACCACGCCTACGCTTTTCGTTAAAAATTCTATTCTGCTCTTTATCCCTTCAATTCCCGTCAGAACTAGATAAATAATGGCTCATTAGAAAGCTTACAGGTTATAGAATAATGTCACGTGTAAAAATCAACAAAATATTTCAGGTTATTTTTACCAAAAAAAAAAAGCTTTTTTTTGATAAGTCAAAAAATTGTATTAAAGAAAAAGATATTTACAAGATAGTTCTTGAGAAAAGAGGTTACAAAGAACCCCAAAACTCAAAGAAACTATTTAAATCGAAAATAAGTTACATTAGGGTATTCAACTGAATGCAAACAAAAAGGACGACCAACAAATTGTAGACGCAAGCCACCGCCTAGCAAACAACCTTTTTAGCCAAACAATCACCGCAAAATTCGCTTCACGAAAAGTATGCACAAATCTAATAGAATCGTACAACCTCTTAACATCCATCCACCGTTGCTGAGCACACCAAGGCACATTGTCGTTCTCCAAAGCTGAAATCACACTATTAGAATCCGATCTAATTAGAATACGCTCGTAACCCCATTGAGTAGCCCACTCAAGACCAAGAAGAACACCATATAATTCCGCCATATAGTTTGAGAGAATACCCAAGCCTATACACATCGCTCCAACCACATCCGACCAGCGTTCCTTGCCACCACACCAGCACTCGCCACTCCGGATTACCTCTGCTGCCCCATCCGTGCACAATAAAGAGTTCATCCCGGTTTGGAGCAGAGTAAAAACACTCCATAGGAATCGCTTGCTTCACTTTCCTATGCTTAACACGAAAAAAGTCCAACAGCTTCAAATCTGCTAGCGTGTTATGCATGTAGTTCTTCATACGCATAGAGTATTCATGAATCAAAGTTGAAAACTCTTTTTTGAAAGAAAGACCAAAGCATGGAATTTTATTCTCATACACCTTTTTATTCCTAAAACCAAAGTTCAGACCGCACCACCAAGTTTGCTACCAAGCCATAAATCTTTAACAATTCCACTACGATGAATAGCTTCTTTGTTAGAAACAAGCAGATTGTAATGAGGTTTCATGTTAAAAATACCTTCCATCCAAATTCTCCAGTGCCTTCTTAGCAAACGTACAAACCCATAGAATATGTTCCAAAGACTCTTCAAAGACAATTACACACACCGCACTTAGAGGCCAAAGCTATTTTGAAGCGACTACGAACTTGGTCCATCACACAAGCACCACGAACAAACTTCCAGCCTCCGAGCTGCAAGGGAAGGATGTACCACCTTTTTCCAAAGCAACTTAGCTTCCTCCGTAATAGGAAACTTAGTTCTAATATGCTCCCTAGCCGCTTTGACACAAAAACCCCTTCAAGTCCGGCATCCATATTTTTTTGTCACTTCCAGTACGCAAATTTGGAAGCCTCTCTCGCACTACTCCAAAGACTAACCAAAGTATCTAAATGAACCCCCGCAAATGCCAATTACCCCGCACAATAATGTCACTCACCCTTTGCGTTCCCCGGCCTAGGTCAAGATTTGCTCGAGCTTCGTACAAAGACGTAGTGCCATACCAAACATCATAAAATAAGGATGTAGCTCTTCCATCTCCAATTAGAGACTTAGTATTATTCTCAACATCCTTGTGAACCCACCGAATACCAGGCAAAATTGTTGACTTCACACCTGCCAACTTGAGACGGCCATCCCTATACGTGAATTTAGACTTCAAGTATCTAGCCCATTTTTTGTTAGACGCTTTTATACTCCACCAAAGCTTCATAAGCATAGCCTTGTTCATAGTTCTCAAACTAGTAATACCCAAACCTCCCTCCTTCACCGGGCTGCAGATTTTATCATATCCAACCACAAAAGCTCTTGAGAGATTAGAATCTCCCGACCAAAGAAAATTACGGATGACTCGATCACATTGTTGAATGAATTTTATTGGCCACTTATAAACAGCCATGTTGTGAATAGAGTAACTAGAGAGCACAGTTTTAATAAGAACCACTCTATCTTGAAAGAAAGCATTTTTCCTTTGAAGACCGAGAGCCGATCCTTGAGCTTGTCAATCACATTGCTTATATGAGCATACTTCACCACCCCCGCATAACCTTGACTCCCAAATACCGATCCGAAAAGAAGCAATTCCCATGCCTAAAAAATCAACAATGGCCTCGACGCCTACTTAAAGAACCACCACCAAAGTATATTTTGCTCTTTTCTCTACAAACTCTTTGGCCGTAAGCACATTGATAATCCTCAAGCAACTTCACCAAATTAGTCGCTTTTCATATTACCCTTGCAAAAATCATAATATCATCAAAGAAAGAATAAATGAGTAGGAGCAATACCATTACGTTTCACCATATGAGTCATATCCTTGTTTTTGAAGAGCTTAGAGATATTTCTACTAAGGACATCTTCAATTAAAACAAAGATAAGAGGGGAAAGAGGATCTCCCCGCCGCAAGCCTCTATTAATTGAGAAAAACCTTCCGGCTACCAAAAAAAAAAGCGTGTACCGCCGCCTACGCTTTTCTTTAAAAATTCTTTTTGCTCTTTATCCCTTCAATTCCCGTCGAACTAGATAAATAATGGATCATTAGAAAGCTTATAGGTTATAGGACAATGTCACGTGTAAAAATCAATTAAATATGTCAAAGTTATTTTTACGAAAAAAAGCGTGTACCGCCGCTCTACGCTTTTCGTTGAAAATTCTTTTTTGCTCTTTATCCCTTCAATTCCCGCCGAACTAGATAAATAATGGCTCATTAGAAAGCTTACGTATCACAGGACAATGTCCCGTGTAAAAATCAACAAAATATTTCAAAGTTATTTTTACTAAAAAAAATACGTGTACAGCGCCCAACGCTTTTCGTTAAAATTTTGTTTTTGCTCTTTATCCCTTCAATTCCCGTCAGAACTAGATAATAATGGCTCATTAAAAAGCTTCCAGGTTATAAAACAATGTCACGTGTAAAAATCAACAAAATATTTCAGGTTATTTTTACTAAAAAAAAAGCGTGTACCGCTGCCTACGCTTTTCTTTAAAAATTCTTTTTTGCTCTTTATCCCTTCAATTCCCGCTTTAACTAGATAAATAATGGCTCATTAGAAAGCTTACAAAGTTATAGGACAATGTCACGTGTAAAAATCAACTAAATATTTAAGGTTATTTTTACTAAAATACGTGTAAGTACGCCTACGCTTTTTTTTAAAAATTCTTTTTCGGCTCTTTATCCCTTCAATTCCCGTCAGAACTAGATAAATAATGGCTCATTAGAAAGCTTACAAATTATAGAACAATGTCACGTGTAAAAATCAACAAAATATTTCAGTGTTATTTTTATCAAAAAAAAAAGCGTGTACCGCTGCCTACGCTTTTCTTTAAAAAATTCTTTTTTGCTCTTTATCCCTTCAATTCCCGTCAAAACTAGATAAATAATGGCTTATTAGAAAGCTTACAGGTTATAGGACAATGTCTTGTGTAAAAATCAACTAAATATTTCAGGTTATTTTTACGGAAAAAATACGTGTACTGCTGCCTACGCTTTTCTTTAAAAATTCTTTATTGCTCTTTATCCCTTCATTCCCGTCAGAACTAGATAAATAATGTCTCATTAGAAAGCTTACAGGTTATAGAACAAAGTCACGTGTAAAAATCAACAAAATATTTCAGTTTATTTTTACCAAAAAAAAAGCGTGTACCGCCTACGCTTTTCTTTAAAAATTCTTTTCTGCTCTTTATCTCTTCAATTCCCGTCAGAACTAGATAAATAATGGCTCATTAGAAAGCTTACAGGTTATATGACAATGTCTTGTGTAAAAATCAACTAAATATTTCAGGTTATTTTTACGGAAAAAATACGTGTACTGCTGCCTACGCTTTTCTTTAAAAATTCTTTTTTTCCTCTTTATCCCTTCAATTCCCGTCGAACTAGATAAATAATGGCTCATTAGAAAGCTTACAGTTATAGAACAATGTCACGTGTAAAAATCAACAAAATATTTCAGAGTTATTTTTACCAAAAAAAAGCGTGTACTTACGCAGACCTACGCTTTTCTTTAAAATTCTTTTTTGCTCTTTTTCCCTTCAATTCCCGTCAGAACTAGATAAATAATGGCTCATTAGAAAGCTTTCAGGTTATAGGACAATGTCACGTGTAAAAATCAACTAAATAATTCAAAAGTTATTTTTACTAAAAATACGTGTACCGCCGCCTCGCTTTTCGTTAAAAATTCTTTTTCGCTTTTTATCCCTTCAATTCCCGTCGAACTAGATAAATAATGGCTCATTAGAAAGCTTACAAAGTTATAGAACAATGTCACCCGTAAAAATCAACAAAATATTTCAAAGTTATTTTTATCAAAAAAAAAAGCGTGTACCGCCGCTCTACGCTTTTCTTTAAAAATTCTGTTTTGCTCTTTATCCCTTCAATTCCCCCGTCAGAACTAGATAAATAATGGCTCATTAGAAAGCTTACAGGTTATAGGACAATGTCACGTGTAAAAATCAATTAAATATGTCGGAGTTATTTTACGAAAAAAGCGTGTACCGCCGCCTACGCTTTTCGTTAAAAATTCTTTTCGCTCTTTATCCCTTCAATTCCCGTCAACTAGATAAATAATGGCTCATTAGAAAGCTTACAGTTATAGAACAATGTCACCTGTAAAAATCAACAAAATATTTCAGGTTATTTTTACCAAAAAAAAAAAGCGTGTACCGCTGCCTACGCTTTTCTTTAAAAATTCTGTTTTGCTCTTTATCCCTTCAATTCCTGTCAGAACTAGATAAATAATGGCTCATTAGAAAGCTTACAGGTTATAGGACAATGTCACGTGTAAAAATCAATTAAATATGTCGTTTATTTTTACGAAAAAAGCGTGTACCGTCGCCACGCTTTTTCGTTAAAAATTCTTTTTCTCGCTCTTTATCCCTTCAATTCCCGTCGAACTAGATAAATAATGGCTCATTAGAAAGCTTACAGGTTATAGAACAATGTCACGTGTAAAAACAACAAAATATTTCGTGTTATTTTTACCAAAAAAAACGTGTACGCGCTCTACGCTTTTCTCTAAAAATTTTTTTTTGCTCTTTATCCCTTCAATTCCCGGCCGAAACTAGATAAATAATGGCTCATTAGAAAGCTTACAGGTTATAGGACAATGTCACGTGTAAAAATCAACTAAATATTTCAAAGTTATTTTTACGGAAAAATACGTGTATTGCTGCCTACGCTTTTTTATTAAAAATTCTTTTCTGCTCTTTATCCCTTCAATTCCCGTCAACTAGATAAATAATGGCTCATTAGAAAGCTTACAGTTATAGAACAATGTCACGTGTAAAAATCAACAAAATATTTCAGGTTATTTTTACCAAAAAAAAAAAACGTGTACCGATGCCTACGCTTTTCTTTAAAAATTCTTTTTTGCTCTTTAGCCCTTCAATTCCCGTCAGAACTAGATAAATAATGGCTCATTAGAAAGCTTACAGTTATAGGACAATGTCACGTGTAAAAATCAACTAAATATTTCAAAGTTATTTTTACGGAAAATACGTGTACTTGCTTTCTACGCTTTTCGTTAAAAATTCTTTTCTCGCTCTTTATCCCTTCAATTCCCCGTCGAACTAGATAAATAATGGCTCATTAGAAAGCTTACCTGTTATAGAACAATGTCACGTGTAAAAATCAAAAAAATATTTCAGGTTATTTTTACCAAAAAAAAAAGCGTGTACCGCTGCCTACGCTTTTCTTTAAAAATTCTTTTTTGCTCTTTATCCCTTCAATTCCCGTCAGAACTAGATAAATAATGGATCATTAGAAAGCTTACAGGTTATAGGACAATGTCACGTGTAAAAATCAATTAAATATGTCAAAGTTATTTTACGAAAAAAGCGTGTACCGCGCCTACGCTTTTCGTTGAAAATTCTTTTTTGCTCTTTATCCCTTCAATTCCCGCCTTAACTAGATAAATAATGGCTCATTAGAAAGCTTACGATCACAGGACAATGTCCCGTAAAAATCAACAAAATATTTCAAGTTATTTTTACGGAAAAAATACGTGTACAGCGCCCTACGCTTTTCATTAAAATTTTGTTTTTGCTCTTTATCCCTTCAATTCCCGTCAGAACTAGATAAATAATGGCTCATTAAAAAGCTTACAGGTTATAAAACAATGTCACGTGTAAAAATCAACAAAATATTTCAGGTTATTTTTACTAAAAAAAAAAAAAGCGTGTACCGGTCGCCTACGCTTTTCTTTAAAAATTTTTTTTGCTCTTTATCCCTTCAATTCCCCGTCAACTAGATAAATAATGGCTCATTAGAAAGCTTACAGGTTATAGGACAATGTCACGTGTAAAAACCAACTAAATATTTCAGGTTATTTTTACGGAAAAAATACGTGTAGTGCTGCCTACGCTTTCATTAAAAATTCTTTTTCTGCTCTTTATCCCTTCAATTCCCATCGAACTAGATAAATAATGGCTCATTAGAAAGCTTACAGGTTATAGAACAATGTCACGTGTAAAAATCAAAAAAATATTTCAGTTATTTTTATCAAAAAAAAGCGTGTACCGCTTCTACGCTTTTCTTTAAAAATTCTTTTTGCTCTTTATCCCTTCAATTCCCGTCAAAACTAGATAAATAATGGCTCATTAAAAAGCTTACAGGTTATAGGACAATGTCTTGTGTAAAAATCAACTAAATATTTCAGGTTATTTTTACGGAAAAAATACGTGTACTGCTGCCTACGCTTTTCTTTAAAAATTCTTTTTTGCTCTTTATCCCTTCAATTCCCGTCAGAACTAGATAAATAATGGCTCATTAGAAAGCTTACAGGTGTTATAGAACAAAGTCACGTGTAAAAATCAACAAAATATTTCGAGTTATTTTTACTAAAAAAAAAGCGTGTACCGCGCCTACGCTTTTCTTTAAAAAATTCTTTTTTTGCTCTTTACCCCTTCAATTCCCGTTAGAACTAGATAAATAATGGCTCATTAGAAAGCTTACAGGTTATAGGACAATGTCTTGTGTAAAAATCAACTAAATATTTCATGTTATTTTTACGGAAAAATACGTGTACTTTGCTGCCTACACTTTTCGTTAAAAATTATTTTCTGCTCTTTATCCCTTCAATTCCCGTCAAACTAGATAAATAATGGCTCATTAGAAAGTTAACAGGTTATAGGACAATGTCACGTGTAAAAATCAACAAAATATTTCAGGTTATTTTTACCAAAAAAAAGCGTGTACCGCTGCCTACGCTTTTCTTTAAAAATTCTTTTTGCTCTTTATCCCTTCAATTCCCGTCAGAACTAGATAAATAATGGCTCATTAGAAATCTTACAGGTTATAGGACAATGTCACGTGTAAAAATCAACTAAATATTTCGTGTTATTTTTACTAAAAATACGTGTATCGCTTGACACGCTTTTCGTTAAAAATTCTTTTTTCGCTCTTTATCCCTTCAATTCCCGTCAGAACTAGATAAATAATGGCTCATTAGAAAGCTTACAGGTTATAGAACAATGTCACCTGTAAAAATCAACAAAATATTTCAGTTATTTTTACCAAAAAAAAGCGTGTACCGTCGCCTACGCTTTTCTTTAAAAATTCTTTTTTGATCTTTATCCCTTCAATTCCCGTCGAACTAGATAAATAATGGCTCATTAGAAAGCTTACAGGTTATAGGACAATGTCACGTGTAAAAATCAACTAAATATTTCAAAGTTATTTTACTAAAACATACGTGTCTTTGGCACGCCTACGCTTTTCGTTAAAAATTCTTTTCTTGCTCTTTATCCCTTCAATTCCCCGTCGAACTAGATAAATAATGGCTCATTAGAAAGCTTACAGGTTATAGAACAATGTCACGTGTAAAAATCAACAAAATATTTCAGGTTATTTTTACCAAAAAAAAAGCGTGTACCGCTGCCTACGCTTTTCTTTAAAAATTCTTTTTTGCTCTTTTTCCCTTCAATTCCCGTCAGAACTAGATAAATAATGGCTCATTAGAAATCTTACAGGTTATAGGACAATGTCACGTGTAAAAATCAACTAAATATTTCAGGTTATTTTTACGGAAAAAATACGTGTACTGCTGCCTACGCTTTTCGTTAAAAATTCTTTTTTGCTCTTTATCCCTTCAATTCCCGTCGAACTAGATAAATAATGGCTCATTAGAAAGCTTACAGGTTATAGAACAATGTCACCTGTAAAAATCAACAAAATATTTCAATTTATTTTTACCAAAAAAAGCGTGTACCGCGCTACGCTTTTCGTTAAAAATTCGTTTTTGCTCTTTATCCCTTCAATTCCTGGCAGAACTAGATAAATAATGGCTCATTAGAAATCTTACAGGTTATAGGACAATGTCACGTGTAAAAATCAACTAAATATTTCAGGTTATTTTTACGGAAAAAAACGTGTACCGCTGCCTACGCTTTTCGTTAAAAATTCTTTTTTTCTCTTTATCCCTTCAATTCCCGTCAGAACTAGATAAATAATGGCTCATTAGAAAGCTTACAGGTTATAGAACAATGTCACCGTGTAAAAATCAACAAAATATTTCGTGTTATTTTTACCAAAAAAAGCGTGTACCGCTCGCCTACGCTTTTCTTTAAAAATTCTTTTTTGATCTTTATCCCTTCAATTCCGTCGAACTAGATAAATAATGGCTCATTAGAAAGCTTACAAATGTTATAGGACAATGTCACGTGTAAAAATCAACTAAATATTTCAAAGTTATTTTTACGGAAAAATACGTGTACCGGGCCGCTTTCCTACGCTTTTCATTAAAAATTCTTTTCTGCTCTTTATCCCTTCAATTCGCGTAACTAGATAAATAATGGCTCATTAGAAAGCTTACAGGTTTATAGAACAATGTCACGTGTAAAAATCAACAAAATATTTCAGTTATTTTTACCAAAAAAAAATGTGTACCGCGCTTTCACGCTTTTCTTTAAAAATTCTTTTTGCTCTTTTTCCCTTCAATTCCCGTCGAACTAGATAAATAATGGCTCATTAGAAATCTTAAGGTTATAGGACAATGTCACGTGTAAAAATCAACTAAATATTTCGTGTTATTTTACGGAAAAAATACGTGTACCGCTGCCTAAGCTTTTCGTTAAAAAATTCTTTTCTCGCTCTTTATCCCTTCAATTCCCGTCGAACTAGATAAATAATGGCTCATTAGAAAGCTTACAAAGTTATAGAACAATGTCACCTGTAAAAATCAACAAAATATTTCGTGTTATTTTTACTAAAAAAAGCGTGTACCGCGCCTACGCTTTTCTTTAAAAATTCTTTTTTGATCTTTATCCCTTCAATTCCCGTCAGAACTAGATAAATAATGGCTCATTAGAAAGCTTACAGGTTATAGGACAATGTCACGTTTAAAAATCAATTAAATATGTGGTTATTTTTACGAAAAAAAGCGTGTACCGCTGCCTACGCTTTTCGTTAAAAATTCTTTTCTGCTCTTTATCCCTTCAATTCCCGTCAGAACTAGATAAATAATGGCTCATTAGAAAGCTTACAGGTTATAGAACAATGTCACGTGTAAAAATCAACAAAATATTTCAGGTTATTTTTACCAAAAAAAAAAGCGTGTACCGCTGCCTACGCTTTTCTTTAAAAATTCTTTTTTGATCTTTATCCCTTCAATTCCCGTCAGAACTAGATAAATAATGGCTCATTAGAAAGCTTACAGGTTATAGGACAATGTCACGTGTAAAAATCAACTAAATATTTCAGGTTATTTTTACGGAAAAAATACGTGTACCGCTGCCTACGCTTTTCGTTAAAAATTCTTTTCTGCTCTTTATCCCTTCAATTCCCGTCAGAACTAGATAAATAATGGCTCATTAGAAAGCTTACAGGTTATAGAACAATGTCACCTGTAAAAATCAACAAAATATTTCAGGTTATTTTTACCAAAAAAAAAAAGCGTGTACCGCTGCCTACGCTTTTCTTTAAAAATTCTTTTTTGCTCTTTATCCCTTCAATTCCCGTCAGAACTAGATAAATAATGGCTCATTAGAAAGCTTACAGGTTATAGGACAATGTCACGTGTAAAAATCAACTAAATATTTCAGGTTATTTTTACGGAAAAAATACGTGTAATAAAGGAAATAAGTGTAGGTCTTCCCCCTCCTTCCGGGCTCTGATACCAAGAACTTGCGCCTATGAACAGTGAAATTTGATTTTGCTACAGTGTTTGTTTATAGGCTTAAAGGACCAAGAACTTGCGCCTATGAACAGTGAAATTTGATTTTGCTACAGTGTTTATTTATAGGCTTAAAGGATCGGTCGAGGCTTTAAGCTTCCAGTGTTTAAGCTTAAAGTTTTAAACTATATACAAAGAGAGTATAAAAAGGGAAACTTTTATTTCTGAGATATCTTCAAGAGAAAAATTTTACAAGAAACTAGAGTGAAGGATTTATCTCCGCTTACTTCCTCCCTCTTCACACCACAACTACTTAAATAAGAGAAAAAAGTAAATCCTAAGAATCTTAGCCGGACAGGTGTGTGGACTGCCGACACAAACAAACAAAATTACAAAGTAAAAGAAAAGATAAAAAAACAGGTGTGCGGATGGCCGCCAAGAGAGGACAAAATATTATCTTGTCTCTGTCTTCCACTAATTAGCGCAATAACAGATTCTTTTACTGCAGCTATAGCTGCTAATTATTCAGCACATGGGTCTTGCGCATCTTCTAGATATTCATTCATCATATCTAGGGGATCGTCTTCCTCCATAGCTTCAACGGTAATTTTGTCTTCGTCTTCTTTAGTTGATGAACTTGAAGCAGTATTTGCTTTGTCTTGAAGAAGAATCAGGAACTTAGACATTTCTTCTTTAGATAGTTTTGTTGAAAACTCTTTGAACAAGTCATCCACATTGGTTTTAGGGGGTGGTGGAGGACCTAGGTCAATAAGACCTTTAACTGAAAAGGCTGAATTTTTGAAAAATTCAAATTTCTGCCACCATTTGATATAGATTCTTCTCCCTAAATAAGGGATTGGCTTAAAAGTTTCTCCAAGATTAGAAAAACTCCTTAGGGTAATTACAGGTTCCCATTTGAGAATCCAAGGGACTTGATAGAGAACCGTAAACCACAATGAGGTGTTTGTTAAAGAAGAATTTAGGTCTACAAAGTCATCATAGACTGTTCTAATTTTATCTGGTAGACAAATAGGATATAATCCCAGCTGAGAAAACCATTTGATAAACCAGTTTGGAATATCACTATCCTTTTTAAGGACAAAATTCTCAGAAAACCGAATAAACCAAGAGAATTTTCTTTGTTTATTCTCATAGTAGAATGCATGTTCCCATGCATTGATATAATCAAAGTAATTAAATTTTACCGTGGTATTGCGACCTCTTATTGGCCTAGTAAGTTCATAGGGTTTGAACAGTTCTCCAGTCCACTGTTCTTGTTTGATAACCCTGAGGATTGTTGCCTTGCCATAGGCAATATCAAGACCATTTCGTTGGTTAAGTCGAATTCGATCAACCCATGGCTACAAGAATATCTTGATAGAACTGAAAATCTTTTGGATAAACAAAAGAATCAGCATTATTTTTGAAGTAGAAAGTAACTACTTCACTTGGTTGCAAATTAGCGTATTTGTTCTCTACCGGAATAATCCACTTAGTGGAGATTGGAATGTAGGGGTAGATATAATCACCCGAATTTGAAGATTCTGCCAGAATATAGGCATCATTCCTGAGTTTCTCCTCTTTAGGAGTATCATTTAGTTTTTGTTGTTTAACCACTTTCGGCTCTAAGAGAGCGATCGCCTTATAAGACGTTGATACTTCTCTTTTCTGAGGTTTTACCTCTTCCTTTTGAGCTTTTCCTTTACCTTTATCAGGCGGTCTTTTGGACATTTTTTCCCTGCAAAAATTCACGAGTTAGAAAATCAGGTAAGGAGTTTGATTCTCCTGGGATAAACTCAATATCAAAGTCAAATACAGACATAATAGCTTGCCATCTAGCAAAGACTTGCTTAGAAGCTATGTTTTTAACATCTTTTAGAAGAATTTCTTTAGCAGACTTGCAGTCTACCCTAATAAGAAATTTTTGATTTATTAAATCAGATTCGAATTTTTGTACTGTTAGTACAATAGCAAGAATTTCCTTTTTTACCGTAGAGTAATTAATCTCAGGGCCACGCCAAGCATGGGAGGTAAACCTGACTAATTGCTCTTTGTTATTAACCTTTTGTTTCAAAATCCCACCATATCCAAGATCTGAAGCATCAGTTTCAACTATTTTGAATGCTTTAGGATTGGATAAAGCTAGACAAGGAATTTCCTTGATTTGTTTTTTAATTTGCTGGACTGCTCTAGTATGTTCAATTGTCCAAGCAGGAGGGTTTTTCCTCAGTCTTTCATACAAGGGTTTTGCTATTAAAGCAACCTTCTCGTAGAATTCTGAAATATAATTCAGGCATCCTAAAAATCTTTGTAATTGATTTTTGTCTTTAATTTCGTCTGGGAATTTTTCTCCAAAAATAATAGATCTATCTATGGGAATGATTGATCCGTTGGCAATATTATGCCCAAGAAAACGAATTTCTTGTTGGAAGAGTTTAACCTTCTTGGCAGAGACAACTAGACCTGCCCTTTTTACAACATTAATAAATATCCGAAGATGCTTAAAATGTTGCTCAATATTTTGGCTATAAACCAAGACATCATCTATATAGACAATGATAAAATCCATATAAGGATTGAATATTTCATTCATTATTCTCTGGTATTCAGAGGGAGCATTTTTCAGTCCAAATGGCATTACATTCCACTCATAATGGCCAAAAGGAACTGTGAATGCAGTTTTATATCTATCTGGTTCAAATAATTTGAATTTGCTAAGAACTGATTTCATATCAAATTTTGACATGATTCTTGTTTTATATAAGCGGTTTAATAGATCCCTTTTATTTGGGATAGGATATCTAATCCATTTTAAAACCTTGTTTAATGGCTTATAATTGATTACTAGTCTGGGTACCCTTCTTTCTTGTTCAGCAGCATTGTTTACATAAAAGGCTGAACAACTCCAAGGACTATGAGACTTGCGAATTAAACCTTTGTTTAAAAGATCTTGAATTTCTTTTTTACATAATTCCAGATATTCTGGACTCATGGCTATGGGCCTGGCTTTAGTTGGAATCTGGGATTCTTTAAAGTCTGGCTCATATGGAAGAGAAACAATATTCTTCTTTCTTTCCCAAAAAGCATTTGGAATTTCAGCACAAATTTCTGATTCGATTTCTTTTTGAAAAAGTTTTATTTTTTCTTGAAGCTTAGGATTCTTTAAAGCTTCAGCAATTTTTTTAAAAGAAATTTCTTCACTTAAAGAACTAATAAATGATTCTTTATTTTTTAGTCGTTCCTTAATAGTATCTATTTGTTTATATTGTGGAGTAGTTATAAACTTAAATAAAACTTCAATATTAGAAATTTTACTGAGAATTCCTTTTTCATCAATTTTAATAATTGGGTAAAGCATATGAAGAAAAGGATTTCCTAAAATAATTTTGTGTGATAGGTTTTTAACCATAATAAAAGGGATTTGAAAGCACATTTTTTCATTGCAAATCACTGCATCTTCTAATTTATACTTAATATTTAAACTAGAATTGTCTCAAAGTGTTTAAAACTTCACTAGTTTTAGAAAAATATTTTGAAGGAACTATTCCTTCATCGATGCAATTCAAATTTGCACTGAATCTACCATTGCAATGGTATCAAGGATGAACTCTTTTTTGATGACTAGAGTAACCTTAATGTACCATTTGTGGGTAATAACTCGATTTAAAAGATTTATATTTGTATTCTCAGAAAGGTGGAAACTCTTTGTGAGAACCTAATTCAAGATTATTCGCAAGAGGTTCCAATTTCGGATTCCTTATTAGGAGAAACTTGATTAGATTCTAATAAAAGTACTCGAGATTTTAGATTCTTAATTTCCTCTTGTACCTTTTTAGTTCAGATTTTAAATCGATATTGTTGTATCACGGGCTTTTACCGTCATTATTGGGCTATTAAACCTATTCATAATATCTTTGTATTCATAAGTCTCGAATATTTCTTTCAGTTTTATGAATCTCTATCTGCTTTAGATATTCTCAGAAGAAGTCTTGCCTTTTCATCGGCGTCACTGATTTTGTCAATGACCTCGAAAACAAAACTATCTTCTTTGGTTAGGACACATAAACCATTGATTTTACATAGTGCTTTGTAATGGTTGCATTGTCCATCACAACTATCACTACTGTCCGAAGAGTCATATTCTTTATTCGAAGAAGTATCATCTGTAATAACAGATATGAGCATGTCTTCATTCTCTTGATCGGATTCGACATGATTATTTTTAAAATTGACCTTTAAGGCCTTCATCAATATCAAGACTATTGATTTTTTGTTGGGTGGTACACTTATTAGCGTAGTGACCTACTTGCTTACATTTCCAGCATACTGGTTGTTTCTTCTTTTTAGAGGGTTTTTTAGGAAATTTTCCTTTAGAAAACCTTTTATCTTTATCTTTTTTAAAAGGTTCTTTATAATATTTTTCTTTAAAGCGTTTTTTAGATTTCTTTTGTTTTCTAAAATTATCAATATTTTGATCAAAACCCATTTGCTCGCAGAAATCTCCTAGAGCTCGTTTTCCTGAAAATTTTTCCTTTTGAATTTGTTTTTGCAGCTTAATGTCATTACATAAAGAAATACCTTCTTTAACTACTTCATGCAAGGTCTCCATAGGTGTAGGTATCATAGGGAATTTTTCCATTGTTAGCATTTCTCGACGATTTTTTATTCGCTTCGCAAAGAAATTAGGAAGTCCTGATAAGAACTTTTCTTTCCGTAATTCATGGTGACCATCATTCCTCCAAAGATTTTAGAGAAGAATACATCTTTATACCATTTGAAATGAGATAGAGTTGGACACTTTAAGTTTATTAATTGTTCTTGGATTCTTTCTGTATTCATATCATGTTGTCCTACAAAGTGGACAAGAATAGTATACAAAAGTGTATTAACTATGTCAGGGGTATTACTATTGGGTTTAATAGCGTTTTGAATGGTTGTTTTGGTTTCTGTCGACAAGTAATTGTCGTACCATCCTTTTAGTTGCCCTGTAAAGCCATTAATAAGGAGCTTTGCAATTGCAGGTTCCTTATTATCACAAGCTGCATAGGCCGTGGCACACATAACCATTTGATGGATCAATTTGTGAATTTGATATTCACTAAGTCCATCAAGATTCCATTCATAAATCAAGATCCATCATACTGTTGAGTAAGTCTAACATCCTCTTCATGGAGTAGATCAACAGGTGATGGCCTAGGGTAATAAGGAGCATAAGTTTTATAATTAAATCTCTTATTTGAGATTCTATTAAGTTGAGACGGAATGTTTCTATCTTCAACCTTAAGACTTTCTAATTGAGTTATTAACTCGTTTCGTGGCCGATTCTTTGTCCGTATCACTATTTTCTAAGTTAAGAGACAAAGGAGCTACATTTGATGGGCTTTTCTCTACAATTGTAGGTTGTTCAATAGTACTAGGCTTCCTGTTCTTTTCAATTGTAAGAGCTTCAAGCCTTTTATAAATTTCTTGAATTACCTCGATTCTGATTCGAGTTGGTTAAAACGGTTTTAGCGAGTTTTACTCCTGGTTCCAGACTATAAGGTTGGAACGGTGCCGAGTTAACCGAATTATAATGAGTTTGAGGCATTTTAGCTTTCTCTATTCGATTTAACTGTTCTCCCATTGATTGGAGGGTCAAGTTAGTATAATTATTCTGCTCTATAACAATTTCTATATTTTTACCTTTCCGATAAGGTGTTGCCATAACTTCCTCTTCTTCCACCCTAATGACTAAGTTCATAGCAGGGGGTGAACATCACTAAAAGCCCTACTGGTCTTAGTCAAGTATGTCTTGTACATACTTTCGAGACCAAGAATATAATTCTTGTCTCAGAAAATCGGAATTTTTACTCCTCTTAATCTTAACGAATTTCCGAGGAAGTAAAAGAATCCGTATTTATAAGGGTCATGGTATTTACCCATTTTTATCACATATTCTTTGTATTTAGCGTGATAAAAAGTTTTATATTCTTCTCGGGCTTTGGCTAGCCACCATTTCCTAATTAGATCATTTTCTTCGAATAGAAGACTTCTTCGTCGATACCATCAAAAGGAAATTCCTTTTCCCTTTGTGATAGAACATAGAGTCCCATATCCGATCGCGTTGGAGATGAAGAGTTTTCAACCTTATAAACAGTCAATAAACTTCATCTTTTGTAAATCTTGTTCCTATTACTGATTCTTTTTCAAAGGCAGTAGTAGGAATTGAAGATGTAGAGAATCTTCCAAGATTATTATCTTTTATCCTTGTGACTCTATCTTTAGAAAATCTTAATTCAACATCACCATCTGGATGTTCAATAATTTCTTCTAAAGTTTTGTTTTCAACTTTTAACGGCTCATTAGCTTGTTCGAGAACCCATTGCTGTGGTAAACTTATTTGATTCCACGATATCGTTTTAGGGATAATTCTATTACTTTTAGTCATATTAGTTATGAATAAAGTGGTTTCTCCCTTTTCGTTAAGATTTGGAATCCTACGAATGTTGGGAACACTTGAGTTCATAACTTTGTAATATATCCTATAGATTAGGATTACATTCTGAGAACCGGGCATCATATCATACCCTTCAGATTTTATGTCTAGAGACAAGGCATGTTTAATGTGTGGATCCGATAATGATAACGTGTAGTTTGGATAAGATGAAAAATATATCGGTCCATCACATAAACTGGATTCAATGACTCCCAAAAGAGAATCATGGAATCGTTTATGTCTTTTATCTCTTAGACAGATTAGGGCTGAGGTATTTAAACCTAATCTAGTGGATGGCTTCAATGCTATTTGAACCATTCCTACATGTAAAAATTTATATTTTAATTTATGGAGTTTAATTAACTTGTCTGATAATAATTGAAAAGAGCTGTAACCTGGGGAAATAGGTATAGCTTCTTCAATAGTTTGGATAATATAACCCGAATTAAATATGAAATTCGATTTATAAATCTCATTTTGTTTTGACTTTGGCAAATTCCAGTTACATAGATCATTATCTATATTCTCATTAATCACTAATTCTTTATTCTTTTTAGAACTATTAAAAGAGTGAGAAGAACTTGATCTTCCCAAGGTTCTAATCAATTCATTCATTTATTAGACTCTCATTAACAAATCAACGACTTTTACTAGTTCTCGTATTCGTGCCGCCTTCCCATATAACAATATCTTATGAAAAAATAAAGAAAGAATTTGGGTCATTTTTACGGAAGAAAAGCGTGTACAGCTGTCTAGGTTTTTCGTCAAAAATTATTTTCTTCTCTAGAGACCTTCAATTGAGTCAGACATATACAAATGATGACTCATTAGAAAGCTTACAGAACATACAACAATATTTTATGAAAAAATCAAGAAAAAATCTGAGTCATTTTTACGGAAGTAAAGCGTGTACAAATTCCTAGGTTTTTCGTCAAAAATTAGTTTCTTCTCTAGAGACCTTCAATTGAGTCGACACATACAAATGATGACTCATTAGAAAGCTTATAGAACATATAACAATATCTTATGGAAAAATCAAGAAAAAATTTGGGTCATTTTTACTAAGTAAAGCGTGTACAATGTAGCCTAGGTTTTTCATCAAAAATTAGTTTTCTCTAGAGACCTTCAATTGAGTCGGACATAGACAAATGATGACTCATTAGAAAGCTTATGGACCATATAACAACATCTTATGAAAAAATCAAGAAAAAATATTGGTCATTTTTACGGAAGTAAAGCGTGTACAACTGGCTAGGTTTTTCGTCAAAAATTAGTTTCTTCTCTAGAGACCTTCAATTGAGTCAGACATAGACAAATGATGACTCATTAGAAAGCTTATGGAACATATAACAACATCTTATGAAAAATCAAGAAAAATCTTGGTCATTTTTACGGAAGTAAAGCGTGTACAAATAGGTTTTTCGTCAAAAATTAGTTTCTTCTCTAGAGACCTTCAATTGAGTCGAGACATAGACAAATGATGACTCATTAGAAAGCTTATATAACATATAACAATATCTTATGAAAAAATCAAAAAAAAATTTGGGTCATTTTTACTAAGAAAAGCGTGTACAGCTGTCTAGGTTTTTCGTCAAAAATTATTTTCTTCTCTAGAGACCTTCAATTGAGTCAGACATATACAAATGATGACTCATTAGAAAGCTTACAGAACATACAACAATATTTTATGAAAAAATCAAGAAAAAATCTAAGTCATTTTTACGGAAGTAAAGCGTGTACAGCTGCTGCCTAGGTTTTTCGTCAAAAATTAGTTTCTTCTCTAGAGACCTTCAATTGAGTCAGACATAGACAAATGATGACTCATTAGAAAGCTTACTGAACATATAACAATATCTTATGAAAAAATCAAGAAAAAATCTGGGTCATTTTTACGGAAGTAAAGCGTGTGTAGGCCTAGGTTTTTCGTCAAAAATTAGTTTCTGCTCTAGAGACCTTCAATTGAGTCAGACATAGACAAATGATGACTCATTAGAAAGCTTATGGACCATATAACAACATCTAATGAAAAAATCAAGAAAAAATATTGGTCATTTTTACGGAAGTAAAGCGAGTACAACTGGCTAGGTTTTTCGTCAAAAATTAGTTTCTGCTCTAGAGACCTTCAATTGAGTCGATTACATAGACAAATGATGACTCATTAGAAAGCTTATGGACCATATAACAACATCTTATGAAAAAAAAAAAATCAAGAAAAAATCTTGGTCATTTTTACGGAAGTAAAGCGTGTAAAAAAAATCCTAGGTTTTTCGTCAAAAATTAGTTTCTGATCTAGAGACCTTCAATTGAGTCAGACATAGACAAATGATGACTCATTAGAAAGCTTACTGAACATATAACAATATCTTATGAAAAAATAAAGAAAAAATCTTGGTCATTTTTACGGAAGTAAACCGTGTACAAATTGCCTAGGTTTTTCGTCAAAAATTAGTTTCGATCTAGAGTCCTTCAATTGAGTCGACATAGACAAATGATGACTCATTAGAAAGCTTATAGAACATATAACAATATCTTATGAAAAAATAAAGAAAAAATTTGGGTCATTTTTACTAAGAAAAGCGTGTACAAAGCTGCCTAGGTTTTTCGTCAAAAATTAGTTTCTGATCTAGAGACCTTCAATTGAGTCAGACATAGACAAATGATGACTCATTAGAAAGCTTATAGAACATATAACACTATTTTATGAATAAATCAAGAAAAAATCTAAGTCATTTTTATGGAAGTAAAGCGTGTGTAAAAGCTCATTAGCCTAGGTTTTTCGTCAAAAATTAGTTTCTTCTCTAGAGACCTTCAATTGAGTCGACATAGACAAATGATGACTCATTAGAAAGCTTATGGACCATATAACAACATCTTATGAAAAAATCAAGAAAAAATATCTGGTCATTTTTACTAAGTAAAGCGAGTACAACCGGCTAGGTTTTTCGTCAAAAATTAGTTTCTTCTCTAGAGACCTTCAATTGAGTCGACATAGACAAATGATGACTCATTAGAAAGCTTATGGACCATATAACAACATCTTATGAAAAAATCAAGAAAAAATCTTGGTCATTTTTACTAAGTAAAGCGAAAAAAATCAAGTACAAAAGCGAGTACAATCTGCTAGGTTTTTCGTCAAAAATTAGTTTCTCTAGAGACCTTCAATTGAGTCGACATAGACAAATGATGACTCATTAGAAAGCTTATGGAACATATAACAACATCTTATGAAAAAATCAAGAAAAAAAATCTGGGTCATTTTTACGGAAGAAAAGCGTGTACAGCTGTCTAGGTTTTTCGTCAAAAATTATTTTCTTCTCTAGAGACCTTCAATTGAGTCAGACATATATATGTCTGACTCAATTGAGCCAGACATAGACAAATGATTACTCATTAGAAAGCTTATAGAACATATAACAATATCTTATGAAAAAAAAAAGAAAGAATTTGGGTCATTTTTACGGAAGAAAAGCGTGTGTAACAACTGCCTAGGTTTTTCGTCAAAAATTATTTTCTTCTCTAGAGACCTTCAATTGAGTCGAGATATACAAATGATGACTCATTAGAAAGCTTATGGACCATATAACAATATCTTATGAAAAAATCAAGAAAAAATCTTGGTCATTTTTACGGAAGTAAAGCGTGTACAAATCGCCTAGGTTTTTCGTCAAAAATTAGTTTCTTCTCTAGAGACCTTCAATTGAGTCGACATAGACAAATGATGACTCATTAGAAAGCTTATGGACATATAACAATATCTTATGAAAAAATCAAGAAAAATATTGGTCATTTTTACGGAAGTAAAGCGTGTACAACCTTAGGTTTTTCGTCAAAAATTAGTTTCTTCTCTAGAGACCTTCAATTGAGTCGACATAGACAAATGATGACTCATTAGAAAGCTTATGGACCATATAACAACATCTTATGGAAAAATCAAGAAAAAATCTTGGTCATTTTTACGGAAGTAAAGCGTGTACAGCAGCCTAGGTTTTTCGTCAAAAATTAGTTTCTGATCTAGAGACCTTCAATTGAGTCATACATAGACAAATGATGACTCATTAGAAAGCTTATAGAACATATAACAATATCTTATGAAAAAATCAAGAAAAATATTGGTCATTTTTACGGAAGAAAAGCGTGTACAAGCTTGGCTAGGTTTTTCGTCAAAAATTAGTTTCTTCTCTAGAGACCTTCAATTGAGTCGAGACATAGACAAATGATGACTCATTAGAAAGCTTATGGACCATATAACAACATCTTATGAAAAAATCAAGAAAAAATCTTGGTCATTTTTTCGGAAGTAAAGCGTGTGTAGGCCTAGGTTTTTCGTCAAAAATTAGTTTCTTCTCTAGAGACCTTCAATTGAGTCAGACATATACAAATGATGACTCATTAGAAAGCTTACTGAACATATAACAATATCTTATGAAAAAATCAAGAAACAATTTGGTCATTTTTACGGAAGTAAAGCGTGTGTAGCTGAGGTTTTTTTACAAGAAAAAATTAGTTTCTTCTCTAGAGACCTTCAATTGAGTCGATATAGACAAATGATGACTCATTAGAAAGCTTATGGACCATATAACAACATCTTAATGAAAAAATCAAGAAAAAATATTGGTCATTTTTACGGAAGTAAAGCGTGTACAAGCGGCTAGGTTTTTCGTCAAAAATTAGTTTCTTCTCTAGAGACCTTCAATTGAGTCGACATAGACAAATGATGACTCATTAGAAAGCTTATGGACCATATAACAACATCTTATGAAAAAAAATCAAGAAAAAATCTTGGTCATTTTTACGGAAGTAAAGCGTGTACAAATGATGACTCATTAGGTTTTTCGTCAAAAATTAGTTTCTGATCTAGAGACCTTCAATTGAGTCGACATAGACAAATGATGACTCATTAGAAAGCTTATAGAACATATAACAATATCTTATGAAAAAATAAAGAAAAAATTTGGGGTCATTTTACGGAAGAAAGCAAATGATGACTCATTAGAAAGCCTAGGTTTTTCGTCAAAAATTATTTTCTTCTCTAGAGACCTTCAATTGAGTCGACATAGACAAATGATGACTCATTAGAAAGCTTATGGAACATATAACAACATCTTATGAAAAAATCAAGAAAAATCTAAGTCATTTTTACGGAAGTAAAGCGTGTACAGCCGCCTAGGTTTTTCGTCAAAAATTAGTTTCTTCTCTAGAGACCTTCAATTGAGTCAGACATATACAAATGATGACTCATTAGAAAGCTTACGGAACATATAACAATATCTTATGAAAAAATCAAGAAAAATCTAGGTCATTTTTACGGAAGTAAAGCGTGTACAATAGGCCTAGGTTTTTCGTCAAAAATTAGTTTCTTCTCTAGAGACCTTCAATTGAGTCAGACATAGACAAATGATGACTCATTAGAAAGCTTATGGACCATATAACAACATCTTATGAAAAAATCAAGAAAAAATCTTGGTCATTTTTACGGAAGTAAAGCGTACAGCTGCTACCTAGGTTTTTCGTCAAAAATTAGTTTCTTCTTAGAGACCTTCAATTGAGTCGGACATAGACAAATGATGACTCATTAGAAAGCTTATGGACCATATAACAATATCTTATGAAAAAAATCAAGAAAAAATCTTGGTCATTTTTACGGAAGTAAAGCGTGTACAACTGCTAGGTTTTTTTCGTCAAAAATTAGTTTCTTCTCTAGAGACCTTCAATTGAGTCGATACATAGACAAATGATGACTCATTAGAAAGCTTATGGAACATATAACAATATCTTATGAAAAAATCAAGAAAAATCATCTTGGTCATTTTTACGGAAGTAAAGCGTGTACAACTACGCCTAGGTTTTTCGTCAAAAATTAGTTTCTTCTCTAGAGACCTTCAATTGAGTCAGACATAGACAAATGATGACTCATTAGAAAGCTTACTGAACATATAACAATATCTTATGAAAAAATCAAGAAAAAATCTGGGTCATTTTTACGGAAGTAAAGCGTGTGTAGGCCTAGGTTTTTCGTCAAAAATTAGTTTCTTCTCTAGAGACCTTCAATTGAGTCAGACATAGACAAATGATGACTCATTAGAAAGCTTATGGACCATATAACAACACCTTCTTAAAAAATCAAAAAAAATCAAGAAAAAATATTGGTCATTTTTACGGAAGTAAAGCGTGTACATCAGCCCAGGTTTTTCGTCAAAAATTAGTTTCTGCTCTAGAGACCTTCAATTGAGTCAGACATAGACAAATGATGACTCATTAGAAAGCTTATGGACCATATAACAACATCTTATGGAAAAATCAAGAAAAAATAAAGAAAAAATCTTGGTCATTTTTACGGAAGTAAAGCGTGTACATCAGCCCAGGTTTTTCGTCAAAAATTAGTTTATGCTCTAGAGACCTTCAATTGAGTCAGACATAGACAAATGATGACTCATTAGAAAGCTTATGGACCATATAACAACACCTTATGAAAAAATCAAGAAAAAATCTTGGTCATTTTTACTGAAGTAAAGCAAGTAAATAGCAAGTAAAGCGTGTACAATCTTAGGTTTTTCGTCAAAAATTAGTTTCTTCTCTAGAGACCTTCAATTGAGTCGACATAGACAAATGATGACTCATTAGAAAGCTTATGGAACATATAACAATATCTTATGAAAAAATCAAGAAAAAATTTGGGTCATTTTTACGGAGTAAAGCGTGTGTAGGCCTAGGTTTTTCGTCAAAAATTAGTTTCTCGCTCTAGAGACCTTCAATTGAGTCGACATAGACAAATGATGACTCATTAGAAAGCTTATGGACCATATAACAACATCTTATGAAAAAATCAAGAAAAAATATTGGTCATTTTTACGGAAGTAAAGCGAGTACAACAATTTTTCGTCAAAAATTAGTTTTTCGCTCTAGAGACCTTCAATTGAGTCGACATAGACAAATGATGACTCATTAGAAAGCTTATGGAACATATAACAATATCTTATGAAAAAATCAAGAAAAAATTTGGGTCATTTTTACGGAAGTAAAGCGTGTACAGCTTCTGCCTAGGTTTTTCGTCAAAAATTAGTTTCTTCTCTAGAGACCTTCAATTGAGTCAGACATAGACAAATGATGACTCATTAGAAAGCTTATGGACCATATAACAACATCTTATGAAAAAATCAAGAAAAAATATTGGTCATTTTTACGGAGTAAAGCGTGTACAATGGCTAGGTTTTTCGTCAAAAATTAGTTTCTGCTCTAGAGACCTTCAATTGAGTCAGACATAGACAAATGATGACTCATTAGAAAGCTTATGGACCATATAACAACATCTTATGAAAAAATCAAGAAAAAATATTGGTCATTTTTACGGAAGTAAAGCGAGTACAACTGGCTAGGTTTTTCGTCAAAAATTAGTTTCTGCTCTAGAGACCTTCAATTGAGTCAGACATAGACAAATGATGACTCATTAGAAAGCTTATGGACCATATAACAACATCTTATGGAAAAATCAAGAAAAAATAAAGAAAAAATCTTGGTCATTTTTACGGAAGTAAAGCGTGTACAACTGCCTAGGTTTTTCGTCAAAAATTAGTTTCTGATCTAGAGACCTTCAATTGAGTCAGACATAGACAAATGATGACTCATTAGAAAGCTTACTGAACATATAACAATATCTTATGAAAATCAAAAAAAAAAAAATAAAAAGAAAAAATCTTGGTATTTTTACGGAAGTAAAGCGTGTGTAACCCTAGGTTTTTCGTCAAAAATTAGTTTCTTTCTAAGACCTTCAATTGAGTCGACATATAGACAAATGATGACTCATTAGAAAGCTTATGGACCATATAACAACATCTTATGAAAAAATCAAGAAAAAATCTTGGTCATTTTTACGGAAATAAAGCGTGTACAAATGCCTAGGTTTTTCGTCAAAAATTAGTTTCTGATCTAGAGACCTTCAATTGAGTCAGACATAGACAAATGATGACTCATTAGAAAGCTTATAGACCATATAACAATATCTTATGAAAAAATCAAGAAAAAATCTTGGCCATTTTTACAAAAGTAAAGCGTGTACAGCTGCCTAGGTTTTTCGTCAAAAATTAATTTTTGTTCTAGAGACCTTCAATTGAGTCGAGATATAGACAAATGATGACTCATTAGAAAGCTTATGGACCATATAACAACATCTTATGAAAAATCAAGAAAAAATATTGGTCATTTTTACGGAAGTAAAGCAAATGATACAAGAAAGCTTATGGACCATATAACAACATCTTATGAAAAAAATCAAGAAAAATCTAGGTTTTTTACGTCAAAAATTAGTTTCTTCTCTAGAGACCTTCAATTGAGTCAGACATAGACAAATGATGACTCATTAGAAAGCTTATGGACCATATAACAACATCTTATGAAAAAATCAAGAAAAAATCTTGGTCATTTTTACGGAAGTAAAGCGTGTACAGCAGCCTAGGTTTTTCGTCAAAAATTAGTTTCTGCTCTAGAGACCTTCAATTGAGTCAGACATAGACAAATGATGACTCATTAGAAAGCTTATAGAACATATAACAATATCTTATGAAAAAATAAAGAAAAAATCTGGGTCATTTTTACGGAAGAAAAGCGTGTACAGCTGTCTAGGTTTTTCGTCAAAAATAAGTTTCTTCTCTAGAGACCTTCAATTGAGTCAGACATAGACAAATGATGACTCATTAGAAAGCTTATGGACCATATAACAACATCTTATGAAAAAATCAAGAAAAAAATCTTAAGTCATTTTTACGGAAGTAAAGCGTGTACAGCTGTCTAGGTTTTTCGTCAAAAATTAGTTTCTGCTCTAGAGACCTTCAATTGAGTCAGACATAGACAAATGATGACTCATTAGAAAGCTTACAAAACATATAATAATATCTTATGAAAAAATAAAGAAAAAATCTGGGACATTTTTACGGAAGTAAAGCGTGTACAGCCTCCTAGGTTTTTCGTCAAAATTTTTTTTCTTCTCTAGAGACCTTCAATTGAGTCAGGCATAGACAAATGATGACTCATTAGAAAGCTTATGGACCATATAACAACATCTTATGAAAAAATCAAGAAAAAATATTGGTCATTTTTACGGAAGTAAAGCGAGTACAACTGGCTAGGTTTTTCGTCAAAAATTAGTTTCTGCTCTAGAGACCTTCAATTGAGTCGACATAGACAAATGATGACTCATTAGAAAGCTTATGGACCATATAACAACATCTTATGAAAAAATCAAGAAAAAATCTTGGTCATTTTTACGGAAGTAAAGCGTGTACAGCTGCCTAGGTTTTTCGTCAAAAATTAGTTTCTTCTCTAGAGACCTTCAATTGAGTCAGACATAGACAAATGATGACTCATTAGAAAGCTTATAGAACATATAACAATATCTTATGAAAAAATCAAGAAAAAATCTTGGTCATTTTTACGGAGTAAAGCGTGTGTACAAGGTTTTTTTGGCTTCTCTAGTTTTTCGTCAAAAATTAGTTTCTTCTCTAGAGACCTTCAATTGAGTCAGGCATATACAAATGATGACTCATTAGAAAGCTTATGAACATATAACAATATCTTATGAAAAAATCAAGAAAAAATCTTGGGTCATTTTTACTAAGTAAAGCGTGTGTAGGCCTAGGTTTTTCGTCAAAAATTCGTTTCTGCTCTAGAGACCTTCAATTGAGTTAGATATAGACAAATGATGACTCATTAGAAAGCTTATGGACCATATAACAACATCTTATGAAAAAATCAAGAAAAATCAAGAAAAAATATTAGTCATTTTTACGGAAGTAAAGCGAGTACAACTGGCTAGGTTTTTCGTCAAAAATTAGTTTCTTCTCTAGAGACCTTCAATTGAGTCAGACATAGACAAATGATGACTCATTAGAAAGCTTATGGACCATATAACAACATCTTATGGAAAAATCAAGAAAAAATAAATAAAAAATCTTGGTCATTTTTACGGAAGTAAAGCGTGTACATCAGCCCAGGTTTTTCGTCAAAAATTAGTTTCTGATCTAGAGACCTTCAATTGAGTCAGACATAGACAAATGATGACTCATTAGAAAGCTTATAGAACATATAACAATATCTTATGAAAAAATGAATAAAGAATTTGGGTCATTTTTACGGAAGAAAAGCGTGTACAACAATGCTAGGTTTTTCGTCAAAAATTAGTTTCTCTCTAGAGACCTTCAATTGAGTCGAGACATAGACAAATGATGACTCATTAGAAAGCTTATGGAACATATAACAATATCTTATGAAAAAATCAAGAAAAAATCTAAAAATCTTGTCATTTTTACGGAAGTAAAGCGTGTACAAAATAGGTTTTTCGTCAAAAATTAGTTTTTCTCTAGAGACCTTCAATTGAGTCAGACATAGACAAATGATGACTCATTAGAAAGCTTACAGAACATATAACAATATTTTATGAAAAAATCAAGAAAAAATCTGAGTCATTTTTACGGAAGTAAAGCGTGTACAGCTGCTGCCTAGGTTTTTCGTCAAAAATTAGTTTCTTCTCTAGAGATCTTCAATTGAGTCAGACATATACAAATGATGACTCATTAGAAAGCTTATGGACCATATAACAACATCTTATGAATAAATCAAGAAAAATATTTGGTCATTTTTACGGAAGTAAAGCGTGTACAATCGCCTAGGTTTTTCGTCAAAAATTAGTTTCTTCTCTAGAGACCTTCAATTGAGTCGACATAGACAAATGATGACTCATTAGAAAGCTTATGGACCATATAACAACATCTTATGAAAAAATCAAGAAAAAAAAAATCTTGGTCATTTTTACGGAAGTAAAGCGTGTACAACCGGCTAGGTTTTTCGTCAAAAATTAGTTTCTTCTCTAGAGACCTTCAATTGAGTCGACATAGACAAATGATGACTCATTAGAAAGCTTATGGACCATATAACAACACCTTCTGAATAAATCAAAAAAAATCAAGAAAAAATCTTGGTCATTTTTACGGAAGTAAAGCGTGTACAAATGTGCCTAGGTTTTTCCTCAAAAATTAGTTTCGATCTAGAGACCTTCAATTGAGTCGACATAGACAAATGATGACTCATTAGAAAGCTTATGGAACATATAACAATATCTTATGAAAAAATCAAGAAAAATTTGGGTCATTTTTACGGAAGTAAAAGCGTGTACAAATGCTAGGTTTTTCGTCAAAAATTAGTTTCTTCTCTAGAGACCTTCAATTGAGTCGGACATAGACAAATGATGACTCATTAGAAAGCTTATGGACCATATAACAACATCTTATGAAAAAATCAAGAAAAAATTTGGTCATTTTTACTAAAGTAAAGCGTGTACAATCGGCCAGGTTTTTTCGTCAAAAATTATTTTCTTCTCTAGAGACCTTCAATTGAGTCAGACATAGACAAATGATGACTCATTAGAAAGCTTATGGACCATATAACAACATCTTATGAAAAAATAAAGAAAAAATCAGGGTCATTTTTATGGAAGAAAAGCGTGTACAATATAACAACATCTTATGAAAAATCAGGTTTTTTTTACGTCAAAAATTAGTTTCTTCTCTAGAGACCTTCAATTGAGTCGAGACATAGACAAATGATGACTCATTAGAAAGCTTATGGAACATATAACAATATCTTATGAAAAAATCAAGAAAAAAATCTTGGTCATTTTTACGGAAGTAAAGCGTGTACAATCTTAGGTTTTTCGTCAAAAATTAGTTTCTTCTCTAGAGACCTTCAATTGAGTCGACATAGACAAATGATGACTCATTAGAAAGCTTATGGACATATAACAATATCTTATGAAAAAATCAAGAAAAAATTGGTCATTTTTACGGAAGTAAAGCGTGTGTAGGCCTAGGTTTTTCGTCAAAAATTAGTTTCTTCTCTAGAGACCTTCAATTGAGTCAGACATAGACAAATGATGACTCATTAGAAAGCTTATGGACCATATAACAACATCTTATGAAAAAATCAAGAAAAAAATATTGGTCATTTTTACTTTACGGAAGTAAAGCGAGTACAATCGGCTAGGTTTTTCGTCAAAAATTAGTTTCTCGCTCTAGAGACCTTCAATTGAGTCGACATAGACAAATGATGACTCATTAGAAAGCTTATGGACCATATAACAACATCTTATGAAAAAATCAAGAAAAAAATCTTGGTCATTTTTACGGAAGTAAAGCGTGTACAAATTTCCTCTTAGGTTTTTCGTCAAAAATTAGTTTCGATCTAGAGACCTTCAATTGAGTCGGACATAGACAAATGATGACTCATTAGAAAGCTTATAGAACATATAACAACATCTTATGGAAAAATCAAGAAAAAATAAAGAAAAAATCTTGGTCATTTTTACGGAAGTAAAGCGTGTACATTAGCCCAGGTTTTTCGTCAAAAATTAGTTTCTTCTCTAGAGACCTTCAATTGAGTCAGACATATACAAATGATGACTCATTAGAAAGCTTATGGACCATATAACAACATCTTATGAAAAAATCAAGAAAAAATCTTGGTCATTTTTACGGAAGTAAAGCGTGTACATCAGCCCAGGTTTTTCGTCAAAAATTAGTTTCTGATCTAGAGACCTTCAATTGAGTCAGACATAGACAAATGATGACTCATTAGAAAGCTTAGTGAACATATAACAATATCTTATGAAAATCAAAAAAAATCTGGGTTATTTTTACGGAAGTAAAGCGTGTACAAATCTTTCTATAGGTTTTTCGTCAAAAATTAGTTTCTTCTCTAGAGACCTTCAATTGAGTCAGACATATACAAATGATGACTCATTAGAAAGCTTACAGAACATATAACAATATCTTATGAAAAAATCAAGAAAAAATCTTGGTCATTTTTACGGAAGTAAAGCGTGTACAGCTGCCAAGGTTTTTCGTCAAAAATTAGTTTCTCTCTAGAGACCTTCAATTGAGTCGTACATAGACAAATGATGACTCATTAGAAAGCTTATGGAACATATAACAATATCTTATGAAAAAATCAAGAAAAATTTGGGTCATTTTTACGGAAGTAAAGCGTGTGTAGGCCTAGGTTTTTCGTCAAAAATTAGTTTTGCTTCTAGAGACCTTCAATTGAGTCAGACATAGACAAATGATGACTCATTAGAAAGCTTATGGACCATATAACAACATCTTATGAAAAAATCAAGAAAAATATTGGTCATTTTTACTAAGTAAAGCGAGTACAACTGGCTAGGTTTTTCGTCAAAAATTAGTTTCTGCTCTAGAGACCTTCAATTGAGTCAGACATAGACAAATGATGACTCATTAGAAAGCTTATGGACCATATAACAACACCTTATGAAAAAATCAAAAAAAATCAAGAAAAAATCTTGGTCATTTTTACGGAAGTAAAGCGTGTACAGCTGCCTAGGTTTTTCGTCAAAAATTAGTTTTTGATCTAGAGACCTTCAATTGAGTCAGACATAGACAAATGATGACTCATTAGAAAGCTTATAGAACATATAACAATATCTTATGAAAAAATAAAGAAAAATTTGGGTCATTTTTACTAAGTAAAGCGTGTACAAAGGTTTTTCGTCAAAATTATTTTCTTCTCTAGAGACCTTCAATTGAGTCGAGACATAGACAAATGATGACTCATTAGAAAGCTTATGGACCATAACAACAATTATTTTATGAAAAAATCAAGAAAAAATCTTGGTCATTTTTACTAAGTAAAGCGTGTACATCAGCCTTAGGTTTTTCGTCAAAAATTAGTTTCTTCTCTAGAGACCTTCAATTGAGTCGACATAGACAAATGATGACTCATTAGAAAGCTTATGGACCATATAACAATATCTTATGAAAAAATCAAGAAAAAATCTTGGTCATTTTTACGGAAGTAAAGCGTGTACAACAACATCTTATACCTTCAAAAAATCAAAAAAAAATAGGTTTTTCGTCAAAAATTAGTTTCTGCTCTAGAGACCTTCAATTGAGTCAGACATAGACAAATGATGACTCATTAGAAAGCTTATGGACCATATAACAACATCTTATGAAAAAATCAAGAAAAAATATCGGTCATTTTTACGGAAGTAAAGCGTGTACAACGCCTAGGTTTTTCGTCAAAAATTAGTTTTTGATCTAGATTCCTTCAATTGAGTCAGACATAGACAAATGATGACTCATTAGAAAGCTTATAGAACATATAACAATATCTTATGAAAAAATAAAGAAAGAATTTGGGTCATTTTTACGGAAGAAAAGCGTGTACAGCTGTCTAGGTTTTTCGTCAAAAATTATTTTCTTCTCTAGAGACCTTCAATTGAGTCAGACATAGACAAATGATGACTCATTAGAAAGCTTACTGAACATGTAATAATATCTTATGGAAAAATCAAGAAAAAATCTGGGTCATTTTTACGGAAGTAAAGCGTGTAAAAAATTGAAATTAGTTTCTTTATCTAGAGACCTTCAATTGAGTCGCATAGACAAATGATGACTCATTAGAAAGCTTATGGACATATAACAATATCTTATGAAAAAATCAAGAAAAAAATCTTGGTCATTTTTACGGAAGTAAAGCGTGTACAGCTGCCTAGGTTTTTCGTCAAAAATTAGTTTCTTCTCTAGAGACCTTCAATTGAGTCAGACATATACAAATGATGACTCATTAGAAAGCTTATGGACCATATAACAACACCTTATGAAAAAATCAAGAAAAAAAATCTGGTCATTTTTACGGAAGTAAAGCGTGTACAACTGGCTAGGTTTTTCGTCAAAAATTAGTTTCTGCTCTAGAGACCTTCAATTGAGTCACACATAGACAAATGATGACTCATTAGAAAGCTTATGGACCATATAACAACATCTTATGGAAAAATCAAGAAAAAATAAAGAAAAAATCTTGGTCATTTTTACGGAAGTAAAGCGTGTACATCAGCCCAGGTTTTTCGTCAAAAATTAGTTTCTGATCTAGAGACCTTCAATTGAGTCAGACATAGACAAATGATGACTCATTAGAAAGCTTACTGAACATATAACAATATCTTATGAAAAAATAAAGAAAAAATCTGGGTCATTTTTACGGAAGAAAAGCGTGTACAGCTGCCTAGGTTTTTCGTCAAAAATTAGTTTCTTCTCTAGAGACCTTCAATTGAGTCAGACATAGACAAATGATGACTCATTAGAAAGCTTACTGAACATATAACAATATCTTATGAAAAAATCAAGAAAAAATCTTGGTCATTTTTACGGAAGTAAAGCGTGTACAGCTGCTGCCTAGGTTTTTCGTCAAAAATTAGTTTCTTCTCTAGAGACCTTCAATTGAGTCAGACATATACAAATGATGACTCATTAGAAAGCTTACTGAACATATAACAATATCTTATGAAAAATCAAAGAAAAAAATTGGTCATTTTTTTACGGAAGTAAAGCGTGTACAAGGTTGCCTAGGTTTTTCGTCAAAAATTATTTTCTTCTCTAGAGACCTTCAATTGAGTCAGGCATAGACAAATGATGACTCATTAGAAAGCTTACGGAACATATAACAATATCTTATGAAAAAAATCAAGAAAAAATCTTGGTCATTTTTACGGAAGTAAAGCGTGTACAGCTGCTGCCTAGGTTTTTCGTCAAAAATTAGTTTCTTCTCTAGAGACCTTCAATTGAGTCAGACATATACAAATGATGACTCATTAGAAAGCTTACTGAACATATAACAATATCTTATGAAAAAATCAAGAAAAAATTTGGGTCATTTTTACGGAAGTAAAGCGTGTGTAGGCCTAGGTTTTTCGTCAAAAATTAGTTTCTGCTCTAGAGACCTTCAATTGAGTCAGACATAGACAAATGATGACTCATTAGAAAGCTTATGGACCATATAACAACATCTTATGAAAAAATCAAGAAAAAATATTGGTCATTTTTACGGAAGTAAAGCGAGTACAACTGGCTAGGTTTTTCGTCAAAAATTAGTTTCTTCTCTAGAGACCTTCAATTGAGTCAGACATAGACAAATGATGACTCATTAGAAAGCTTATGGACCATATAACAACATCTTATGAAAAAATCAAGAAAAAATCTTGGTCATTTTTACGGAAGTAAAGCGTGTACAGCTGCTGCCTAGGTTTTTCGTCAAAAATTAGTTTCTTCTCTAGAGACCTTCAATTGAGTCAGACATAGACAAATGATGACTCATTAGAAAGCTTACATAACATATAACAATATCTTATGAAAAAATCAAGAAAAAATCTTGGTCATTTTTACGGAAGTAAAGCGTGTACAGCTGCTACCTAGGTTTTTCGTCAAAAATTAGTTTCTGCTCCAGAGACCTTCAATTGAGTCATACATAGACAAATGATGACTCATTAGAAAGCTTATGGACCATATAACAACATCTTATGAAAAAATCAAGAAAAAATCAAGAAAAATAAGTCATTTTTACGGAAGTAAAGCGTGTACAACTAGACAAATGATGACTAGGTTTTTCGTCAAAAATTAATTTTTGTTCTAGAGACCTTCAATTGAGTCAGATATAGACAAATGATGACTCATTAGAAAGCTTATGGACCATATAACAACATCTTATAAAAAAATCAAGAAAAAATATTGGTCATTTTTACGGAAATAAAGCGAGTACAACTCACCTAGGTTTTTCGTCAAAAATTAGTTTCTTCTAGAGACCTTCAATTGAGTCGACATAGACAAATGATGACTCATTAGAAAGCTTATGGACCATATAACAACATCTTATGAAAAAATCAAGAAAAAATATTGGTCATTTTTACGGAAGTAAAGCGAGTATAACTGGCTAGGTTTTTCGTCAAAAATTAGTTTCAATTGAGTCGATATCTAGAGACCTTCAATTGAGTCAGACATAGACAAATGATGACTCATTAGAAAGCTTATGGAACATATAACAATATCTTATGAAAAAATCAAGAAAAAATTTGGTCATTTTTACGGAAGTAAAGCGTGTACAACTCGCCTAGGTTTTTCGTCAAAAATTAGTTTCTTTCTAGAGACCTTCAATTGAGTCAGACATAGTCAAATGATGACTCATTAGAAAGCTTATGGACCATATAACAACATCTTATGAAAAAAATCAAGAAAAAATATTGGTCATTTTTACGGAAGTAAAGCGTGTACAGCTGCCTAGGTTTTTCGTCAAAAATTAGTTTCTGCTCTAGAGACCTTCAATTGAGTCAGATATATACAAATGATGACTCATTAGAAAGCAAATGGACCATATAACAACATCTTATAAAATAATCAAAAAAAAAAAAATTTGGTCATTTTTACAAAAGTAAAGCGCGTACAGCTGCCTATGTTTTTCGTCAAAAATTAATTTTTGTTCTAGAGACCTTCAATTGAGTCAGATATAGACAAATGATGACTCATTAGAAAGCTTATGGACCATATAACAACATCTTATAAAAAAATCAAGAAAAAATTCTTGGTCATTTTTACTAAGTAAAGCGTGTACAACTGCGCCTAGGTTTTCGTCAAAAATTAGTTTCTAATCTAGAGACCTTCAATTGAGTCGACATAGACAAATGATGACTCATTAGAAAGCTTATGGAACATATAACAATATCTTATGAAAAAATCAAGAAAAAATCTTGGTCATTTTTACGGAAGTAAAGCGTGTACAACAACTGCCTAGTTTTTCGTCAAAAATTAGTTTCGATCTAGAGACCTTCAATTGAGTCGAGACATAGACAAATGATGACTCATTAGAAAGCTTATGGACCATATAACAACATCTTATGAAAAAATCAAGAAAAAATATTGGTCATTTTTACGGAAGTAAAGCGTGTACATCAGCCCAGGTTTTTCGTCGAAAATTCGTTTCTTCTCTAGAGACCTTCAATTGAGTCAGACATAGACAAATGATGACTCATTAGAAAGCTTACAGAACATATAACAACATCTTATGAAAAAATCAAGAAAAAATCTTGGTCATTTTTACGGAAGTAAAGCGTGTACAGCTGCCTAGGTTTTTCGTCAAAAATTAGTTTCTGATCTAGAGACCTTCAATTGAGTCATACATAGACAAATGATGACTCATTAGAAAGCTTATAGAACATATAACAATATCTTATGAAAAAATCAAGAAAAAAAATTGGGTCATTTTTACGGAAGTAAAGCGTGTACAATTGCCTAGGTTTTTCGTCAAAAATTAGTTTCTTCTCTAGAGACCTTCAATTGAGTCGACACATAGACAAATGATGACTCATTAGAAAGCTTATAGACCATATAACAATATCTTATGAAAAAATCAAGAAAAAATCTTGGTCATTTTTACGGAAGTAAAGCGTGTACAGCTGCCTAGGTTTTTCCTCAAAAATTAGTTTCTGATCTAGAGACCTTCAATTGAGTCAGATATAGACAAATGATGACTCATTAGAAAGCTTATGGTCCATATAGCAACATCTTATAAAAAAATCAAAAAAAAATATTGGTCATTTTTACGGAAAAATTAAGCGTGTACAATAGGCCTAGGTTTTTCGTCAAAAATTAGTTTCTTCTCTAGAGACCTTCAATTGAGTCGACATAGACAAATGATGACTCATTAGAAAGCTTATGGACCATATAACAACATCTTATGAAAAATCATCAAGAAAAAAATAAGTTTTTACGGAAGTAAAGCGTGTACAATCGCCTTAGGTTTTTCGTCAAAAATTATTTTCTTCTCTAGAGACCTTCAATTGAGTCAGACATAGACAAATGATGACTCATTAGAAAGCTTATGGAACATATAACAATATCTTATGAAAAAAATCAAGAAAAAATTTTGGTCATTTTTACGGAAGTAAAGCGTGTACAATAGGCCTAGGTTTTTCGTCAAAAATTAGTTTCTGCTCTAGAGACCTTCAATTGAGTCGACATAGACAAATGATGACTCATTAGAAAGCTTATGGACCATATAACAACATCTTATGAAAAAATCAAGAAAAAAATATTGGTCATTTTTACGGAAGTAAAGCGTGTACAACTCCTAGGTTTTTCGTCAAAAATTAGTTTCGCTCTAGAGACCTTCAATTGAGTCAGACATAGACAAATGATGACTCATTAGAAAGCTTACTGAACATATAACAATATCTTATGAAAAAATCAAGAAAAAAATTTGGGTCATTTTTACGGAAGTAAAGCGTGTGTAATCCTAGGTTTTTCGTCAAAAATTAGTTTCTTTTTACTAAGTAAAGCTCTAGAGACCTTCAATTGAGTCGGACATAGACAAATGATGACTCATTAGAAAGCTTATGGACCATATAACAACATCTTAATGAAAAAATCAAGAAAAATATTGGTCATTTTTACTAAGTAAAGCGACATAGTACAACTCATTAGCTAGGTTTTTCGTCAAAAATTAGTTTCTAAAGCTCTAGAGACCTTCAATTGAGTCGACATAGACAAATGATGACTCATTAGAAAGCTTATGGTCCATATAACAACATCTTATGAAAAAATCAAGAAAAAATATTGGTCATTTTTACGGAAGTAAAGCGAGTACAACTGGCTAGGTTTTTCGTCAAAAATTAGTTTCTGCTCTAGAGACCTTCAATTGAGTCAGACATAGACAAATGATGACTCATTAGAAAGCTTATGGACCATATAACAACACCTTCTGAAAAAATCAAAAAAAATCAAGAAAAAATCTTGGTCATTTTTACGGAAGTAAAGCGTGTACAGCTGCCTAGGTTTTTCGTCAAAAATTAGTTTCTTCTCTAGAGACCTTCAATTGAGTCAGACATAGACAAATGATGACTCATTAGAAAGCTTATGGAACATATAACAATATTTTTAGAAAAAACCAAGAAAAAATCTGAGTCATTTTTACGGAAGTAAAGCGTGTACAACTGGCTAGGTTTTTCGTCAAAAATTAGTTTCTTCTCTAGAGACCTTCAATTGAGTCAGACATAGACAAATGATGACTCATTAGAAAGCTTACTGAACATATAACAATATCTTATGAAAAAATCAAGAAAAAATCAAGGTCATTTTTACGGAAGTAAAGCGTGTGTAGGCCTAGGTTTTTCGTCAAAAATTAGTTCTTTCTCGCTCTAGAGACCTTCAATTGAGTCGATATAGACAAATGATGACTCATTAGAAAGCTTATGGACCATATAACAACATCTTATCAAAAAATCAAGAAAAATATTGTCATTTTTACGGAGTAAAGCGAGTACAACTGCTAGGTTTTTCGTCAAAAATTAGTTTCTGCTCTAGAGACCTTCAATTGAGTCAGAGACATAGGCAAATGATGACTCATTAGAAAGCTTATGGACCATATAACAACATCTTATGAAAAAATCAAGAAAAAATCTTGGTCATTTTTACATTTTAAGTAAAAGCGTGTACAAATTTGTGCCTAGGTTTTTCGTCAAAAATTAGTTTCTTCTCTAGAGACCTTCAATTGAGTCGACATAGACAAATGATGACTCATTAGAAAGCTTACAGAACATACAACAATATTTTATGAAAAAATCAAGAAAAAATCTAAGTCATTTTTACGGAAGTAAAGCGTGTACAGCTGCTGCCTAGGTTTTTCGTCAAAAATTAGTTTCTTCTCTAGAGACCTTCAATTGAGTCAGACATATACAAATGATGACTCATTAGAAAGCTAACTGAACATATAACAATATCTTATGAAAAAATCAAGAAAAAATTTGGGTCATTTTTACGGAAGTAAAGCGTGTGTAGGCCTAGGTTTTTCGTCAAAAATTCGTTTCTGCTCTAGAGACCTTCAATTGAGTCAAGACATAGACAAATGATGACTCATTAGAAAGCTTATGGACCATATAACAACATCTTATGAAAAAATCAAGAAAAATATTGGTCATTTTTACGGAAGTAAAAGAAAAAAATTGAGTATTAGTGATTTTCGTCAAAAATTAGTTTCTTTTTACTAGAGACCTTCAATTGAGACCTTCAATTGAGTCATATAGACAAATGATGACTCATTAGAAAGCTTATGGACCATATAACAACATCTTATGAAAAAATCAAGAAAACATCTTGGTCATTTTTACGGAGGTAAAGCGTGTACAGCTGCCTAGGTTTTTCGTCAAAAATTAGTTTCTGATCTAGAGACCTTCAATTGAGTCAGACATAGACAAATGATGACTCATTAGAAAGCTTATAGAACATATAACAATATCTTATGAAAAAATAAAGAAAAAATATGGGTCATTTTTACGGAAGAAAAGCGTGTACAGCTGTCTAGGTTTTTCGTCAAAAATTAGTTTCTTCTCTAGAGACCTTCAATTGAGTCAGACATAGACAAATGATGACTCATTAGAAAGCTTATGGAACATATAACAACATCTTATGAAAAAATCAAGAAAAAATCTTGGTCATTTTTACGGAAGTAAAGCGTGTACAGCTGCCTAGGTTTTTCGTCAAAAATTAGTTTCTGATCTAGAGACCTTCAATTGAGCCAGACATAGACAAATGATGACTCATTAGAAAGCTTATTGAACATATAACAATATCTTATGAAAAAATCAAGAAAAAATCTGGGTCATTTTTACGGAAGTAAAGCGTGTGTAACAACATTTATGCCTAGGTTTTTCGTCAAAAAATTAGTTTCTTCTCTAGAGACCTTCAATTGAGTCGACACATAGACAAATGATGACTCATTAGAAAGCTTATGGACCATATAACAACATCTTATGGAAAAATCAAGAAAAATCTTGGTCATTTTTACGGAAGTAAAGCGTGTACAAAGCTGGCTAGGTTTTTCGTCAAAAAAATTAGTTTCTCGATCTAGAGACCTTCAATTGAGTCGACATATAGACAAATGATGACTCATTAGAAAGCTTATGGAACATATAACAATATCTTATGAAAAAATAAAGAAAAAAATTTGGTCATTTTTACGGAAGTAAAGCGTGTACAAAAGGTTTTTCGTCAAAAATTAGTTTCTTCTAGAGACCTTCAATTGAGTCAGACATTGACAAATGATGACTCATTAGAAAGCTTACAACATATAACAATATCTTATGAAAAAATCAAGAAAAAATCAGGGTCATTTTTACGGAAGTAAAGCGTGTGTAGGCCTAGGTTTTTCGTCAAAAATTAGTTTCTTCTCTAGAGACCTTCAATTGAGTCATACATAGACAAATGATGACTCATTAGAAAGCTTATGGACCATATAACAACATCTTATGAAAAAATCAAGAAAAAAATATTGGTCATTTTTACGGAAGTAAAGCGAGTACAACTGGCTAGGTTTTTCGTCAAAAATTAGTTTCTTCTCTAGAGACCTTCAATTGAGTCAGACATAGACAAATGATGACTCATTAGAAAGCTTATGGACCATATAACAACATCTTATGAAAAATCAAGAAAAATATTGGTCATTTTTACGGAAGTAAAGCGAGTACAATAAAGCTAGGTTTTTCGTCAAAAATTAGTTTCTTCTCTAGAGACCTTCAATTGAGTCGACATAGACAAATGATGACTCATTAGAAAGCTTATGGACCATATAACAAAAATCTTATGAAAAAATCAAGAAAAATCTTGGTCATTTTTACGGAGTAAAGCGTGTACAACTGCCTAGGTTGTTCGTAAAAAATTAGTTTCTAATCTAGAGACCTTCAATTGAGTCAGACATAGACAAATGATGACTCATTAGAAAGCTTACAGAACATATAACAACATCTTATGAAAAAATCAAGAAAAAATCTGAGTCATTTTTACGGAAGTAAAGCGTGTACAGCTGCTGCCTAGGTTTTTCGTCAAAAATTAGTTTCTTCTCTAGAGACCTTCAATTGAGTCAGACATAGACAAATGATGACTCATTAGAAAGCTTATGGACCATATAACAACATCTTATGAAAAAATCAAGAAAAAATCAAGAATTTTTTTTTACGGAAGTAAAGCGTGTACAGCTGCTGCCTAGGTTTTTCGTCAAAAATTAGTTTCTTCTCTAGAGACCTTCAATTGAGTCAGACATATACAAATGATGACTCATTAGAAAGCTAACTGAACATATAACAATATCTTATGAAAAAATCAAGAAAAAATCAAGGTCATTTTTACGGAAGTAAAGCGTGTGTAGGCCTAGGTTTTTCGTCAAAAATTAGTTTCCGCTCTAGAGACCTTCAATTGAGTCAAACATAGACAAATGATGACTCATTAGAAAGCTTATAGACCATATAACAACTTCTAATGAAAAAAATCAAGAAAAAATCTTGGTCATTTTTACGGAAGTAAAGCGTGTACAAGCGGCTAGTTTTTCGTCAAAAATTAGTTTCTGCCCTAGAGACCTTCAATTGAGTCAGACATAGACAAATGATGACTCATTAGAAAGCTTATGGACCATATAACAACATCTTATGAAAAAATCAAGAAAAAATATTGGTCATTTTTACGGAAGTAAAGCGAGTACAACTGGCTAGGTTTTTCGTCAAAAATTAGTTTCTGCTCTAGAGACCTTCAATTGAGTCAGACATAGACAAATGATGACTCATTAGAAAGCTTATGGACCATATAACAACACCTTCTGAAAAAATCAAAAAAAATCCAGAAAAAATCTTGGTCATTTTTACGGAAGTAAAGCGTGTACAGCTGCCTAGGTTTTTCGTCAAAAATTAGTTTCTAATCTAGAGACCTTCAATTGAGTCAGACATAGACAAATGATGACTCATTAGAAAGCTTACTGAACATATAACAATATCTTATGAAAAAATCAAAAAAAAATCTGGGTTATTTTTAAGGAAGTAAAGCGTGTGATGACTCATTAGAAAGCTTATGCTAGGTTTTTTTTTACGTCAAAAATTAGTTTCGCTCTAGAGACCTTCAATTGAGTCGACATAGACAAATGATGACTCATTAGAAAGCTTATGGACCATATAACAACATCTTATGAAAAAATCAAGAAAAATATTGGTCATTTTTACGGAAGTAAAGCGTGTAAATGAACTCATTAGGCTAGGTTTTTCCTCAAAAATTAGTTTCTGATCTAGAGACCTTCAATTGAGTCAGACATAGACAAATGATGACTCATTAGAAAGCTTATGGACCATATAACAACATCTTATGAAAAAATCAAGAAAAAATATTGGTCATTTTTACGGAAGTAAAGCGTGTACAGCTGCCTAGGTTTTTCGTCAAAAATTAGTTTCTGATCTAGAGACCTTCAATTGAGTCAGACATAGACAAATGATGACTCATTAGAAAGCTTATGGACCATATAACAACATCTTATGAAAAAATCAAGAAAAAATCTTGGTCATTTTTACGGAAGTAAAGCGTGTACAAATCATTATAAAGCCTAGGTTTTTCGTCAAAAAATTAGTTTCTTCTCTAGAGACCTTCAATTGAGTCGTACATAGACAAATGATGACTCATTAGAAAGCTTATGGAACATATAACAATATCTTATGAAAAATCAAGAAAAAAATCTTGGTCATTTTTACGGAAGTAAAGCGTGTGTAGGCCTAGGTTTTTCAAATGTCAAAAATTAGTTTTCTTCTCTAGAGACCTTCAATTGAGTCAATTGAGGACATAGACAAATGATGACTCATTAGAAAGCTTATGGACCATATAACAACACCTTATGAAAAAATCAAGAAAAAATCTTGGTCATTTTTACGGAAGTAAAGCGTGTACAGCTGCCTATGTTTTTCGTCAAAAATTAGTTTCTGCTCTAGAGACCTTCAACTGAGTCAGACATAGACAAATGATGACTCATTAGAAAGCTTATGGACCATATAACAACATCTTATGAAAAAATCAAGAAAAAATAAAGAAAAAATCTTGGTCATTTTTACGGAAGTAAAGCGTGTACAGCTGCCTAGGTTTTTCGTCAAAAATTAGTTTCTGATCTAGAGACCTTCAATTGAGTCAGATATAGACAAATGATGACTCATTAGAAAGCTTACAATATAATAATATCTTATGAAAAAATAAAGAAAAAATCAGGGTCATTTTTACGGAAGTAAAGCGTGTCAATTGAGTCGATAAAATGATGACTGCCTAGGTTTTTCGTCAAAAATTAGTTTCTTCTCTAGAGACCTTCAATTGAGTCAGACATAGACAAATGATGACTCATTAGAAAGCTTACAGAACATATAACAATATCTTATGAAAAAATCAAGAAAAAATCTGAGTCATTTTTACTAAGTAAAGCGTGTACAAATTCGCTAGGTTTTTCGTCAAAAATTAGTTTCATCTCTAGAGACCTTCAATTGAGTCAGACATATACAAATGATGACTCATTAGAAAGCTTACTGAACATATAACAATATCTTATGAAAAAATCAAGAAAAAATCAAGGTCATTTTTACGGAAGTAAAGCGTGTGTAGGCCTAGGTTTTTCGTCAAAAATTAGTTTCTGCTCTAGAGACCTTCAATTGAGTCAGACATAGACAAATGATGACTCATTAGAAAGCTTATGGACCATATAACAACATCTTATGAAAAAATCAAGAAAAAATATTGGTCATTTTTACGGAAGTAAAGCGAGTACAACTGGCTAGGTTTTTCGTCAAAAATTAGTTTCTGCTCTAGAGACCTTCAATTGAGTCAGACATAGACAAATGATGACTCATTAGAAAGCTTATGGACCATATAACAACATCTTATGAAAAAATCAAGAAAAAATATTGGTCATTTTTACGGAAGTAAAGCGTGTACGGCCTTTGTGGTTTTTATCGTCAAAAATTAGTTTCTTCGATCTAGAGACCTTCAATTGAGTCGAGACATAGACAAATGATGACTCATTAGAAAGCTTATTGAACATATAACAATATCTTATGAAAAAATAAAGAAAAAAATCCATCATCTAAGCCATCGATTAAACCTTGGTCCATTACCTCTACATGTCTTGTATTTGATATCATCGTCAACAGCTTTGTATAGGTACTGGAATATAGCAGCGTCATTTGCCGCAGGTCCGTAGGTGCGGATAGCGACGATTTTGTAGGCGCTACATCCGTGGATATATTGTCACAACGTAGGTTTATGCCACAACAACAACGGCAGTTCGGACGCAAGTCCGTAGGTAAATTCAGGTAGCAGCTTTGTCCCAATATGTGTTCGTTAGTATCAACTTGATTGTGACGTCATCGGTGGTTGCTTCAACTTTGAGAACATGATCATCTTTTATTCGTCCGTTGGTGTACACTAGTGTCGATATTATAAGATTTGAATTGTGGTTGATGACTGCACTCCAATATCAGGACGACATCATCGCCTCTTATACGCAGCGGCGTTGCTTTATTCACATAACAGCATCAACAGTAACCACGTAGTAGCAAAATCACGTCAACAGCAGTACTGTCAGCAGTAGCAGTTGTACATGGCAAAGATCATCTTGCATACCGCAAAGCACGTCAGAAGCGTCAGCTTGTTTGGAGCGGCAACGGCTGGTAGGTGTCCAGCGACTATGATGTCAGTTCCATGGGTGTGTTAAAGCTATTTTCATCAGGTCCTTTGCGATTGGTTTGTAAAATTGGCTTGGGTAGACGGTCAATCTATAAGCCATCTTCCTGCATACAGATGAAATGAAAGATCCATTTGAGATTAAATGTCAGCAACAATGGTGGTTTAGATTCCGCCTGGATCAATATCTACGGGTCTGCGGCTGGTTCAAGTTGTAATATGTTGAATCTTGCAACAATGAACAAGACGTTAGATGTATCAAAAATAATATGTAAAGAACTAATGCGAAACAACTCTACCGAAATAACTTGACGAGGGCAGAATCACAAAGTTCAACAAGTTGTCCTTAACACATTAGTTCGCTGGTATACTCGAGTTGAGTAATGCTAAACACCTCACAGCAAGATGTGTCCAGGATAAGACTGCCCGATATAACTTGAGTTAGCACAACGAAAGTTACCCTCTCTTCGAACTCATCAACGGGGATAGAAGTAATGGAGAAACCCTAGAAATAAAAGAAGAATTTTTTTGCGTATGTATAAAACAGATTTTCGAGTTGTATTTATAGGATAAAATACTTGCAAATCAAGTTAGGTTTTGGTTTTCTTCAAAAACAAGTAAAACACGTAAAAGGAATTTACCCAAAAATAAAATTCTTAAGAAATAATTTCCTAAAGAAAAATTCGTCCAAAAATAAATCCGTGTAGAAAAAGGGACTTGGTGCATGGCATACGCGCATATTGCATGGGTAAAAATATGTATTTATTCCCACCCGCTCCAATTTCGTGTTAAGGGTAAAACACGTAAAAGGAATTTACCCAAAAAATAAAATTCTTAAGAAATAATTTGGAATTAATTTCTAAAGAAAAAATTAGTCCAAAAATAAATCCGTGTAGAAAAAGGACTTGGTGCATGACATACGCGCATATCGCATGGGTAAAAATATGTATTTTTGCCCACCCGCTCCACCGTTCGTGTCTGTTCAATAAAACACGTAAAAGGAATTTACCCAAAAATAAAATTCTTAAGAAATAATTTGAAATTAATTTCCTAAAGAAAAATTCGTCCAAAAATAAATCCGTGTAGAAAAAGGGACTTGGTGCATGGCATACGCATATCGCATGGGTAAAAATATGTATTTTTGCCCACCCGCTCCACCTGTTCGGGGTTCAGGTTCAGGTAAAACACGTAAAAGGAATTTACCCAAAAATAAAATTCTTAAGAAATAATTTTGGAATTAATTTCCTAAAGAAAAATTCGTCCAAAAATAAATCAGAAAAAGGGACTTGGTGCATGGCATACGCGATATCGCATGGGTAAAAATATGTATTTTTGCCCACCCGCTCCATTCGGTTAGGTTCGGGTAAAACACGTAAAAAGGAATTTACCCAAAAATAAAATTCTTAAGAAATAATTTAGGAATTAATTTCCTAAAGAAAAATTCATCAAAAATAAATCCGTGTAGAAAAAGGACTTGGTGCATGGCATACGCGCATATCGCAAGGGTAAAAATATGTATTTTTCCCACCCTCCAAATCGATCGTTTCAGGTTCAAAGGTAAAACACGTAAAAGGAATTTACCCAAAAATAAAATTCTTTAGAAATAATTTTGGAATTAATTTCCTAAAGAAAAATTCGCCCAAAAATAAATCCGTGTAGAAAAAGGGACTTGGTGCATGGCATACGGGCATATCGCAAGGGTAAAAATATGTATTTTTGCCCACCCGCGCCACCGATCAGGTCGGGTGTTGTAAAACACGTAAAAGGAATTTACCCAAAAAAAAACTCTTAAGAAATAATTTTGCAGTTAATTTCCTAAACAAAATTCGTCAAAAATAAATCCGTGTAGAAAAAAGACTTGGTGCATGGCATACGCGCATATCGCATGGGTAAAAATATGTATTTTTGCCCACCCGCTCCACCGTTCGGGTTTAGGGTTCGGGGTAAAACACGTAAAAGGAATTTACCCAAAAATAAAAATTCTTAAGAAATAATTTTGGAATTAATTTCCTAAAGAAAATTCATCAAAAATAAATCGTGTAGATTAAGGGACTTGGTGCATATACGCATATCGCATGGGTAAAAATATGTATTTTTGCCAACCCGTCCACCGATTCAGGGTTCGAGTTTAGGGTAAAACACGTAAAAATGAATTTACCCAAAAAATAAAATTCTTAAAAATAATTTTGGAATTAATTTCTGAAAAAATTCGTCCAAAAATAAATCCGTGTAGAAAAGGGGACTTGGTGCATGGCATACGCGCATATCACATGGGTAAAAATATGTATTTTTGTCACCCGCTCCACCGCGTTCAGGAGTTCGGGGTAAAACACGTAAAAAGGAATTTACCCAAAAATAAAATTCTTAAGAAATAATTTTTGGAATTAATTTCTTAAAGAAAAATTCTCAAAAATAAATTCGTAGAAAAAGGGACTTGGTGCATGGTACACAACATATCGCATGGGTAAAAATATGTATTTTTGCCTATCTACTCACCGTTCGAGTTAGTATTAAAACACGTAAAAGAAATTTACCCAAAATAAAATTCTTAAGAAATAATTTTGGAATTAATTTCCTAAAGAAAAAAATTAAATCAAAAATAAGTCCATTGGAAAAACGGACTTGGTGCATGGTATACTTACGGGGTAAAAATATGTATTTTGCCCACCCGTCAGATTGTGTTCGGGTAAAACACGTAAAAGGCTTTTACCCAAAATAAAATTCTTAAGAAATAAATTTGGAATTAATTTCCTAAAGAAAAAATCTGGCCAAAAATAAACCATGTAGAAAAAGGATTTGGTGCATAGCATACGCGCATATCGCATGGGTAAAAATATGTATTTTTGCCCACCCGCTCCAAGTTAGGGTTCAGTGTTCGAGGTAAAACACGTAAATTTACCTAAAAATAAAATTCTTTTGAAATAATTTTAGAATTAATTTCCTATAAAAAAATTAGTCAAAAATAAATACATGTGAAAAAGGGACTTGGTGCATGGCATACGCCAAGATATCGCATGGGTAAAAATATGTATTTTGCCCACCGCTCCACTATTGGGGTTCGAGTTCAGGTAAAACACGTAAAGAAATTTACCCAAAAATAAAATTAAGAAATAATTTTGGAATTAAATTCTAAAGAAAAAATTAAATCAAAAATAAATCCGTGTAAAAAAAGGGACTTGGTGCATGGCATACGTGCATATCGCATGGGTAAAAATATGTATTTTTGCCACATCTCCACCACCAGGGTTGGGTTAGGTTTCAGGGTAAAACACGAAAACGAATTTGCAAAAATAAATTTTAAGAAATAATTTTGGAATTAATTTCTAAAGAAAAATTCGTCGAAAAATAAATCCGTGTAGAAAAAAGGGACTTGGTGCATGGCATGTCATGTCGCACGGGTAAAAATATGTATTTTTACCCACATCTCCAGATTAGTGGTTGGGGTTCGTAGTGTAAAACACGTAAAAGGAATTTTATCCAAAAATAAAATTCTTAAAATAATTTTGGAATTAATTTCCTAAAGAAAAATTCGCCCAAAAATAAATCCTTGTAGAAAAAGGACTTGGTGCATGGCGACGCGCATATCGCATGGGTAAAAATATGTATTTTTGCTCACCCGCTCCACCGATTCGGATTTGTGGTTAGGGGGTAAACCACGTAAAAAGGAATTTACCCAAAAATAAAATTCTTAAGAAATAATTTTGGAATTAATTTCCTAAAGAAAAAAATTCGTCCAAAAATAAATCCGTGTAGAAAAAAGGGACTTGGTGCATGGCATATACGCATATCGCTTGGGTAAAAATATGTATTTTTGCCCACCCGCTCCACCGTTCGGTGGTTGAGTAAAACACGTAAAAGAATTTTACAAAAAATAAAATTCTAAGAAATAATTTTGGAATTAATTTCCTAAAGAAAAATTCGTCAAAAATAAATCAAATGTGTAGAAAAAGGGACTTGGTGCATGGCATACGCGCACATATCGCATGGGTAAAAATATGTATTTTTGCCCACCCGTCCTGGGTTAGAGGTTCGGTGGTTCCGGTAAAACACGTAAAAAAATTTATCCAAAAATAAAATTTAAAAATAATTTTGGAATTAATTTCCTAATGAAAAATTAAGTCAAAAAATAAATCCGTGTAGAAAAGGGACTTGGTGCATGGCATACGCGCATATCTGCACGGGTAAAAATATGTATTTTTGCCCACCCGTCACCGTTCGGGGTTCAGGGTAAAACACGTAAAAGGAATTTACCCAAAAATAAATTCTTAAGAAATAATTTTTGGAATTAATTTCCTTGAGAAAAATTAAGTCAAAAATAAATTCGTGTGAAAAAGGGACTTGGTGCATGGCATACGCCAAGATATCGCATGGGTAAAAATATGTATTTTTGCTCACTTGGTTTTTTTGATAAGTCAAAAATTTGTATTAATAGATAACAAATTTACAAGAGATAGTTTACAAGAAAAGAGGTCACAGCAACCCCAAAAACTTGTAGACTACTTAAAACGATAATAAGCTACATTCGGGTATTCTACTGAATTTAGAAAAGGAGGTCTTCCAATATAATGAACTCCCACTTCATTAGCAAGGAAACATCCACGCTTAGCCATTTTATCTCTGAAAAATTCGCCTCCCTAAAAGTATGAATGAATCTAATAGACATATAATGCCTACTAATCACCCTCCATCTAGCTTTGGCAAACCAAGGAATCGAATTGTTGTTGAAAGCTTGAATCACGCCAAAGAGTCAGATCTAACGCAAACTCTATCAAAACCCCATTGCATAGCCCACTCCAAACCAACTAGAATGCCATATAATTCGCCAAGTAGTTAGTATTAACTCCCAGGACCAATACTCATGCACCAAGAAATGAGCAATCGCGCATCCCTAGCCACCACTCCAGCACCTGCCACACCTGGATTACCTCTCGCAGCACCATCACAACAAATTTGAAGCTCATTATCCTCAGGTGGATGCCAAAACACTCCACCGGCTGCTCTGTATGCACACTCCTGTGTTGAACACGGAAATAGTTCAAAAGAACCACATCCTCAGCGCAATTCTTCATATTTCCCTTGGAGACGCATTGAATAGTCTTGAATCAACTTTAGAACTCGTTTGTAGAACACGCCCTATTAGGTTTCCTTTGCTCAAAAACACCCTTGTTCCCGGAACTGCCACAGCTCCGATCTGAGCACCAGATTGGCAACAAGCCAAAAGGTCACGAACAATAGGACTCCTCCCTTTGGCTGCTTTATAAGAAACAAGGTTAGCATTAGGCAGTAAGTTAAAAATATCTGGAAAGCCAATTCCATGCTCTTGCTGCAAAGCTGCACTCATACAGCACATGTACTAGCGTTTCCTCCTCGATTCATGCAGAGGCAGCACTTATTGGCAAGATGGATTTTGAATCTACTGCGAGCAGTCATAAGTGGCACAAACACCACGGATGAATTTCCAATTTTGAGTTTGCAAGAACTGGATGAATCTCTTTCCTCCAAAGAAGCGCAGCACCATCCAGTTTGGGATATCTGTGGCAAACAAGAGAAGTGGCGGGCGCTGAAAATCCCCAGAACTCCTGGCATCCAAACTCGTTATCTTCCCTCCATTTGGTGTTGGTAGCTTATGCATCTCCAGGCCAGCAGCAAGCATGCATTGTAAATGCATATCCGGATATCCCACCCACCATCATTCAACAAGTCACTAACACGCACATTTGCGATCAAGCGTGTAATCATTAAGAGCTTCTGCAATACTAAAATCCTCATACCAAATGTCATAATAAAGAAAGTATCCCTCCCATCTCCTAGCAAGACCTTAGTATTATTTTCCACCAGATTGTACACACTCGCACTCCCAGGCAAAATAGAAGATTTAACACCCGTAGTCTTAATGCGCCCATTACGACCAAAAAATTTAGCCTTAAGGTAAAGAGCCCACTTCTTTTTAGAATTACGAATCTTCCACCAAAGTTTCATAATAAGAGCCTTGTTCATAGTTGCCATACGAGTTAATCCTAGACCCCCTCCTCATAAGGCAACAGATCTTATCATAAGCCACCACCACAAAGACGAACATTCGAATCACTGCACCAAATGAAATTCTCAATTGCCCTCTCACATTGAAGAATGAATTTACGAGGCCACTTATAAATAGCCATATTATGAATGGAATAACTAGCAATTACGGATTTAACAAGAACAATGCGATCATGAAAAGATAATAATCTCCCTCTCCAACCAGCAAGCGATTTTTAATCTTCTCAACAACATTGCAAATATGTCGATAACGAATCGTACCGGCATAATTTGAACACCCAAATAGCGATGCAGAAACGTAGCTCACTCATTCCCAAGTAATTTGCAAGATAAGTACACCAACTTGAAGAACCACCACCATAATAAATCTTGCTCTTTTGACGACAAACAGTCTGCCGGAAGCTCTTTGGTATTTACCAACAAATCCACAAGATTATGTAGACTTTTTGAATTACCTTTACAAAAAATCATAATGTCGTCAGCAAAGAAAAGATGAGTAGGAGAAACACCACCTCTTGTAACCATAGGAGTCATCTTTTTATCACGAAAAGTTTAAATAATATTTCTGCTAAGAACATCCTCAATCAAGACAAAAATCAAGGGAGAAAGGGGGATCTCCTTGACGCAAACCTCTATTAATTTTGAAGTAACCCTCGGACTGCCATTCAAAAGAATAGAGATTCTAGCGATTACAAGATATTAAGAATCCAGTGCACACCATTTTTCCGAAAACCATAATTTCAAAAACTTCTAAAGCACAAAAGACCAACTTACCGTGTCAAAAGCTTGAGAAATATCTAGCTTGAGACCTATGTTGCCATCTTTTCGCTTAAAGTGAAGCTCATTAACCATCTCCGATGCCAAACTAATATTTTCATGAATATTCCTCCCTTTCATAAAAGCAACTGTTCTCTCGGACACAAGATTGTCTAAAACACTACCAAGTCTAGTAGCTAGAATCTTAGTAAAAATTTTGAAGAAAAAATTACTAAGACCTATTGGTCTGAAATTGCGAAGAGTATTGGCACCCCTTACCTTGGCAAACAAAATGATTAAAGAAGAATTAACACCATTTGGAATATTACCAGAATTCCAACAAGAACAATGGCCTTGGTTAAATCTTCTTGAATAATATCCGGCAATGTCGATAGAAACACCCGAGAAACCATCCGGACCCGGCGCACTATCAGCCCCCAAATCAAAGACAGCTTGCTTAATTTCTTAGGAGAAGGAATCTTGTCCATAGCCGACTCTCCTCAACGATGATGGAATTATGCTCAAAATCAAATAAATCTCTATCAATATCCAACTCATGGCCGTTGAACTTGTTTTCATAGTAATGAACAACATGGTCACGCAATTGATCATACTCGAGAAATACAAGTACCGTTTGAGTCAACTAACTCGGAAATTGTATTAGAGCTTCTTCTAATGCGAATACTATTATGAAAAACTGGAGTTACTTTGACCCTCCACCAACCAATTATTACGAGATTTTTGCTTGAGCATAGTCACCCGATGTAAGCGAGTCTCACTTAAGGTAGCCATAGCGTCTTTCATTGCATTAAAATTAGTAATATTACTGGATCTTCATCAGAAATAAGAGCTGAGTCTAGAAACGAAGTTGGTCTTGCTTCAAACGAGAATGGACATTACCAAAGATTCTGAGATTCCAATCCTTCATCACAATCTTCGGACGCTTCAATTTGTAAGGGAATAAAAAATCCGGAGACCCATAATGAGTATTCCAACTCTCACTAACCATACGAAGAAAATTCCATGTAAGAACCACATCTTCAACCACGAAAGGAGCTCGACGAGGTCTAGGGACTTTAAAAGGATAACCAAGAAGAGTAGAATGATCGGAAACTTCCTTGGAAGAGCTTTACACCGCCATTCTCAAACTTAGCTAGCATTGATAATTGCACGATCCAACTTGCTGATGATACGACTATTACGTTGTCTATTGGACCAAGTGAATTTGCTACCCAAAGAATCGGCTTCAAAAAGATTATTGTCATCCATCCAATCACTAAATTCATCAATGACTGAAGATCTAGTTTCCAGCCCACCTTTTTTTTCGTCCAAACGCAAAATACAATTAAAATCTCCTATGACCAACCAAGGAGTTACTGAATCTTGCATAACCATTGTCGTTTTAGTCTTCGTCTAGTAGTTTGAACATAGCTAGCATGGACAAAAGAAATATGCACACCATCCACCGCAATTGTAATAGCTTGTTTACTTGAATTAACAACAGAAATATCCAACCCATTGATGTAACAAATCCAAAGATTCGCAATACTAGAATTGGAAGAATTATTAATAACAACTGAGGAATAACCTTCCGTAATTAGTCTTCTACCAAAATTAACTGAGCAAGCAACTTTCGGTTCAGCAAGACAAAAAACATCTGGTTTGAAATCCCTTATTAACTCTTTTGCTTAGACCGTGCTTTGCCTCACGCGCAACACCATTTATATTCAAAAATAAAACCCGCATATTAAACAATGTTTTGATGCTTGGATAACTTAGTTGTTGAAATTTAACTTGAGGAGGAATTGATACCTCGGTGAAGTACCCTTCTAGCACGAATACCCAATTCAGAGATATCATCCGCATGGAAAGGACTCTACCTCTTTTAGAGCATTGAGTCGTGCTTGCAACAATAATCTCGTTGTGCTTAGATTGTTTGGCTTCGATCATCAATTTTTCCAAGCTCTAAAGTTCCTTTATCACCTAGGATATGGAACCTATTGTGAGAGATATATTCAGAGCTTTCTTCAAGAGCATCACACATGGGTGTAGACACATGTAGTAGGAATCCTAACAGATGTAGAAGTCTTTGTTCTTGCCAATTCGACATTCTCACCTCTCTTGTGTTTGAGCAGAGGTACTCAACGACCTTGTCTTACTTACTAACGTCGAATGTTCCGTAATGGCCTGCTTTTTTTTTCTCAAAAGAGCAGCACAAACACAAAGATCTTGATTCTACGTATTCATCTTGTAATTGTTGTTCCTTAACAGGCGTGGGGAATGCTCAAAACTTGATTCACAGCTAGGGACGTACTTCATGGTGTTAACTACTTGTGGACCACGGGAATATTGGAGCTTTCTTACCTTTCTTTTTCTTTTTAGCTTCATGCCCTCACCCTTACCAACAAATTAATTGGAGCGACACATGTCGGGTCGCGTGTTGTTTGTTCGCATTAGGCTTTGGGAGTATTCAAACTAGGATTTGCTGCATTCTTATTTTTCTTACGTATATCTGGAAGATCCAATGTCCAACAATATTGCACGTAGAGCCTGTAATTTTGGTCTGCTTTAGGATTTCAAAAGCAATGCCAAAATTTCCTAATCCTCCAACAACAACATGAATACCACTTGAATCTAAATCAAAAAATCAATATCAATTAACACTGAAGGTGTGCCCATATTCATGTGCTAACATTCACTGTCAACCACAATAGGAGTACCTGTGGTTTACCCATGGATAAAAGAGTTTTTTCAATCCAAAACTCCATAGGTAGTCCCAGTGAATTTGACCCAGACTGGAAAAATGAAGATCACTGCTATCGGATCAAAACTAGGTACCATTCCATTATAGTCAACATTGTTGTACCACAATCCATTTTTCAGCTTAAAATCTTAGTTTTATCATCTTGTGATATTGAAAAACATGATGAAGAAACCCCCTGTTCAACGGCTTCAAACCAAACACTATCTTCACCATAATGCCATTGTAATAACAAGTTCTTTTTTTCGCATTCTAAAAAGACAACTCCCTAAATCTAGCCTTCTGTGAGACTAAATCTCCGGATCGCATCCTTGTAGGTATAGATCTTTGTGGATAACAATAGTCAAGTTTATCTTTTTTGTAGGGTTTGGTAAGTAGCGGATCAACAATGGTTTTGGTAAACCTTTTGCCTTTCATTCGAAAGTTAGGATAAGTAAGTGAAGTTTGTGATGATTAGAATCGAGAGAATCCCCATCTAGAATCACCAAGTTGATGATTCAAGATGAGGCGCGTGAAAAAGTTTAAAAAACTCAAAATCGCCAGAGGTTTAGGAGAGAGATGTATTTTGCCCACCCGCTCCAGCCGGTTTGTGTTGAGGTTCAAGGTAAAACACGTAAAGTGAATTTACAAAAATAAAATTCTTAAAAAAATAATTTTGGAAATTAATTTCCTAAAGAAAATTAGTCAGAAATAAATCAGTGTGAAAAAGGGACTTGGTGCATGGTATACGCATATCGTGGTAAAAATATGTATTTTTGCCACCCGCTCCACCGGGTTCAGGTAAAACACGTAAAAAGGAATTGCCCAAAAATAAAATTCTTAAGAAATAATTTTGGAATTAATCCTAAAGAAAAATTAGGTCAAAAAATAAAACCGTGTAGAAAAGGGACTTGGTGCATGGCATACGCATATCGCGAGGGTAAAAATATATTTTTGCCCACCCGCTCTTGAATCGAGGTTCGGTTGTTCGGGGTAAAACACGTAAAAGAATTTACCCAAAATAAAATTCTTAAGAAATAATTTTGGAATTAATTTCCTAAAGAAAAATTAGCCAAAATTAAATCCGTGTGTAGAAAAAGGGACTTAGTGCATGGCATGCGCATATAGCAAGGGTAAAAATATGTATTTTTGCCCACCCGCTCCACCGTTCAGGGTTCTGGTAAAACACGTAAAAAGGAATTTACTCAAAAATAAAATTCTTAAGAAATAATTTTGGAATTAATTTCCTAAAGAAAAATTCGTCTCAAAAATAAATCCGTTATTTTTTTTTTTTTTTTGATAAGTCAAAAAATTGTATTAAGAAAACATATTTACAAGATAGTTCTAGAGAAAAGAGGTCCAAGAACTTCAAAAACCCAAGAAACTATTTAAAACGGAAATAAATTATGCATTTGGGAATTCAACTAATGCAAGAAAAGAGGACGACCCACAAATTGAAGTCGCACACCACTAGCTAGCAAACAACCCTTCTTAGCCATACCATCACCGCAAAATTCGCCACGAAAAGTATGCACAACTAATAGAAAATACGATCGTTTAACATCCATCCACCTTTGCTGTGTACACCATGGTACATTATCCGTCTAGCCGGGAAATCACACTTTTTATACGATCTAATCAAAATACGTTCCGTAACCCCATTGGGTAGCCCACTCAAGACCTAGGAGAATACCAACTCGCCATATAATTTGTAGATAAAACCCAAACCTATGCACACGTTACCACTTCCGCAGTTAGCATTTACCGGCCACCACACTGCCGCCCGCCACTCCTGGATTACCTCTTGCTGCCCCATCCGTGCAAAGTAACAATTCTCCACGATTTGAGCCGGAAGAAACACTCTTGAGGAATCGCATGTTTCCCTTCCCACATGTTTCACACACGGAAAAAATCTAACGACTTCAAACTGCTTAGCGTGTTATGCATGTAATTCTTCATACGCACTGAATACTCATGAATCGGCTTGAAGACTCTTTTTTTTGAAAGAAAGTCCAGCAAGGGGATTTTGTTCTCATACCTTTTTATTCCTAGTAAACCAAAGTTCAGAATGGCACCACCAAGTTTGCTACATTATAACTCTTAACAATTCCACTCGATAAATGGTGTTTCTTTGTTAGAAATAATCAAATTATAATGGGGTTTCATGTTGAAATACCTTCCAGCCAGCTCCACGCCTTCTTTGCAAACACACAACTCAAAGACATGCTCCAAAGTTCTTGACTGACAATTACAAACACCACACTTAGAGGCCAAAGATATCTTAATCTACTACGAACTTGGTCCAACGTCGCACAAGCACCCCAACAAACTTCCAGCTAAAGCGGCTAGAGAAGGATGAACCACCTTGCTCCACAGCAATTTTGCTTCATCTAGAATAGGAAACTTAGTCCTAATAAGCTCCCTAGCGGTTTTGACAGAGAAACCCCTTTCAAGTCCGGCATCCACATCTTTTGTCACTCCCAACACGCAGCTTCTGGATAGCCTCTCCCGCACCACTCCCGCATTAACCAAAGTAACCAAGTGAACTCACCACAAATGCCAATTAAAGTGCACAAGAATGTCACTCACCCCTTATGGATCTGGTCTGTGTCGGTTCGGTTCAAGACATCAGCCAAAGCCGAGGTGCCATACCAAACATCATAGAATAAAGAAGTAGCTCTCCCATCTCCTATTAGAGATTTAGTATTACGATCCACATCTTTGTGCACCCAACTAATACCAAAAATTGAGATTTAACCCCCGCCATCTTGATACCTACCATCTCTATATGTGAATTTTGTTTCAAGTACCTTGCCCACTTCTTGGTAGAAGTTTTTATACTCCATCACGACTTCATAAGCATTGCCTTGTTCATCGTTCTCAAGCTAGCGATACTGGACCTCCTCCTTCATCCGTCGCGATTTTATCATAACCCACCACAAAGCTCTTTGATAAATTAGAGTCTCCCCGACCAAAGAAATTACGAATTACTCGATCACATTGTTGAATTAATTTAACCAAATACTTATACACCATGTTGTGAATTGAGTAGTAGAAAGCACGGTTTAATAAGAACCACTCTATCTTCGAAAGAAAGCATTTTGCCTTAAAACCGAGAGTCGGTCCGAGTTTATCAATCACATTGCTTATATGGAGCGTATCACCACCTAGCATAACTTTGACTCCCAAATAATGATCCGGGAAAGAAGCAATTCCTATTGCCCTAATAATCAACAATAGTGCGGCGATACCGAAGTTAACCACCACCAAAGTAAATTTTACTCTTTTCTCTATAAACTCCTTTGGCTGGAATGCTACTGATACACCTCAAAACTTTCACCAAATTTGTTAGGCTTTTCATTACCCTTTGGAAAAATCATAATATAATCGAAAAGAATAAATGAGTAGGAGCAATACTACCATTTTCCATATAAGTCATATCTTTGTTTTGGAAGAGCTTAGAGATATTTCTACTAAGAACATCTTCAATCAAAACAAAAATAAGAGGAGAAAGCGGATCCCCCTGACGCAAACCTCTATTAATAGAGAAAAAACCTTCCGGGCTACCATTGAAAGGATAGGATACGCACCAAAGAAGACAATGAATCCAAGAACACCACAATCCTGTAGAATCCACATTACGAAAGACCACCATAACAAAATTCCAACAAAATTATCAAAGGCCTGGGAAATATCTAGCTTAAGACCCAAGTTACCATCTTTTCTCTTAATGTGCAGGCAACTCATTAATCATCTCCCTAAGCCATTCTAATATTTTCATGAATATTTCTTCCTTTCCATAAACGCCACTTGCTCCTCCGAGACCAAGTTATTTAGGACTTTTACCAAGTCTCGTGGCCAGGATTTTAGTAAAAGATCTTTGGAAAAATTACCTAGACCGATTGGTCTAAATTTTCTCAAGCAATCAGCACCCCTCACCTTTACGAGAAGAAGAACGAGGCTAGAATTAACCCGTTAGGAATGGTTTTATTACTCCAGCAAAAAATAATAGCCTTACACAAATCTTGATTTAAATCCATAGGTGTCTATAGAAACAACCCGAAAAATCATCTGGACCGGTGCACTATCCGCCCCCAAATCAAAAAGCAGTGGATCATCAACGGTAGGAATGGCATCAACATCTGAGTTTCCTCCGAAGAAATCAGAAAGGATGTTTCATAGTTAAACAAACTCTCTTCCACGGGCAAATCGGTTCCATTGAACTTGGCCTCATAGTAAGAAACTACATGACTCTTTATGCTGATCTGGCTCAAATATCTATACCATCTTCATTCACCAACTCACGAAATTATGTTTGCACTCCTACGAATGTTTATGGAACTATGGAAAAAGAAGTATTGCTAGAACCCTCCAAAATCCACTTATTAACTGAGATTTTTTGTTTAAGCATAATATGTTGTTGCACTTGAATATCTTGAACAGCTACCAAAGCATCTTTCATACTATTCAATTTTGAAGAATTAAAAGGATCCTCTTGAGGAGATACGAGATAATAACCTCGAACTTAATTCGCTTTGTTTGAGTCGAGCATAAACATTACCAACACCGCATTTCCACAGTTTCATAGCTTCCTTCAGCGCTTGACTTATAAGGAAAAATAAAATGGGGATTACCATACCCGGGCATTCCAAGAGGTCCTGCCATTCTCAAAAAACGGGATCACGAAACCACATTTTCTCGAATTCTAAAAGGGACACGTCTTGGTCTAGTTGAGACAAAAGGATAACCAATAAGCCTCTAATGACTGAAACTTCTCTAGGAAGAGCTTTACACCGCTAATTCGAAATTTAGTTAAATTCAAGGTTCATTAATAATAGCACGATCCAATTTACTAATAATTCTTAACTTTAGATTGTCCATTAGTCCAAGTGAACTTTTAACCAAACAGTCCGGCAAGAGATTATCCTCCATCCAATCACTGAACTCATCTATACAAGAAGTTAGAACTTCCCTACCTCCTTTCTTCTCATCATTACGAAGAACACAGTTAAAATCACCAATAACCAACCAAGGAGTTGTAGAATCCACCGAAAGTTGATTCTATAACATATTTCTAAAAACTTGACATAACTAGCATGAACAAAAGAAATAAGGACCCCTTGATTCGAACCGAAATAACTTGTCTAGTCATATTTAAAACCACAGTCTCCTCAATCTCCTCACCCACAAAATCCAAAGATTACCAAAAGAAGAACTTGAAGAAGAATTATGAATTGCCCTCTTTACAAACCAACTAAATTAAGTCTTAACATAACATCAATCGACAATGAATTTTCGTTAAAAGAATACAAAGAATATAAAGCATAAATCGCAGAAACTAACTTACGTAACTTCAACCTAGCCTCCAACTTCGCCACCCCATTGACATTCCAATAGAGAACCCGCATTAGGAAACTGTTTTTTTTTACATTAGTTGGCTTCTTGATTCTCGAAGAACCCTCCTTTCAATAGTTGGTGAGAAGCCCTGGCGAACCGCGACTTCCCAATTTGTTAACCTCCGAGTCCGAATCGGTTTGGATTACGCCGTTTTACTTTACCGTGAGTCCTCGAGAAGTATTCGGAGTATTATTTCTACAGTTTCCTGATACGATTAGACAACTGATGTCTCAGGTCGGACATTTGGTTTTCTTTTACACCGAGGAAGCCTTCTCCGGTGTTAACTCTTCATCCGAACCCTCTTCCTCTTCATTGTCTAAGAGTTGATGAGTTCTCAAAACCCAAATCCGACATTCAAAACATCAAACTTATTGGGTGAAATAACAACGATGATTCATTTTCAAAGCATTGTAGATTGGAGTATCTCAATATTGTTAACAGTCGAGTCTTGAATCCTTGAAATAATGGGGAGTAGAAGAAGATATAGCATGGTTATTATCGTTACTAGAGTGATTAGTTCTCGCCAATTCACCACTGCATTCCTCCGACTTAGCTTAGGCTTGTAAGTTCTCTCCCAACAACTGCCGCCTAATGCTCTTTCCATTGCTAATTGCTTTCTTGAATCAATAGCCTTCGTACAGCGCACGTAATTGAGCTTCTGTATAAATTTAGTTCTAATTCAAGTTGACTAGATTCTCTCCCACAAAGCATTCTCCACCAATAGCAACTTGTTCATCACCCATGTTATCCCTTATCAGTAACTTGAATGACTTCCTGGGCCTCACACGATTTATCAACACTCACTTGTTCCTCGATTATTGTTTTTCTACGTATTACGATCGTTTTGTAATTCATTGTTGCCATTCTGATTAGCATCGGGTTGCCCATATCCACCGGGTGTGTTATCACCTTTGGTTTACGCCTACACTCATGATCTGCATGACCAATAATGCCGCAGTTGCATCACAACTTGTGGATGTTTAGGAATATCCACGGTTGTAAAAGGTTCTTCCTCACTTGATCGTCAATCTACTTGGAATATGTTTTGCAAAATCATCAACTAGTACCGAAGCAAAACTCCCAAACTCCGAGGTTTAGGGTTCTTCGATCTACCAAAATCGGATTACCAACTGCTTTTCCAATTGAAAGCAAAGATTTCTCAGTCCATAACTCTGCATGAAGACCTTCTAGGTGTACCCATACCGCTGCATGGGAAGTATTTTGCTTCTCAGGATCGAAACCAGGATACCGATCCATCAAACGCAGCTCTTGTTGATTTACAAACCACTTCTTATTACAGATTCTTGCCTTTGTTTGCTCATCACGCAACATCACCACAAAAAACCCCTACTCATTGACATAAACCTAACGTAATTAGGGTTCAGCTGCCATTGAGTTAGTAGAGAGTTTTTCACGTCTACAAACTTCAAACCCGTGAAGTTTAGCCTTGCAATAAAACCGTATTCAAAGGGTTTACAACCTTCTTGGTAAAAATCAGCGAGGATTACCAAAGATGGTTCTCCATTAATTAACGTAGGGTTTGGCAAACTATTAACATCAACAGTAGTAGGTTGTAAAGTTTGCCTCACTTTCACTTTCTCATGCAAAGGATTGTGTTTTGTACCATTTGTAATACGTAAAACTGGTTCTTCAGACCATCATTAATCAAAAGATCAATCAATAATTGAAGAAAAAATTGAAGAACGCACAGAAGCGTGTCACAGTTGCCTAGGTTTTCATTAAGGCTGAGGTATGTCAAATTGAATCTTGGGCATGGGCATGAAAGCACAATCCTACGGATTCATTTTTGGAGCAATTTTTCTTTAGGAAATTAATTCCAAAATTATTTCTTAAGAATTTTTTTGGGTAAATTCCTTTTACGTGTTTCCACAGAACCACAGACGGTGGAGCAGGTGGGAAAAATACATATTTTTACCCATGCGATATCTGTGTATACCATGCACCAAGTCCCTTTTTCTACTAGGGGATTTATTTTTGGACGAATTTTTCTTTAGGAAATTAATTCCAAAATTATTTCTTAAAATTTTATTTTTGGGTATATTCCTTTTACAGTGTTTTACCCTGAGGCAGTGAACCACTGAGACGGTGGAGCGGGTGAGCAAAAATACATATTTTTACCCATGCGATATGCTGCGTATGCCATGCACCAAGTCCCTTTTACTACACGGATTTATTTTGGGCTGAAATTTTCATTAGGAAAATAATTCCAAAATTATTTCTTAAAATTTTATTTTGGGTAAATTCCTTTTACGTGTTTTACCACAGACCACGAACGAGTGGAGCGGGTGGGCAAAAATACATATTTTTACCCATGCGATATGCGCGTATGCTATGCACCAAGTCCTTTTTCCACACGGATTTATTTTTGGACGAATTTTTCTTTAGGAAATTAATTCAAAATTATTTCTTAAGAATTTTATTTTTGGGTAAATTCCTTTTCGTGTTTTACCATGAACCCTGAACGGTGGAGCGGGTGGGCAAAAATACATATTTTTACCCATGCGATATGCTGGCGTATGCCATGCACCAAGTCCTTTTTCTACACGGATTTATTTTTGGACGAATTTTTATTTATGAAATTAATTCCAAAATTATTTCTTGAGAATTTTATTTTTGGGTAAATTCCTTTTACGTGTTTTACCACTGAACCACTGAACCCTGAACGGTGGAGCGGGTGGGCAAAAATACATATTTTTACCCATGCGATATGCGCGTATGCCATGCACCAAGTCCCTTTTTCTACACGGATTTACTTTCTTGTTTTAGATGCCCATGCAGAGATTGGGGCAAGATAAAAAAATTTCGATGAAGAGAGAGAAAGTCAAGCGATTTTCTTAGATTTTCAGTGCGTTCATCAATTTTTCTTCAATTATTGATTGATCTTTAGATTAATGATGGCTGAAGAATCCGTTCAACGTATTACAACTGGTGCAAATACACAATCCTTTGCAGACAAAGTGAAAGTGAGACAAACTTTACAGCCTACGGCTGTTGATGTTAATAGTTTGCCAAACCCTACGTTAATTAATGGAGAACCATCTTTGGTAATCCCTGCTGATTTTTACCAAGAAGGTTGTAAACCCTTTGAATACAGTTTTATTGCAAGGCTAAACTTCACGGGTTTAAAGTTTGTAGACGTGAAAAACTCTCTTCTAACTCAATGGCAGCTGAACCCTAATTCTGTTAGGTTTATGTCAATGAGTAGGGTTTTTTTTGTGGTGATGTTGCGTGATGAGCAAACAAAGGCAAGAATCCGTAACAAGAAGTGGTTTGTGAATCAACAAGAGCTGCGTTTGATGGATTGGTATCCTGGTTTCGATCCTGAGAAGCAAAATACTTCCCATGCAGCGGTATGGGTACACCTAGAAGGTCTTCATGCAGAGTTATGGACTGAGAAATCTTTGCTTTCAATTGGAAAAGCAGTTGGTAATCCGATTTTGGTAGATCAGAGAACCCTAAACCTGGAGTTTGGGAGTTTTGCTTCGGTACTAGTTGATGTAGATTTTGCAAAACATATTCCAAGTAGGATTCGACTATCTGCGGGAGGAAGAACCTTTTGGCAATCTGTGGATATTCCTAAACATCCTAAATTCTGTATGCACTGCAGCATTATTGGTCATACAGATACAGAGTGTAGACGTAAACCAAAGGTGGATAACACTGCCAAGGGCAATGTGGCGCAACCTGATGCTAATCAGGAATGGCAAACAGCGAATGGCAAAAAACGATCTCGTAATCGTAGAAAAAACAATAATCAGGAAGGAACAAGTGGTGTTGATAAGTCAGGTGAGACTGAGGAAGTCATTCCAAGCGCTGATAAGGATAACACGGCTGGTGAACAAGTTGAGAATAGGGAGAATGCTGTGGGTGAGAAGGTTCCCAGTCAGCTTGAATTAGAACTAGCTGCTTCTGAAGCTCAATTACGTGCTGCGTCTGAGGCTGTTAAATCAGCTAAACAGGCGTTAGCAATGGAAAGAGCATTAGCTAACAGGTTGTTAGTAGGAGACACTACAACTGAAGCTAAGTCAGGAACGAGTGGTGAATTGGCGAGAACTAATCACTCTAGTACTGATAAGAACCATGCTATATCTTCTTCTACTCCCATTATTTCTATGATTCAAGACTCGAGTGGTTAACAATATTGTAGATACTCCAATCTACAATGCTTTGAATGAATCTACCGTTGTTATTTCACCCAATAAGTTTGATGTTTTGAATGCTTGAGTTGGGTTTTGAGAACTCACATCAACTCTTAGACAATGAAGAGGAAGAGAGTTCGGATGAAGAGTTAACACCGAGAGAAGGCTTCCTCAGGTGTAAAAGGAACCAAATGGTCTGAGATTCCAGTGGACATAATTGCTCCTAATCAGACTAGGAAACCTGTTCGAACTCGTACGCTGAATACTTCTCAGAGTGACTCACAGCAAAGTAAAACGGCGGAATCCAAATCAGATTCGGACTCGGAGGTTAACAAATTGGGAAGTCGCGTTCGCAAGGGCTTCTCTCCAACTATTGAAAGGAGGGTTCCGCCCAGGAATCCTAAGCTAACTAGTAAACCAAAAAAAGCAGTTTCCTGATGCGGGTTCTCTATTGGAATGTCAATGGGGTGGCGAAGTTGGAGGCTGGTTTAAAGTTACGTAAGTTAGTTCATGATTTTAGGCCAGATATTCTTTGTATTGCTGAGCCGAAAATTCATTATTCAGTTGATGTTATGTTAAGACTTAATTTAGTTGGTTTTGTAAAGAGGGCAATTCATAATTCTTCTTCAAGTTCTTTGGGTAATCTTTGGATTCTGTGGAGTGAGGAGATTGAAGAGCCTGTGGTTTTAAATATGACTAGACAAGCTATTTCGGTTAGAACTGAAGGAGTCCTTATTTCTTTTGTTCATGCTAGTTATATTCAAGTTTTTAGAAGAAGATTATGGAGTCAACTTTCTGCGGTGGATTCTACAACTCCGTGGCTGGTTATTGGTGATTTTAATTGTGTTCTTCGCAATGATGAAAAGAAAGGAGGTAGGGAAGTTCGAACTTCTTGTATAGATGATTTCAGTGATTGGATGGAGGATAATAATCTCTTTGAAGCGGACTCTTTGGGTTCTAAGTTCACTTGGACTAATGGACAATCGGGGGAGAGAAGAATTATTAGTAAATTGGATCGTGCTATTATTAATGAACCTTGGTTAACTAAATTTTCGAATTGGCGGTGTAAAGCTCTTCCTAGAGAAGTTTCCGATCATTCGACTCTTATTGGTTATCCTTTTGTCTCAACTAGACCAAGACGTGCTCCTTTTAGAATTCAGAAAATGTGGTTTTCGCATCCTGATTTTTTGAGAATGGTAGAGACCTCTTGGAATGCTCCGGTGTATGGTAATCCAGATTTTATTTTTCCTTTTAAGCTGAAGCGCTTGAAGGAAGCTATGAAATTGTGGAATGTGCAGGTGTTTGGTAATGTTTATGCTCGACTCAAACAGGCGCAGCTTAAGTTTGAGGTTGTGTCTCGTATCTCTGATGAGGATCCTTTTAATTCTTCAAAATTGAATATCATGAAAGATGCTTTGGTAGCTGTTCAAGATATTCAAGTGCAACAACATATTATGCTTAAACAAAAATCTCGTAACAAGTGGATTTTGGAGGGTTCTAGCAATACTTCTTTTTTCCATAGTTCCATAAACATTCGTAGGAGTGCTAACACAATTTCGGAGTTGGTGAATGAAGATGGTATAGTTATTTCTGAGCCGGATCACATAAAGAGTCATGTAGTTTCTTACTATGAGGCCAAGTTCAATGGAACCGATTTGCCTGTGGAAGAGAGTTTGTTTAACTATGAACATCCTTCTATTTCTTCGGAGGAAAGTCAGATGTTGGATGCCATTCCTACTGTTGATGAGATCCACTCTGCTGTTTTTGATTTGGGGGCGGATAGTGCTCCAGGTCCAGATGGTTTTTCTGGTTGTTTCTATAGACACTGCTGGGATTTAATTCATCAAGATTTGTGTAAGGCTATTATTTTTTTCTGGAGTAATAAAACCATTCCTAATGGGGTTAATTCTAGCCTCGTTCTTCTTCTTGCAAAGGTGAGAGGTGCTGATTGCTTGAGAAAATTTAGACCAATCGGTCTGAGTAATTTTTTCTTCAAGATCTTTACTAAAATCCTGGCCACGAGACTTGGTAAAGTACTAAATAACTTGGTCTCGGAGGAACAAGTGGCATTTATGAAAGGAAGAAATATTCATGAAAATATTAGCTTGGCTTCGGAGATGATTAATGAGTTGCACATTAAGAGAAAAGATGGTAACTTGGGTCTTAAGCTAGATATTTCCCAGGCCTTTGATACGGTAAGTTGGAATTTTGTTATGGTGGTCTTTCGTAAGTATGGATTCTCGGAGGATTGGTGTTCTTGGATTCATAATATTTTGAAGTCTGCGCGTATCTCTATCCTTTTGAATGGTAGCCCGGAAGGTTTTTTCTCTATTAATAGAGGTTTGCGTCAGGGGGATCCGCTTTCTCCTCTTATTTTTGTTTTGATTGAAGATGTTCTTAGTAGAAATATCTCTAAGCTCTTCCAAAACAAAGATATGACTTATATGGTAAAACGCAATGGTATTGCTCCTACTCATTTATTCTTTGCTGATGATATTATGATTTTTTGCAAGGGTAATATGAAAAGCCTAACAAATTTGGTGAAGCTTCTTGAGGTGTATCAGTGTGCTTCTGGCCAAAGAGTTTGTAGAGAAAAGAGTAAAATTTACTTTGGTGGTGGTTCTTTGAGTAGACGTCAGGCCATTGTTGATTATTTAGGCATGGGAATTGCTTCTTTCCCAGATCGTTATTTGGGAGTCAAAGTTATGCCAGGGGTGGTGAAGTACGCTCATATAAGCAATGTGATTGATAAACTCAAGGATCAGCTCTCGGTTTTGAAGGGCAAAATGCTTTCTTTCCAAGATAGAGTGGTTCTTATTAAAACTGTGCTTTCTAGCTACTCAATTCACAACATGGCTGTGTATAAGTGGCCAGTTAAATTCATTCAACAATGTGATCGAGTAATTCGTAATTTTCTTTGGTCGGGTGACTCTAATTTATCAAGAGCTTTTGTGGTGGGTTATGATAAAATCTGCAGCCCGGTGAAGGAGGGAGGTCTGGGTATCACTAGCTTGAGAACGATGAACAAGGCGATGCTTATGAAGCTGTGGTGGAGTATAAAAACTTCTACCAAGAAGTGGGTGTTGATGGTGGATTTTCGTTTAAGGTTAAATTTGTAAAAAACCAGAAAATCATTCGGCGACATCTTGTAAAAGATAAAGCCGTTTATAAGTGACGGATACTCCTCACTTAATTCCTCCAGTTGGAGTATGCAGCAACAATCCCTTCCCTGTGAATTTCATATCAACCTTGTATTTCCTCGTGGGACCCATTATCGGTGGCATGACGACCGAGTGTTACTCTTCTGAGTAACACGAACCTCCAAACACTATAATGAATCCATGTACGAAATACCCGTATAGGCTCGATTCTCGGTGTGTTATACTAGCCCGAGCCCTCTCGGTGTGTTATACTAGCCCGATTGAGCCCTCTCGGTGTGTTATACTAGCCCGATTGAGCATCCTGACTTGACTGATCGGCCTCCGGATATGATTCGATCGCACCATCCAACTCCACAAGCATGATTGGATGACCACGATCAATTCCATCACCCCTGCTGCATGGAATACACACGGCCTTAGCTTGCCAAATATGATCACATCGCAAGTCATCCAACTCCACAAGCATGATTGGATGACCACAGATCAATTCCATCACCCCTGCGGTATGGAATACACACGGCCTTAGCTTGCCAAATATGATTGATCCCAACTCCGCAAGCATGATTGATGACCACAGATCAATTCCATCACCCCCAAGCAGGTATGGAATACACACAGCCGACCCCGCATGGTCGGCCATTGGCCTTCGCTTGCCAAGAAACCGTCCATACCAAGCATTATGGGCGGAAAACCCTAAATTAGGGTTTGCGGCAATATTACATGTGTCGCAAAACGGTCTCAACCGTCCATCTTCGCAGGCATAGATGGAGGGTGTAGATGTAGACTCAAAGGGCCCTGAGCATGTCGACACAATCACCATGTGACCGCCACATACTTGGCCATCGGTCAAAGCCAACCATGGTTGGTTACAACAAAACCGTTCCGCCCAAAAGAGCATGGTCGCGCGGGCTTTGAAAGCCAAAACTAGGGTTCGAGCCATCACGCGCGTCCATCTTCTCCGGCACGAATGGAGGGTCACGATCAAATCGAGTCGGTCCTGGCCATACCAAAGATGACTACCGTGGGCCCATCTAACTCTCCATGCGGTCGGCCAAGGCGTATCATGCCCGGCCAATCCAAAACGCCCGCTCAAACATGCGTGGCTACACTTCTCAAATTGCGAATCGATCTCGACCACTCAACTTCACCGGACGAATTGGGTGGCTTAGATCACGTTTCATGAGACGGTAAGACATGGGCGTGAACATCAGCCCTCCACCTACACACCAAACCAACCTGGCCAAGACCGACCAAGCTAGGTCGTCTTGGAAAACCCGCCGGAAAAGGGTATGGCGCGCGCTTTTTGCGGTAAGAGATTTCTACCGCAAATCAATCTCGACCGCTCCTCTTTGACGGTCAAATTGAGTGGCCCAGATCGCGCTTTCATGAGGGAACGGAACACAGGCACCTACACCATCATGCCGTCAACGCGCATGTATGGTCGGTCCCCTCAAAATTCTTCCCACGCTTGGTTTCGACCAAGCTAAAGAGTGATGCTTGCGCACCTCTTTAAAACCCTAATTTCACCAACGGCCATGGATGAGTGTCTCAAACATCATCTCATCCGTCCGACCTCACCAAATTTGGTTATACAACCCCTTCGTCAGAGTTATTTGGTTAGTGAGGAGTCATTACCCGTCACTTTACCACACCGTAATGCGCACTGCATAAAATACACACGATACTTCACAAGTATCGACTTTCAATAACGCAGCTTATTCAATTCCACATTACATGCTATCTCTCGTGGATCCACGATCCACATTCCAAACATCAATCATGTCACAAACCGGGGATACTTATCGGGGTATTGGTCTGCGGTTTACGCGGCGTGGCGAAGTGCAACGCGACATCACAAGAACGTGTTAGGAAGTCATGGACGGTTAGAGATGAACTGGAGAAGTGGGCAAGACCGGTCGTATGCTACCGACACACAACTCCACCACTCCATCATTCCATTACCTCCACTTCCCACGAGAAACGTGAATGAGGCTCAATGACTTGTATAAATAGGTTCTCCGCCCTATTTCAAACAACAACAAGAAACGACAGAACAACACAAGTTCAGTCGACAGAAACCAAGTGTTAATACAACATCGTATTCAAACACCCAGAGCCTGCTTGCATCAACCGTAGCTTGCTCATCTTTCTGTTACAAGTCATAAGCAAGCCAACACCTTCACAATCTCAACACCTTCTTCGCTTCCTCCCTAAGATCAACCCCATCTCCTTCACTTTGTGACCGAAACAAGTCTGGAAACGGCCATTTCTTGGGTTTAGGCCGACTTGCACAGATTGATCTCTCGAATCTACAAGCACTCACCGCGCAGTGCATTTGTTGAAGGTTTAGATTCATTCCTCATCCACACCCCAAATTACCAAATTCAAATAGGAGTAGTTTTCACCCATCAACAATTGGCGACCACAAAGGGGAGATTAATCTCTCTGTCAGAAATCAATTTCTTTGAAATCCGATTCAATTTCATCAATTTCAAAAGGGTAGATCTTAGAACCAATTCAGTCAGCAATTCATTTCAAGATGGTGGAACTCAGGTCTGGATCAGCAATCAATTCGGACGGAGCTAGCGTGGATAACACTCCCGGTGTTGACGTGCCTGTCAGTGGAGCTACCGTAGCCGACACATCTCGAGGAGCCGTTACCTCTGTCACCAACACTAGCGGAGCAGGAGACATCCCAAAGAGGTGTAACACCTCCCATCACTCGCAGAGCCAGAGCAGCCGCAAATCCTGGCATCTCTTCGAGCATAACGCCTCCAGTGGTTACCAGAGCAACAACTTTCACTCCTCCATCAGACGAGGAGCCGGAGACACAAGAGGAAGACCGCCGTCTAGTACCATTGCAGACTTGATGGAGAAACAGGAAATTCTTGCTAAAACTCAAACAGATATGGCCGCAACTCGTAAAGAGGTACTCACTTTCCTTAAAACTTTGATCGAACGATTGCCGCAAGATTCACGCAACCCTTGAGTCGGCGAGATACATTCAATACACCCGAGCAGCGTTTCCACTCGACTCACATGAATGAAGAAACTCGTGTTGCTCCCGAGCGCCAAAGGGAGAGAGACCAGCCTTCCAACTTCATTACGCGTGAAGATCTAGAGCGACTTCTCCAAAATCGAGGAAAAGGGACCGAACGGACGTACACCAACATCGCCCGCCGTACCCTCAAGATGTGCAACGGATTCCTTTACCAAGAGGTTACACCTCTCCCCAGCTTCTCCCTCTACGACGGTATCGTAATGCTCGTGAACACATTTCTCGATTCTTGAAGCCTTGGGGGAACATGAATACAATCATGTTTTACGCCTAAAAGAATTCTCAAAATCACTCACGGGAGGGCATACACTGGGTACAACAACATTGCGCCCTAACAAAGATATCCAATTGGAGCGAGATGGTCAAAGGCTTTCTACAGAAGTATTTCTTCGTGTCCAACAAATCACGTTTCTGCACTGGGAAGAATTCTCCAATGAACAATGAACATCCCAACGACTTCGTTAAAAGATTCGTAACCCAAGCACTCGGATCACACGACCCGAATGTTACCGAACGGCAATTGGTGGAATCATGCATCAACGGGATGATACCCATATACCGCGCTCGTTAGAGAATCTGGGCTTTCAAACATTCTCTGAACTCCACGAAAGCCGCAAAACGTTCAAGAACAATCGCACCAGACACTACTAGAAAGAACCGTGAGTTGTTCGGTGAAGATTTGCGTGAAAGTCGAGGAAGCAAAGGCCTCACCAACAAACAATACAACACCGGCCCTTCAGAGTGTGGTAAGCGGAGGAGAAAAGAGGAAAGCTTCGATAACTAACAACAAACCAAGCGAACATCCTCAAGACACAAGACTTCGTCTCGAAAAGGAACAGACAAAACTCCCGACAAAACGCTAAAGACACGGGTTTTCCTTTTCCCATGAATGAAGTGATAGAGCTCTGGAAGCGTGGATCCAAGATGATGCCGTAAAACTACCCCTATCAGCGTCCTCCGACCGAGGAAGAAATAGCAGATCCCGACATCGTTGCTACCACATGTGTTCGTCCATCATCCAACCAAAGATTGCAACAGTTGAAACAAATATTCAGGGAAAAGGTAGAGACAGGGGAACTCCAAACTTGGAAACGAAGGTGTTCATAGAGATCCCTTACCTATCGAACCGCATGATTTCGGGACTCTCTTCGCAAGACCGTGCAATCTATGATGGAGCACATGTGAAATCTTATATTTCTCCAAAGGACAGCCACAAGACATATTCACGGCCCTCAACCACGTTGTGTCGGAAGACGTTTGCATCCAAGAGAGCAAGACAGAACCCCGCCTTTTCCCGAAAGACATGAGCAACGAAACTGGGGACTCCTAACCGTCACTCGCTTGAGAAACGTTGAGTTTGATAACGCGTTGATCGATACGGCTTCAGATTTAACATCATTACCGCCAAGGCCTTGAGAGCGGCAAAGATCTCAAAGCAGAAGCTACTCGTCATCCAACTGTGGTCGAGATTCAGGAGGAGAACTCGAGATTCATACGGATACATCGACCTTGAAGTCAAATTGGGAGATGCCTCAACACAAGCAAAGTTCTACATAGTCAAAGAACATCCCACTTACGACATGATCCTAGGGCGCTCTTGGATACATGACAACAAAGCTATATTGGAAGTCTCTGTCCTCTACCGGTTTCGATACTGAAAGAGTCTCCAACACGCCCGCTGGACCACCTGGTGACTTCCCGCGCCGCACGCTGAACTTGCCAATGTGACACAACTTCCTGGAGAGAGCCTCGTTGACATACGCCGAAGGGTTCCGATCTCAAGTAAGTCTCATCACGCAACTCTCCCGCAACCTATTGCCCCTCATTCTGACAAATCTGGGACCGGCTCCAACCAACAAGCCCACCGCGGCTAGGAGATGCGAATGGGAAGCCGGCCCTTTCAAGCGTTTCATCAAGAGCATAGAAGCTGTCTTGGTCAAAGACGATAAGGCCAAGACACGAGTATCTACACGACCAAACCCATTTGGGATTGGAGACTTGGTGACGAAGGCGACTACATTCAATATTGGAAGCATGACGGTGAAGATGACCACTCCACCTGACTCACCCACCGAAAGAGAAGATGAACCGCACTGCAGCGTATGTTATCCTAGGCGGCTACCGCAAGCTCATCAACGCGATAACCCGGAGGGCATAACACCACTCACGATGGCTCAAACCTTACCGAACTTAAGATACCGTGCTACCACTTTCCATCATTCTCCACACTTTAAAACGCTGTGCTATTTTTCCAAGCGTGTTTCCTTTTATAATTTCATGTCGTATTTGTAATCCCTCCAAAAATGATTGCAATACTTGCATTCATAGCTAGGTTTCCAATTTTCAATTTTCAATTTTCAATTGAAGTATTATTTCCATCTCGAGAACCTCTTTACTCCTAAAAAATCAACACATTAAATCACCCACTGGAGCAAGAAAAGAAACCCTAAGCAAGCATCTCACGGGAAGAAGGAAATAGAACGTGTGTACAAAGGAAAACGATTTGAGCCATCTCGCCCAAAGAAAGCCGGGAAGATATTGCATCACAGTCCGTGGATGTTCCATCATGATAATTACTTTTTTATCACAAAAATCACGTGTGGAAGAACACCCTTGTTCCCGAGAAGATTCAAATGCAATTTTGGCAAAGGATTGTAAAGGAAAGCTTTTTGTTCAAACCATCAAAACGAAAAAAACTTGAACTCACCCGCCACCGAGTACAAGGAAGACATTCAAAGGTACGTAATATGCTTGGAAAAAAAAGAATGAAATTTCAATCATCAAGAGAGTCGGTCTCGCCCACATCACCGCGATTCTCGCCCATCACCTGCCGATGCACCTCCCTCCGGATCTTCCTCAACTCTCGATCGGCATCCCCGCAGCAGCAGCAGCTCCATCCCAACATCTTCAGCGGGAGCATCAAAGGGCATAGCAACATCAGGGGCCACACAAATTGCCTTTGAATGTCCAGTTCCTCTCGACGTAATCAAGGATTATCACGCCGTCCCCGAACCGGGTAATCACACTTGCCTTCATTCGGGGTCGTTCATGCTCAACTCTCCGCCTCTTCAACCGCGCCGCAAATCTCTCTCGCCTGCGCTACTAGTGTTCGCAGCTGTTTCTCGCGCCTCCGCCGCTCCTCCATGTCAATTGCAGCTGAAAGTGCACGGATACGTCCTCGACAATACGAAGGTGGGAGATAGACATCCCCGTATAGCACAAATGACTTCACGAAGAGGAAGATCGATCTTAGCCATCACTTCTCCATGCGCATGGTTTTCAGGCTTGTCAACTTCAAAACTCCTTTCTGGAGAAACAACAGAATGAGCGTCCACCGCTTCCATGACAAACTACAAAGGAGAGGAGGTTATGCACACGCAAACAAAAAAAAAAAAAAATCAAGTCAATTGATCGAAATCGAGAAATCGAGCAAAGCACTCGAGATTCCCGAGATATAGAATAAACGACCACGTTGAGATGATTCTTTATAATCTCACCAAGTCCGATGCAATCCCTAAGGAAAAGAAGTCTTTACTTACCACCTATGAAGGTGCTAGTTCTGGATAACAATCGACGAGGCTTATCGGATATACCGAGGAAAGCCGTATGTGATGAAAGAAGTACACCTGAAGGAGCTACGAGCTCATACATGTACAAGAGGAACCAAAGCGACTCACCGGATCAAGTCCTCGCTTCCTTCGCATCCTCAATCAAGACCAACCAGTTCTGTGGAAACGCCCGACAATGTGAAACTATCCTAAATATGTATTCACTCTAGCTTGGTCATTTCTCGTATGTCACCATCTCATGCCTACCACACAATAGTGTAACCATTATGTGCTAGGCAGGGACTTAATGTTGATGGTGGATTTTCGTTTAAGGTTAAATTTGTAAAAAACCGTAAAATCATGCGCCGACATCTTGTAAAAGATAAAGCCGTTTATAAGTGACGGATACTCCTCACTTAATTCCTCCAGTTGGAGTATGCAAAGAACAATCCCTTCCTGTGAATTTCATATCAACCTTGTATTTCCTTGTACCCATTATCGCAGTGGCATGACGACTGAGTGTTACTCTTACAGAGTAACGCGAACCTCCAAACACTATAATGAATCCATGTACGAAATACCCGTATAGGCCGATTCTCTGTGTTATACTAGCCCGAGCCCTCTCGGTGTGTTATACTAGCCCGATTGAGCCCCTCTCGGTGTGTTATACTAGCCCGATTGAGCATCCGGACTTGATCAGATCAGTCTCCGGATATGATTCGATCGCAGCCATCCAACTCCACAAGCATGATTGGATGACCACAGATCAATTCCATCACCCCCAAGGTGTATGGAATAAACACGGCCTTAGCTTGCCAAATATGATCTGATCGCAGTCATCCAACTCCACAAGCATGATTGGATGACCACAGATCAATTCCATCACCCCAAGCAGGTATGGAATACACACGGCCTTAGCTTGCCAAATATGATCTGATCGCAGTCATCCAACTCCGCAAGCATGATTGGATGACCACATCAATTCCATCACCCCAAGGTGTATGGAATACACACGGCCGACCCCGCATGGTCGACCATTGGCCTTCGCTTGCCAAGAAACCGTCCATACCAAGCATTATGGGCGGAAAACCCTAAATTAGGGTTTGCGGCATATTACATGTGTCGCAAAACGGCCTCAACCGTCCATCTTCGCAGGCATAGATGGAGGGTGTAGATGTAGACTCAAAGGGCCCGGAGCATGTCGACACAATCACCATGTGACCGCCTACATACTTGGCCAATCGGTCAAAGCCAACCATGGTTGGTTACAACAAAACCGTCCGCCCAAAAGAGCATGGTCGCGCGCTTTGAAAGCCAAAACTAGGGTTCGAGCCATCACGCGCGTCCATCTTCTCCGGCACGAATGGAGGGTCACAGATCAAATCGAGCAGGTCCGGTCATACCAGCATGACTACCGTGGGCCCATCTAACTCTCCATGCGGTCGGCCAAGGCGTATCATGCCTGGCCAATCCAAAACGCCCGCTCAAACATGCGTGGCTACACTTCTCAAATTGCGAATCGATCTCGACCACTCAACTTCACCGGACGAATTGGGTGGCTTAGATCACGTTTCATGAGACGGTAAGACATAGGCGTGAACATCAGCCTACCACCTACACACCAAATCAACCGGCCAAGACCGACCAAGCTAGGTCGCCTTGGAAAACCCGCCTCGGAAAAGGGTATGGCGCGCGGCTTCTTTGCGGCGGCAGAGATTTCTACCGCAAATCAATCTCGACCGCTCTCTTTGACGGTCAAATTGAGTGGCCTAGATCGCATCTTTCACGAGGGAACGGAATACAGACACCTACACCATCATGCCGTCAACACGCATGTATGGTCGGTCCTCTCCAAAATTCTTCCCACGCTTGGTTTCGACCAAGCTAAAGAGTGATGCTTGCGCACCTCTTTAAAAACCCTAATTTCACCAACGGTCGCAGATGAGTGTCTCAAACATCATCTCATCCGTCCGACCTCACCAGCTTGGTTATACAACCCTGGTCAGGAGTTATTTGGTTAGTGAGGAGTCATTACCCGTCACTTTACCACACCGTAATGCGCACTCGCATAAAATACACACGATACTTCACAAGTATCGACTTTCCGAATAACGCAGTTATTCAATTCAGCATTACATGCTATCTCTCGTGGATCCACGATCCACATTCCAAACATCAATCATGTCACAAACTGGGGGATACTTACTGGGGTATTGGTCTGGCGGTTTACAGCGTGCAGCGTGCAACGCGCCATCACAAGAACGTGTTAGGAAGTCATGGACGGTTAGAGATGAACTGGAGAAGTGGGCAAGACCGGTCGTGTGCTACCGACACACAACTCCACCACTCCATCATTCCATTACCTCCACTTCCCACGAGAAACGTGAATGAGGCTCAATGACTTGTATAAATAGGTTCTCCGCCCTATTTCAAACAACAACAAGAAACGACAGAACAACACAAGTTCAGTCGACAGAAACCAAGTGTTAATACAAAAACCGTATTCAAACACTCAGAGCCTGCTTGCATCAACCGTAAGCTTGCTCATCTTTCTGTTACAAGTCATAAGCAAGCCAACACCTTCACAATCTCAACACCTTCTTCGCTTCCCCCTAAGATCAACCCCATCTCCTTCACTTTGTGACCGAAACAAGTCCGAACGGCCATTTCTTGGTTTAGGCCGGACTTGCACTGCATTGATCTCTCGAATCTACAAGCACTCACCGCGCAGTGCATTTGTTGAAGGTTTAGATTCACTCCTCATCCACACCCCAAATTACCAAATTCGGCAGGAGTAGTTTTCACCCATCAACAATCTCCATTTTATCAAATCATACAGCCAAAGAGAACGCGACTTCATAAGTGGTGATGCGTCTTTATGTGACCACATACTGTCTTTATGATGATTGCATGTAACCCTAAAAAAAGTGAAGGGGATGCAATAATGGAAACCGTAGATTAACCACGAACCCTCTCGCCCTCTAATCGATAAAGTGTTGCAATCCACCCGTGGTGATCGAGAGTCGCTTTATTGTTGGAGTATGATGCTCTTCAGAGTACCTGAGCGCTTGCCCTAATAATCATACGATTCTTTTGTCTTTTTTCTTTCTGCGTGTACTCCTTCAATATTTCTCGAAAGATATGAGATGTTTCTTTCTAGGGTTTTGTCTTTCTGGTTTGAACTGATGGGTAATGATGAGGGTTTAGTCTTGTTTAAGAGACTTTGTGTCATGATTCTGAATAATACTTTTATTAACTGACAAACCGAAACCCTAATTATGAATGCAAGCAGTCTAATCATTTTGGAGGAATTATAAATATTGCATGAAAGGGGAAATTGCTGGAGGAAATACTAAAGAGAACGCTGGAGGAAAAGGTAGCACATCGTTTTTAGGTGTTGAAAGGCTTGAGCCATCATGAGTGAATTATCACGCCTTCCAGTTTATCGGCATTGATGACCTTGCAGTAACCGCCTAAGATAACATCTGCCACAAAGTATGGCTTATCTTCCCTTTCTGTAGGCGAATCAGGTTGAGCAGCCACCTTCACTGTCACATCTCCAACTTGAAATGCGGTCGCCTTCATTACCAAATCTCTAACTTGAAATGGATTTGGGCGTTGTACAATTACTTGGTCCTTGGACTCACCGTCTTTGACCGAGACAGCTTCTAAACTTTTGACGAAGCGTTTGAAAGGGCAAACATCCCATTCACATCTCCTAGTGATGAATGGGTTGTTGATCGGAGCGATTCCCCGAGACTTAGCGGGAGGAGGAGTGACTGGTCGCAAAAAGGTTTGTTCAATAAGACTTACTTGGGTTCAGAATCTTCTAATGTATGCTGATGGGCTCTCTCTAGGTAATTGCATCACATTGGCAAGTTGTTGATACGGCAACAGATAATCTTCGGGGTTTGACGGCTTGTTGGAAATCCTTTCAGGTATAGACTCTGGCAAAGGACACACCTCTAGCTTTGCTTTATTTTTATGCACCCACGAGCACCCCAGAATCATATCATAGCTCGGGTAATCTTTCACAATATGAAACTTACCGCGTGTTAGAGCGTCTCCTATCTTGATTTCGAGGTCGATGTACCCATAAGCGTCTCTAGATTCTCCTTCAGAATTTTTGATTATGGTTGGGTAATAAAAAACTTCCTGCTTTGAAATCTTTGTAGCTTTCAGGGTCTTGACAGTGACAATATTGAAATCAGATGCTACATCAATCTGTGTGTTGTCAAACTCGACATCCTTCAAGCGAGCGCTGGTTAGGAGTCCCCAAGCCACATCTCGCGTTTCCTAAGAAGGATTGAGGTTTGAGAGCAGCTTCCTTAACTGAAACAAACGCTTGCACGATACGACACGATTGAGAACCCCAAACATGTCTTAACGCCGCGCCTTAGAGAAATACAAAATTTCACATAAATGCTCCATCATAGATCGCACTGTCTTGTGGACGAGTCCCCCGAAATCATGCGGCTCCTGACAGAAGAAGGTCTCTGTGTACTCCTTCATTTCCTAATTGAAGTTCTCCCGCATGCACTTTCTCTTTGAAAATGTGCTTCAACTTGTTGCAGTCACTGGTTGGGTGATTGACAAATCTGTGATAACGAAAATATTTTGGATTCGCCATCTCTTCTTCAGTGGGCGGACGTCTGAGAGGAGGTAGCTTGATGGCATCATCTTGAATCCATGCTTTCAGGAGTTCGATGACCTCATCTATTGGAAATGAGAAGTCTGGAGCAGCATCTCCAGCTTCAGGAGCCTTAGCCGCGGCTTTCCGGGGTGGATTCATCTGCGTCGACGCCGCACGCTTGGGTTGTTGCTCCGTTTCTGGAGCTTTTCTTTTTACCCCTTCACCTACCACGCTTACAGAAGGACCGGTGTTGTATTGCTTATTAACGAGATGTCTGTTTCCTCGAGTTTCGCGTGCATCCTCAGCCGATCGCTTAATAGCTTCATGGAGTTCAGAGAACGTCTGGAAGCGCAGGTTTTCCAGCAAAGCACGATAGATGGGAACCATACCATTAATGCACGATTCCACCAGTTGTTATTCGGTCACATTTGGGTCGTGACAATCCAAAGCTTGAATTCTGAATCTCTTGACGTAATCATTCATATATGCTCGTTGTTTTGTTGAAATATTCTTCCCAAGTCCGAGAAAGTGATTTGCTCGAGATCACGAAGAAATACTTTTGTAGAAAGCGGTGACCATCTCACACCAGCTTTGATATGTTTGTTTGGTGCGATGTTGTTGTACCAGGTGTACCCTCTTCCAAGAAGCGACTTTGAGAACTCTTTCAAGCGAAGGAAATGGTTATACTGTGCCTCCCAAAGATTCCAAAACGAGAAATGTGTTCGCGAGCGTTACAAGTACCATCATAAAGGGAAAACGAGGAGAGGAATATCCTCTCGTGAGAAGAACTCTTTGCACATCAGAGGATACGGAGGATGGTGTTGGTGCAGTCCACCGGGTTTCCTTGCCTCGATTTTTGAGAAGTCATTCTAGATCTTCACGCGTGACGAAATTGGATGGCCGATTCCTTTCTCTTGAGCGCTCAGAGCAACACGAACTTCCTCATCTATGAATGCACGCCCCTATTGAAGTGCTTGCGCCAAGAGTGTTGAAGGTACTCCTTATTGGTTCCATGGGCCGACGCGGCTCTTGCTAGTCGTTCTGTTAGCGTCTTGAGGAAAGTGAGTACCTCTTTCTCGAGTTGAAGCCATGTCCGTCTCGAGCCTTAGCGAGAATTTCTTGTCTCTCCATTAAATCGACAAATGGTAATAGGAGGTTGGCTTCTCCCGCCTCCCGCAGTCTCTCGTCCCGATGAGGGAGTGGCAGTGGCTCTCAGTAACAACCACGGGTGTTTACGCTCGAAGAAACATTGGGGGCGGCGGCAAGGGGTCCCGGCTCGGTGATTGGAGGTGTCACGCCTGGGGGAACGTTTCCAGTCGTTGGTGTTGGTGGTTGAGAATGTGGTGCCACGAGATGTGTTGATCGTGCTAGTAGGCGGTACATTGGTGTCGCTGGCAGAATGCTGGACACCAGGGGTGTTGTCAGCGCCAGTAACATCGGGATTTGTCGTTGATCCAGACCTAAGATCCACCATCTTTAATTCTTTGAGAAAATTGAAATGAAATTGAAAATTGATCTTGCAACCGAGAGATTAATCTCCCACTCGTGGTCGCCATTATTTTCTGTAAAAACCGATTCTCATTGCTTTTTGGTAAATTTTGGTGTGTTGATGAGAAACGAATTCAAACCCTAAACAAATATACTGCACGGGAGTAATTTTGAGTTCGAGAGATCAATCTGTAAGACTATGGCCTAAACCAAGAAATAGCCGTTCCAGATTCAGTTCGGTCACAAGGTGAAATAGAAAGGTTGATCTTAGGGAGGGAAGCGAAGAAGGTGTTTGAGATCAGGATGTTGAATTATGAAGGTGTGGCTGTTTTATGACTTGTATCAGAAAAATGGTTTCTGGCTACTTGTGTTGATAACACTTGTATTTTTCTTTTCTCGTCTTCGAAATAGATTGAAAACCTATTTATACAATTCATTGAGCGCACCCTGATCTCTTAGGAAGTGGAGGAAGTGAAGTAGTGGAGAAGTGGGTTTGTGCGGAAGGTAGTGATCATCGTGTTTCCTTTATGAGGGAAGACTAATCATACGTCCGCCCACTACTCTCATTACTGTTAACCGCCCGTCTTTCCTGACACTTTCTCTTAATGGGCGCGTTGCACGCCGCACGCTGTAAACCGCCATACCAATACCCTTGTATGTATCCCCCGCTTGTGACATGTTTGATGTCTCGAGTGAATGGGTCAAGTCACGTGACTTGTCGCTGAAATAAGTACATAGTGCTTTTTAGGTCAAATAATAAATTATTTGTAAAACCGATATTTATAAAGCATTGCTTATAATCGATGTATGTAAAGCATCGCTTTCGAATAAGCAGCTGAAAATAATCGATGTGTTAGAAGCATCGCTGTTTTTGAGCTCGATCGAATCAGTCATGGATCGAGCGTCTTAAAAGGAGCACGACCGCCCTCTTTCGTGAAGTTGGTGGTGCTACGCACGCATCCCAAGGAGTGGCCGATCGCTCCGTAGGGAGAGTGGCGACCGGTAGCCATTTTAAAATCCTATCGATCCAAGTTAGATCTGACCGCTTAAATCCCTATCCATGTTGATCGGCTGAGGCGATTTACAATGATTAATGACTAACTGCCGAATTACATGCAAGCATCACAACTAGTTACCTTTGGCGATCGTTTGGGATCCCTATGAGCTAGTTGTTACTTGGCCGATTGTCCTTCGTGAAAGAAGAGTGATGGTGATCAGAACAACATCTTGTTGGTCACCCGAAATCAAATCTAGGCCTGGTCAACTCCTGGCGGTTGGATCGGCGGAGATGATTTGTGGCAGTTGCATACTTGCCATTGACGCAACTTTAGGGTTTAGGGGGCCACGCGTCCAACCCTCTTTGGGCGAGCGACTCGAGGCGTTGGTCATGCTCAAGCGAGGCTGGTCAGTCACGTGTAAAGGTGGGCTGGACGGTGATCACGCGACATCTTCTGGGGCCGCCTGAAATTAAATCTAAACCTTTCAACTAGGACAAGAAGATGGATGGTTGTGATCGGTTTGCGGCGAGTAGGCATTGTCGCAAATGCAATTTTTAGAGTTTTCAAAATAAATGTTCACCCTACTTTGGGCAAGTAATTTGATACGCTTTGGTTTTGTCGTGGACAGGTCGATCGACCAAGGGAGGAGTTGTGCCAACAGTGAACACGTGGGCACCTCTTTGATCGCTCGAGATGCGATCCAAGCTGTCCAACTAGGCCGGCTAAGTTGGACGAACGTGATGCGTTTTAAGACCCTTTTTGTCGGTCTCGGCTGCTCGAAAGCTATTCTCAACAGCGCAAACACCCATGTTTTGGATTGGCGTTTGATGGCGCTGGAGTGTGTTAAATGGAGTTCGACCGGTTGGGACATTACTAGGCCCGCCGGTGGTTAATATGATGGTTGCCTAGTTCTGCCAGGAGTAATCTAGGCTTGCTGAAACACGCGGCCAAATTTTGCGATCGTGATCGTTTCTAAGACTGTTATTAACATTCTAGATTTTCCTTAAGGAATTTAAACGTTTTAAATCAAGCTAACTTAGAAGCGTCGATACGAAATTCTCTTTGTCATAGAGTGATGCGCCTATGCGGGTATTTCCATGCAGATCTCAATACCGACATTTCTGGAGATTTATGCTACTCGCCGAGAGTGAACATTTGATCGTCATGTCATGTTAATAATGAGAGTTCGGCTGGGAACATAGCACGATAAAATACTAGGCGAGTCATGCATTAATGGGCAATGCTAGTAGAAGAAATAATTCACAGAATATTTTGGGATTGCTGCTACGCGCACCATTCTGAGTGAATTTCATATATATTGAATTGCTCAATGAGCGAGGAGGGTTTTTGCACTCGTCACTTTTCAAATGGCTTTATCCCTTTGTTTGAGGGTGAAAACGGTTTCTGCTGATTTCGGTAATTTCGCGTGAGTGGATGAGAAACTGAGTCTAAACCCTAAACAATGTACCGCAAGGGAGTACTTTTAGATTCGAGAGATCAATCTCGTACAAATCCGGCCTAAACCAAGAAATGGCCGTTCCAGACTTGCTTCAGGTCACAAAGTAAAGGAGAAGGGTTGGTTTTAGGGAGGGAAGCGAAGAAAGTGTTGAGACCCCGTAATAGTTGATTCTGGAAGAATAGTTGTTTGACTTGTATCAGAAAGTGAAAGCTAACAGATGGGAAAGCTAGAAAGTGGTTTCTGAGTGTTGTATGCTCTTGACCAAAACTTGTTGTTTGGTGGAAATAGGTAAGACATATTTATACAAGTCCAAGTGAAACGTACTCTGGTCTTGTAAGAAATAGAAACATATGAGTAAATGGGAGGAGGTGGTAACCGATGAACGCCCGGGAATTGATGTTCCATAATGATGGAAAAGCGTTTTCACCATTACTCCCTATATTTACAAAACCGCCTTATTCTCGATGACACTTTCATGTAACGGGCGTAGTGTACGCCGCACGCCGTAAACCGCCAAACCAATACCCTTTATGAGCATCCCCGCTTTGTGACATATGTTAGAAGTCTCGAGTGTTTTCATGGGAAAACGCGTAGCATGGTGTTACGTGTGGCATGGTGGCATGACAAAGGGCCATGGTAGAGTCGGGAATGGCTTTGCCATAGAATAGGCGTGGCCAAAATTAGGGTTTGGGTGCAAACCGTGATGTTTTGGCTTTGGGCCGCAAGTTAGGTGGCGGACTTGAACGGTCGAGATATGCATCTCGAGAGGGAAGGATATCCGTTGATTATTGCAACTCTCCGTTTTTAGCAACAGCGTTGAGCATGGCTTTGCCATAGAGCGAGCGCGGCCAAAATTAGGGTTTAGGTGCAAATCGTGATGTTTTGGCTTTTTAGGCCGCAAGTTGCCATGCGCTAGGTGGCGAACTTGGATGGTCGAGATATGCATCTCAAAGAGAAGGGTAGCCGTCAATTATTGCAACCCTTCGTTTGTAGCAGCCAGCGTTGAGCATGGCTTGGTCATAGAGTAGGTGCGGCCAAAATTAGGGTTTAGGTACAAACCGTGATGTTTGGCTTTGGGCCGCAAGTTGCCATGCGTCAGGTAGCGAACTTGTGTGGTCGAGATATGCATCTCAAAGAGAAGGGTAACCGTTGATTATTGCAACCCTTCGTTTGTAGCAGCCGCCGTTGAGCATGGCTAGGTCATAGAGTAGGCGCGACCAAAATTAGGGTTTATGCACAAACCGTGATGTTTGGCTTTGAGCCGCAAGTTGCCATGCGTCAGGTGGAGAACTTGTGTGGTCGAGATCTGCATCTCAAAGAGAAGGGTAGCCGTTGATTATTGCAACCCTTCGTTTGGTAGCTGGCGGCATGAAAGTATGGCCGGCAAGCTAGGATTTTGTGTAGTTAGGCGCGGCCAAAAGCTGGGGTCTTGGCGTAGTTTGGGCGCGACCACAATTAAGGCTTGGCGTTGGGCCACAAGTTGCCACGCGTTAGCTGGTGACCTTGGACGGTTAAGATCTGCATCTTAGATGTAAAGGTGGTCGTTGATCATTGCAACCCTTCATTTTTGCAGCCAATGACGTGAAGGAAAGGTCGGCATGGTATAGGCGCGTCCAAAACTAGGGTTTAGTGCAAACCGTGGTGTTTGGCTTTTGGGCCGCAAGTTGCTATGCGTTAGGTGGCGAACTTGGATGGTCGAGATCTGCATCTCAAAGAGAAGGGTAGCCGTTGATTATTGCAACCCTTTGTTTTGGCGTGAGAAGTGGTGGCATGGTTTGCCATTGGCACGGTGGTGCGGTGGCATGGTTGGCATGCCTTGGCGCGAGACGTGATCGCATGTTTTGCCATTGGCACGGTGGTGCGGCTGGCATAGTTGGCATGCCTTGGCGCAGAGACGTGGTTGGCATGGTTTGCCATTGGCGCGGTGGTGCGGCTGGCATGGTTGGCATGCCTAGGCGCAGAGACGTGGCTGGCATGGTTTGCCATTGGTACGGTGGTGCGGCTGGCATGGTTGGCATGCCTTGGCACGTAGACGTGGTCTGGCATGGTTTGCCATTGGCACGGCGGTGTGGCTGGCATGCTTTGGCACATAAACGTGGTCGGGCACGGTTTTCCATTGGCACGGTGGTGCGGGCTGGCATGGTTGGCATGCCTTGGGCGCGAGACGTGGCTGGCATGGTTTGCCATTGGCACGGTGGTGCTGCTGGCATGGTTGGCATGCCTTGGCGCAGAGACGTGGCTGGCATGGTTTTCCATTGGCACGGTGGTGCGGCTGGCATGGTTGGCATGCCTTAGCGTGGAGACGTGGTCGGCATGGTTTTTCATTGGCACGGTGGTGCGGGCCGGCATGATTGGCATGCCTTGGCGCGAGACGTGGCTAGCATGGTTTGCCATTGGCACGGTGGTGCGGCCGACATGATTGGCATGCCTTGGCGCAGAGATCGGGTCTGGCATGGTTTGCCATTGGCACGCGTGGTGCGGCTGGCATGGTTGGCATGCCTTGGCGCAGAGACGTGGCTGGCATGGTTTGCCATTGGCACGGTGGGAGAATTAGGGTTTGGCATATACAAAGGTGATATCAGTTAATACTAAGGGTTCTGCCGTGGAACATGACACACGTGTAAAAAAAGGGTACCCTGGTAATTCTTACGTAGGCATGCTGTTTGATTCAATAAGTGTTCTAGTGGTCATAGTGACGTCATGTCGATGCATAGTTTTGCGATTTTAACCCTAAGCTATAAACCACCATCAACACCCTTGCAGGGTGATAGCGCATTAAATATAAGATTTTACAGTTTTGACCCTGAACTAAAAACCACCATCAACACAACATCTCGTTTGTTTTTGAGACACCATTTTTTTGGAGTAAAACTCAACGAGAAAATAATTACGAGTTACCTCTGTACTGGTCAAACACACTACAAGACAGCCTTTTATACAATGGCACCTAGAAAGAGTTTCTTTCCAGCAACTCTTACATCTTGAGATGTTGAGAGACATCCAAGTAGCTGTTTTTATAAGTATCGAAGAACTTCAAGAGAACCCAAAAGATTTGTGTTTCTAATTTCTCGTTTTTCCAACTTATAAAAGGCGCTTTCAAAATAGTTTTTAGTACTGCAAAGGGAAACTCTTTTGACAAAAAGCGACATCCTAGCTTCTTCATAAAATAAGACGATACTACTATCTTGATAGGAAGTATCAGGAATTGAGAAATGAATCGATTCATGCATTGAGGTGATATACTCATATGACTGAGATTTAAACTCCTCTTGCAATTCGTTTAGTTTGTTACAACTAATTGAATTACATGGAGGAGGAGCATTGCTCTCACTGATTAGTAAATCAATGTTAACTTCAACATGAATATTATTCCGCATAACTTGATTTAGCTTGTCAAGAGATTCTTGGTATTTCTGGAGGTATAACTCAACATCAAGAGATAAGCTTTCAAGTTTCTTTTCAAGCCCTGAAAACACTTCAAGGGATTTTAAACCTGGTGGAGGTTTAAATAGAATTTCTTCTGCAGATTTTATTAAATCAACCATGGAAGAAAATTCTGCCATCCCTGGATCTGGTGGTGCATTTATTGAGATAACACTATTGTGTTTGCCTGTTCTGATACCAATTGAAAAAACGGGGGTCTAACAACCACAACCAATATTTCGTTTAGAAATCTGTATGGACAAACTCCAATATAATTCCAAGAGAATCAACTAGACAGTTAGACTCAATCAATGAAAATATATCCAAGACTTCATATCTCTGTTTCACAATGTAATCAGCAAATCAAACAGAGATAGAAATCCATGAGCCCCATTATTATGTGAAACAACTAACGGTACCAAAGACCAATATTCAAGTGTCAATCAATATAATCAATAACCAAAGTTTGGATTCTCTAATTGATTGAACTAAGCACAACCTCGTGATATTTCTATTATATAACAAAATATAATGCGGAAAAGAAATAACACAGACACCAAAAATTTTGTTAACGAGGAAACCGCAAATGCAGGAAAAAACCCGGGACCTAGTCCAGATTTGAACACCATACTGTATTAAGCCACTACAGACACTAGCCTACTACCAAGTTAACTTCGGACAGGAATGTAGTTGATCCCTAACCAATCTCACACTGATCAAGGTAAAGTTGCGTTCCTTACGCCTCTTGATCCACGCAGATTCTGCGCACTTGATTCCCTTAGCTGATCTCACCCACAACTAAGAGTTGCTATGACCCAAAGTCGAAGACTTGATAAACAAATCGGTCTCACGCAGAAAAGTCTATTGAATAGATAAATCTGTCTCCCATAAATATACCTACGAGTTTTGTTCCGTCTTTTGATAAATTAAGGTGAACATGAACCAATTGATAAACCTAACTTATATTCCCGAAGAACATCCTAGTATTATAAATCACCTCACAATAATCTTAATCGATTAACGAAACAAGATATTGTAGAATCACAAACGATGAGACGAAGATGTTTGTGACTACTTTTCAATCTTGCCTAACTGAATAAATCTCGAGCAAATCTTAAAGAATATAGTACTCAATCACGATATAAAATAAAGAAGATCAAAACACGCAACTACAGAGAAAATAGTTGGGCCCGGCTTCACAATCCCAATGAATTCTTCAAGTCGTTAACCTACAAGGTTTCGTGAAAAACCTAAGGTTAAAGGAGAATCGACTCTAGTCGCAACTAGTAACACACTGAAGGTCTGGGGATTAGGTTTCCCGTTGCTAGAGTTCTCTTTTATATAGTCTTTCAAATCAATGTTACCTTGGTAACAAAGCATTAAATATTCACCATTAGATGAAAACCCGATTAGATTCAAGCTAATATCTTTCAACCGTTAGATCGAACTTAGCTTGTTATACACAAATGAAATGTACCATCATTTAGATAAAGGTAACCGTACCTAAACGTGTACACTTAATTGGTTCATCAATAGTTAACCAATGGTTAGCCATATGAGCACTTCATATCAACCTTATTCATCTTTATCATAACTAGTTCAAATGAAACTAATTAGAGAGTTGTTCAATTGTTTATATTCTCATAAAGTATACAAGACATAATTGAAGCAAAATCGATTTTGATTCACTCAATCATTTCATGAACATTATAGCCACGGTTTGCAAAAAGATTGCATTCCTTATTATATAAATGTATTAGTTCATGAACAAACCGATTTTAGAACATAACTTACTTAAGTATGCAACGGGTACGCATACCTAAGTAGCCGGACTGAGTTTGGTTACGCCAGTACGCGTACGGGTATGCATACCATTTTACACTTCCAAACTCCAACAGAAATCACGGAACTTGAAATGCTGCCAGTACGCGTACAGCTTACGATACTTAGTTCCCGGACTTCCAACAACCAACCAAGTATGTGTACGCATACCATGGTTCCCGGTTTTGAACTTTACACAAATGTGAATACACACTATGTTTATATCCAATCATGGTTACATGTTCTAAACCCTCATTTTAATCATTGAAACATTCTTGGATGACGACAATGGCTGTCTCACACAAACTATTAGCTTCAAAGCAATTTTCAAGTGATCGAATGATCAATACGAAACATTCTGAGTCTACATCAAATGACTGTCTCACACAAATCATGTAAGATGCTACAAGGCGATTTTCACATGATCATTTTTTGGCTTTCGTCAATAATAAAAGATGAACTTGGTTAAAGCGAAAGCTTACCAACACATATTTCGAGAAATAGATAAGCGAGATAAACTCTACCGAAATACCAAATGTGTATAATTGAAGTCTATATAGCAATACGACTTTTTGTCTCAAATAGGAGATAGGGTAGATAGACTTTTGAGTGATAGATGAGTTCAAGTCTCCACATACATTTTGTTGATGAAGTTCCACAAGTTCCCTTGAGTAGTTCTTCTTCTTCATTCGATGAACGCCGTGAAGTTTAAAGCTCAACTACAATTACTATCCTAATCCGAGACTTAGCTATAAGTAGACTAGAAATCAAGACTTATAGTTTTGGCAACTAAACTTGAAAAACAAGCTTGACATAGCAACGCTTGCAAAGTTCCGAATTTAGCAAAGTGCTCTAACAAAGGTGATTGATATTACTAGGTTGTTCTTCGGGAATAAAATATCGGTGTATCAATTGGTTCCTGTTCTCCTTGATTTATCAAAAGACGGAACAAAAACTCGTAGTGGGAGATAGATTTATCTATTCAATAGACTTTTCTATGTGAGACAGATTTGTTTATCAAGTCTTCGACTTTGGGACGTAGAAACTCTTAGTTGTGAGTGAGATCGCCTAAGGGAATCAAGTGCGTAGAGTCCTCTTGGATTCAGATGCGTAAGGAACGTGACTGTACCTTAATCAGTGTGAGATTGGTTATGGCTCAACTATATTCATGTCCTAAGTTAACTTGTAGTAGGCTAGAGCCTGTAGCGGCTTAGTACAGTGTGGTGTTCAACTCTGGTCTAGGTCCCGGGGGTTTTCTGCATTTGCGGTTTCCTCGTTAATAAAACTTCTGGCGCCTGTGTTATTTATTTTCCGGATTATATTTTCTATATAATTGAAATATCATAGGTTGTGCGTAGTTCAATCAATTGGTAAATCCAAACTCTGGTTGTTGATTGAGATTGATTGATACTTGAACATTGGTCTTTGGTACCGTTCAAGTTGTTTCTCATAATAATCAGGCTCGCGGATTACTATCTGTTTGATTTGCTGATGACGTTGGGAAACAAAGATATAACTCTTGGATATATTTTCCCTTGATTGAGTCCGATTGTCTAGTTGATTCTCTTGGAATTATATTGGAGTTAGTCCATACTAGCATTGCCTAAACGAAATATTGGGTGTGGTTGTTAGACCCCCGCTTTTTCAAAAACCTTATTATATTCTAGACTTAGATGGTGGCATTGGGATTTATGATGTGTATGCATTCCACGATAATATTTTATGGTAGCTGGATTCATGCTATCATTTGAGACTGGATTTATTCCTGGCATCTTCTTCTCCATTGAGTGAGACGAGGTTAGGATAACATATGTTTAGGTTGTTTAATTCGTTTCTCGTAGATCCATCTAATGGTGTATCTTTCACGGATATTGCCACGATGGACGTAATATCTGGAGATGTGAGTTGAAGCAATCTTCTTCTCTATGTTGTGTGTAAAAGATGGTATCGTTTTGTAATCACTTGAATGTTATAATGGTATCCACTGAGCCCCCACTTGGGATGATTTGCTCACTTGTTCCCACTTCAGTTTTCAGTTATCTAAAGAAACTGTGTGCACGAAGATATCCGTTTTTCGTAGATTTGAGCTTTAGCGAAGATTAGAGATATTATGTATCTTTTACATATTTGTATTCTTTCATTATTTTGTAAAACAACACATTAATATATTCATATCACCTGAGAGATTCTTATTATTTTTAAAGTATCCAAGAGTTTGGGTTTGATTTAGATTATGTAGGATCATAATATCGCAACATACATGGTTCGCGGGATTAATAAACGACAGCGTCGCGAGGGAGTCGCAGAGAGCTAAAGTAAACGACGCAATGAATAACGACATAAGCAAAACATAAAGAAGACGTGAGACCTGGCGAGGGTTAGGAAGTGTCGCGAGAGTGAATGTTTGTGCATCTGCGACACTTCGCGAGACACTCCCGAAAATAAAGGGTAGCTTAGCTGTCATCCACTATGTATTACCCTATATAAAGGGCTAAATGAGTCTGTAAGAGGAGAGATCTTTTTGGAATTGTTGAGCAAGTCATTAGGAGAGAGAAAGTTTAAGAGTGTTTTAACTTCTAAGTGTAATTCTATTTTTCTGTGTAAACACTTCACTAATCCAATCAATAAATACTCTTGATCTTACATCTTTCAATGGATTAATTAAGCAAAATCGAGTAAGGGGTGTAGTGTGGGAAATCCTGCTACTACATATGCGCTAGAAACAGGGACTGAGCAGAGATTGACGTAGAAATTGGAAGGAATTTGGATTAACAGAGAAAAGATTTGGAGAAGATACTCAAGAATTCATTGGAAAAGAAAAATGGCTAGAAGAAGAAATGTACAAGGGCAACCAACGATTGTAAGAAGAAGTGGGAGACTTGCTGGAGAGAGGAGGAATGAAACAGGAGAATCGTCAAGGATGAATATGAGAAACGATGGAGAAGATCAAAATCAACCACCGATCTCACCAGTAGCAAACGCGGCTGTGGATTATGATAGAGTAAGTGTACATACTTGGAGGTCTGATTCAAGACGAGAGAAGAAGAGCAGCAGTGGTGAACAATGGACAAGGAGAGCAAGGAATGAATGGAGAAAAAACGAAGAAATTACAAAGATTAGAAAGATTGAGACAAACAATACACGAAGAGAGACGGCTAGAGGCGAGGAACGAGCAAACTTGACAAGACAGAATCATGAATTGAGGATGGAAAATATGAGGTTGCAAAATAGGAGATCTAGAAGTAGCATGAGATCAAGTTCAAGATCGAATAGGGAAGAAAGAAGGAGAGTTTTACCAACAAAAATACCGAGGAAGAAACACAAAATCCGAATATAGAGCATGGCGAGAGAAGAGGGGAAATAGAAGATCGTTATATTCCTCAACCCGAAAATCTTCAAAATGAACGGAATAGGGAAAATCAAGGAAACATGCAACTCCAAGAACCAAATGACCCAGCTGCTGAAGGGAGAATAATCTTGCATGGGAGAGAAGAACTGAGAAGAAACCGAGAGATTGAGGATGACATTGAGAGACACTACATTGAACAAGCGCGGCTAGCTCGCGAGAGAGAAAGGATAAGAGAAGAAATGGAAAATCAAGAGATGGAAGAGGCAATCCGGCAAAACAACCATGACAACCGCGAAAGAAGAAGGGAACAAAATCGTACCAATAGAAATATAAATGAAGAATATGAGAGAGCGCAGATGAGAGCTGAGAGACAACCAAGAAGAGAGAACAACCGATATAATGGCGTGCGAATTGAGGAAAGAAACGAAGAAGAGCGTCGCAGGGAAAGGAGAGAAGAAAATAACGAACAAGAAGGTCAAAACAGGCACGAGCGAAGAAGAAGAGAAGCAGAACTAAAAAGACCAGTAGAATCAAGTTCTGAGGCAAATGAACAAATCTTAAGAGAACTGGCTGAAATGAGAGGATTGTTGAACAGTAGAAGGGAAGGAGGAAGGAAACAATTGGACGAAGCCATCGCAGAGGCTGCGAAGAAACCCTTCACGCTAGAAGTACAGATGGGAGGAATACCTCCTAAATGCAATCTCCCCGCATTAACAAACATCTTTGATGGAACAACTCAGGCAGACAAAGATATCAAGGCCTATATGAGGTGTATGTTGCAATGGGAGAATCATGATGCCATACTGTGCAAATATTTCGCGTCAAGCCTAATTGGAGAAGCACTAAAATGGTTTGAGGGTCTACCAAGGAACACAATCACATCATTTAATCATTTACAAGCCACATTCCTAGGAGCATACATAAGTAACAACTCTTCACGACCAGGTATTGAAGATGTATTCGGATTGAAACAAAGGGTTGGCGAGAGCTTAAGGCAATTGACAATAAGATGGAGAACCATGTGTAGCGAAATGGCAGGACGGGTTGAGGAAAGATATCTCATCCTCTCATTTGTGAATGCTCTCTTCGCGACTAACTTGTTATACATTCAAATTTTTAGAGTCAAAAATACAATCACGATGGCGTAATCGCGAGAGTTATAAGAAGAATATATCGCCTTAGAAGAAAGACAAATGAAATGAATTCTTATCCGGTCGCGAACACAAATTCGAATGTCATAACGCAAGCTTGTTACCTCAATTCATAAATACAAGTGGCGAGCACTTCGCAAGGACAAAGAAGCGGGAAGGTCGATGAGGGACAGCGAAGATAGTAGCTATGGGAAGTCATGACCAGGAGGAGTTTGAACAAGAAAGGAACTATTACAACCGTAACAGCAATAATAAGATTCAAAGGCTAGATCATGTGCAAGAAACTTACGGTGGACAAAGGCAATATAACCATGGAGGGCAGAGAAATCGCAGAATAATATGGGAGCCAATTAAGATGCCTCCACTGAATGCTAGTGTGGAAAAGATCTGGGAAGCTATACTTGTGATGGAAAATGTACCAGCACCTTGGAACGTGGGAATGGAACCACCGCCAGGCGATAGAAGTCATGAATTTTGTTCTTATCATCGTTTCCATGGACATCGAACAAATGATTGTAGAAACATAAAGAGAATTATTCTTAGGATGATTGACCAAGGGAAGTTGAATCACTTTCTAAAGGGAGAAGAAAAAGGCCAGACATTACCACCACCACCAGAAATGCACAGAACAGTGTCAGCGAAAGGAAAGGAAACATTTGTGATAGAGGTCGGAACAAAAGCTAAAAATTTGAAGTGAATAATCAACAAAAACAGGAGAAAAGGTAGCAATTGAAGTAATGATGTGCGAGCATCTCGCAGACAAGAGTATATGGGAATTCAGTTAAGAAAGAAAAATGAAAATACAGAATTGTGCGAATACTTCGCAAACAAGCATCAGCAAATAATGAAACATGAATGATTTAATGATTTAACAAATATGAATGAGTAAAAGAATGGGACGAACCTTTATGGCGTACACCCTAGTTCGCGAATAACATTTCGTAAGAGGCAAATGTAAGACCTAAAGTGCGTCATATAAGGGGGTATCTCTCGACATGGCTCAGGGGGAAGGTTACACCGCTCCTGAAGCCTGAGTCATGAAAATTTGGGGCCCATGAAAGCCTATCCGGAAGAGGTACCTTGGATTCCCAACTATATATGTAGGTTATACCCTGGTTGGGCGACCGAGGGTCTCTTCTTAGGAGTCGATGTGTATGCTCAAGGCGCCGAGGTACACGGTTGAGCCAGAGTGCCCGGGATGGATGAACCTACCCTGGCCATTCTTGGCAAGTCTTGGCATATGTTGCACTCGCCCGAAGAAAACTCCACTTAGGGTGCAGCCTTGTAACCATAAACCCTATAGGTATAAGGGATAAGAGGCTGCGAAAACAACCGGTTGTTGTTAAGACCGGATGGGAGGAGCTAGTCTTGTATGGCCGATGTTTCGCCTCCTTGAAGGGGCAACCGGGGAGATGATAAGGGCGATGCTCTCCATTAGGGGGTATCAAAACAGACGAAATGTCATGAGGCTATGTTTTAAGAAGAGAATTTAGGCTCGTCATATTTGTGCAAATGATCCTGCAGAGGCAATAATACTAACGCGAGGGTAAGGCGAGATCAATGGGTCTTTACATGAAAGTGTCGGACGTCCTGCGATTTCGTCGCACGACGGCAATGTCATGGGGCTATGTGTTCGCAAGGATATATAGGCCTGTCATATTGTCGCAACTAAAACATCCTGAGAGGCAAAAATACTTGAAAAATGATAAGGCAAGATCAATGGGTCTTTACATGCAAGTGTAAAGACGTCCTGCGATTTTGTCGCAATAAAAGGTGGCGGGGAAGACCTCTAATTAGGGAGGTCTAACTCTAAGACCACACAAAAATGATAAGACAGGGGTCAACGGGCTCTTACTTGAAAATGTAAGGCGGCTTAGACCTTGTCGCAATAAGAAGAAATAAAAATACATTTATGAAGATAAGGCAAGGCAAGTGGAATCCTTGATTTATGAAGGTACCTGCGACCTCGTCGCAACAGTACATCTCAATAACAATAAAATTATTATTCAACCACATACATGATGACAACTAAAATCTTCCATCTGAAGATAAATAACAGAGGCAAGTATGGGAATGGAAAAGATGAAATATTGTTATTCATCTTCTGATGAAAGAGTTATACATGAATAATGTTAGTTAGCCGATTATACTACAAGGAAGAACTACCAAAAAAAAAAAAAAAAAAAAAAAAAAAAAAAAAAAAAAAAGGAGTGAAGATTGAATTCAGGGGGGAAAAATCCAAGAAATACACTATAATAAGAATACAGAATGTACGGATATTACAAGCGAAAAGAAAACAAAAAGAGTTATCTCTTTGGTGATTCTTCTTCTTCATCCGATTCTTCACCGATTATTCTCATCACCAGAATTTTCTTCTTCGCCGACTCGCTTATCGAAACGTCCGAGACAGGCAGATTCTCGGGAACCTTTTCAAGGAGACAGGGGATATGAATGCAGAGGGATATTGTGGTCCTTACAAACATACTCCATGCCTCCATTGCGAAAACGAACAAAGATCATTACTAAAGTTCTCCACTGTCATTAGAAATTGTTTCTTCAACTTGGAATATCTATTCTCGCGAAGGGAAAGATTCTTTGCGAGTTGTTCTTTTTCTGTTTCAAGTTCTTCAATTCTCGCTGGAAAATTCCCGGCGAGTTGTTCTTTTTCAGATTCAAGCTCTCTAATTCTAACCTGAAGCCTCTTCTCAGATTCTGCAAATAAGAAACAACAAGTTAACAATTTACAAGCAATATTACAGAAATAAGAAGCAATAAGGTATAATAAGCAACCTTCTCTGTCAGATATCATATCTTTAACCAAGGAAGTATGCTCGGCGTGAAGACTAACATCAACACCTAGGTTATTTCTGGCATTATCTAAAATTTTCGCAGCCCAGGCGAATTCGTCGTCACTATTTATAACAAGGAGAGAACGAATTTGATCTTCTCGCTCACTAAGCAAGGAATTCTGGCGAAGCAATTCATCTCGCTCAATTTGTAGTTCAAGGAGAGATTTTTGAAATGTTTGCTAATGCCCGGCGGCACCATTATTAGCAATGCGATCTTTATCATCTATATGGTCACTAATTTTCTTCCTCAAAATTTTGGTTTCTTTATGGGACTCGAGAAACATTCGTTTAAATTGGTTGGCAAACTTAAACCAGATCTATGCTCAATTTCTAAAAGACGATATTTGGTCTGAAGTTCATTTAATGAAAGAGAGTTAATTTTGTTCGATGAACTACTTAAAGAGTTGTTGAGGTGAGCGAGAAGAAGATTATTATCCATAGGATCAGGAAATGTATGGAGAAGAATAGCCTCATCGGGAGAGATTATATACATCTCATAAAGTAATAAGTTAGGTAGCAATATACGACCGATAAAATAAAAATAGTAAAAGGAGGTAAAATTTTATACCATAAAGTTGCTGATTGGCGTTTTGAAGAGTAGACACCTTATCCTTTTGGGAGTCAAGTTCGGTGTTAAACTTTTGAATTCTCTCGTCTTTATCGCGAGATGACGCAGCTTCAATTTCTAGCTCTCGAATCCTCTTGTTCAATTGGGAATTCTTCTTTTCAAGATTGTTGCGTCTTCTCTCGAGATCTGAGGCAACTACAAAAGAAGTTCTTCCAACCTAAAGAAGATAGAAAAATCATTAATAAATATATATTTAAAAATTTAAAATTAACAGGGAAATATGACCGCATACGTACCAAAGATCCAAAGGCATTCAAGAAGTCAGGAGACACAATTCTAGAGGCTCCATTGAAAGAATTATTGCCCTCTAGTAAAGCAGCATTACACACATTTGCGAGAATCCCGCAAAGAGAAGCTAGAGGAGCGTCTCCCATCCCTTGGAAAGAGTCTGAGAAGATGCTAGATAACTGATCCATAGAAGAACCGATCAATGGAGTCTCTTTAACTAGAGGAGGATTAGAATCATGGTTATCCTCATCAGAAGATCCGGAGCTTGAGCTGAGGCGAGAAGAAGATTGAGTCTTTCGCTTCTTATTTAGTGGAGCAGAAGATTTATTTTTGCGAGCGACGGTTTTTCCCTTACTTTTAATCTTCGCGGCTACAGCTTCTTCAACTCCAACCTTCGCACACAGTTAAAAGATAAGAAACAGAGGCAACTTTCGCACGTGGTTAAAGATAAAAAATGGAGGCAACAATATTATTTCAAATAACAAAGGAAATATTTCTTACTTCATTCGTAAGCGATCGAAGTATGGTCAGAGTACTCTCCAACGGATTATCCTTGTACTTTCTTCTCAATTTGGCGATCTGAAAAATTTTACAAACTCAACATATATAAAAAGAAAAGTTGTAAAGGCAAGGTTTAAAATGGGAAACATACCTCATTAGCCTTATCGGGCCATTTGAATTCCCAAGGATGATACCCTGCGAGATTCGCAGGAAGAACGTGTGAACCCGCGATATAAGGGCCATTTAAAATCAAGGGTACAACCCACCATTTCTCATCTTTGGAGTGGCGAGGAGTAGTATTATTGCCCGGGTGCCAATCAATATCCTGCATGAGCAATTTATCCTCAGGGACATTATCCTTCTTTTTCAGGCGAATGCCCAGTAGATTTCGCATTAACCATCTTTATCACACGAATAGTTTTCAAAAAAGTTCTCTACAGTATACTTCTCAGCAGCTATTTCCAAATCTGCGAAATCGGGGTGTCTAACAGTAGTAGGGTATAAAGATCCTTTGCCAAAGACCACGATTCGCGAACTCAAGCATTAGGCGAATGCAATCGCCACTCAATTGATAAACAGCCCGAGAGAATTTTTCATGGGCCAAGATTTCGTAAAATAAAGGCATCTCAGGGTTGTACAAGGGAATGGGAAGTCCCGCGAGAAGCTGACCTAGCGAGACTATGATCTTTTGATCATCACATTGATGATCAGAAAACAGCCTTGCAGAAAGAATAGATGAAGGTTCTTGATCAGGAATGGTTGATAGAGTAAAACCCCTCTCGAGCAACTTCTGTTGAACTTCTTCAAAAGACGCTTTGTATGCACGACTAATGGCAGCCATTATCAGTATGGGAATGGATGGGAGGTTGAAGGTTAAAGACAGTGCTAGAAAGGACGAAGAAAAGATTTGCAATAGCAGGAGCGCAAATTGCGGAAGGAGAAAATCAAAGAAAAGTTGCAGAGAGAAACTAAAGAATGAAAAAGAGGGAAAAAGAAAACTATATATAGGGAAAAAGATCCTCGAGAAAAACGAGGTCATTTAATGCGAAGAGACATGAATGGTCAAAAATAAGCGGTTGAAAGAAACGTGTCAAGAGAAGACATTAATAATCAAAATCCGTGTAAAAGTACGAAACTGAAACAGATAAAGATAAGCAGTCGCGGAAACAATATTGTAAAAATCTCATGATACTCTTCCCTTCGCAGGAGAAATATGAGGAGAGATAAGAGACGATACTTCATATATATCTCAAAGGAAGCTTGAACTTTACTGCAAAAGAATAGAGGCAAGTACGTACTTTTCAAGTCCAAGTATTCTTCCGCTCGTTCCTTTATCAACAAAGATCAAAGATTATCATCAATGATTTTTCCTTCAAGATCGCTCTACAAGCAATATTCAAGGAAAAAGAGGCAAGATGTAGGATCATAATATCGCAACATACATGCTTCGCGGATTAATAAACGACACGTCATGAGGGAGTCGCAGAGCTAAAATAAACGACGCAATGAATAACGACAGGCCAAAACATAAAGAAGACGTGAGACTGGCGAGGGTTAGGAAGTGTCGCGAGAGTGAATGTTTGTGCATCTCGCGACACTTCGCGTAGACACTCCCGAAAATAAAGGGTAGCTTAGTCATCATCCACTATGTATTACCCTATATAAAGGGCTAAATGAGTCCTCAGCGGAAGAGAGATCTTTTGGAATTGTTGAGCAAGTCATTAGGAGAGAGAAAAGTTTAAGAGTGTTTTAACTTCTAAGTGTAATTCTATTTTTCTCGTAAACACTTCACTAATCCAATCAATAAATACTCTTGATCTTACATCTTTCAATGGATTAATTAAGCAAAATCGAGTAAGGGGTGTAGTGTGGGAAATCCTGCTACTACATATTACTTTGTGAAATTATGACTCTTAAAATCAATAATCTAGATTTGATGCTTCAAATAGGTTATAATCCTATTAGCTTATGTAATTATGGTTCTTAAAATCGATAATCTAGGTTTGATGCTTCAATTAGGTTGTGATCCGATTAACTAAGGTGATTAGATTGTTCCAAATAAACAACAAAAAGCTAGACATCTAAAAAAAGTAGGAACCTTAAATACTAACCTAGGTAATTGTGGGAAAAATTATTCTCTTTATGTTTTTTGATTTTTGTGCAAAATTTTATTTTGGCATCTAAACTAGAACGGAAAGAGTATTAGAATGATAAATTTTCGAACGAGTGAACAAACTTCGCTTCCGCCCGTAGCGTATAAGTCCCGGTTTCGTAGTGAGTTTGAGTTTACGAGTTAGTACCCGCGATTGACACTGGGAGTGCCCATTCGTGACGGCAATCCAATCATAGCATCGCAAGTAATTATAACAGGTGGAATAAAGACAATGGCATTCACTGATAATCATGAAGATAGTATGGGCAGAGTGATTGATTATTCGATCATATGTTGTCATTGAATATCATCGTTTTTCGAGTCTCCAAGAGAAAGCCTTTATGTTTTTCTTGGAAAGACGAGAATTCCCTTCCCTTCTACGGTTCTGCCACACCTCCTTATTATAACCTTGGATCTGCTGCTATCCGTCAACACCCACTCCCCCCTCTCTCCGCATATTTCTTCTCTCTATGCCCATGGTTGCACGGGAGATATGCATTACTAGTCCCAGGATCTTATCAATTATTCATGATATGCCTTATAAGATAAGATAAGGAAGAAACATTTGTAAATGACAATAAAATAATTGATCATGCTTATGAGGTCCCAATCCCATAGCTCCTGTCAAGTAAGCCCTCAGAATAATATTCAGAACCGGTCTTAAACGGGTTCCAAAAAAGAAAATAAGTTTAGATACCAATCATCACAAGTTTAGAATGACTCATTGTGAACTGTTTGGTATTATTCTAAATAAACTTATCATAACCGATCGTATATTTTACATATTTTTCTGATTTGTTAGTTATTTAACTGATGACCTTATTATCCTTCATATTTAGAATCACGATCCTTATTACATAATTCCCTAAATTAAATCAAGGGTAGAGATTAAATATTATGTGCACACTAAGTTATGAGTGTGCAAATTGGACTCATCATAACCTAAATCGTTTTTTTTTTTTTTTTTTATTATTAAAACAATCATGACCTAAATCTATGTCTATGTAATATGTATGACTAATCGTATAACATACGTGTCCACTTACGGACTAGGAGTTTTGGTTTTTTAACTGCTGAGATTATGTATTATTATTTTTTTGAAGATTGGTTAGATGGTAAGCGGACCTACCCGTGTTCTTGATTTTGGTGGAAGACCATGTCCGGATGTTCAATTACATTAATTGGTGAAACAGCCGTTTACTTTTACGCGTTCCTTAAAAGAAAATCCAGAGCCTCGTGTCTTTTAAATAAGTAGCTTGATTTCAATTGTGAATCCAAAAGTCTCGTATTACTTAGTGTAAAGATCAATTGAGTATATTGATTGTATTCCTATTCAAAATATTTGCTGAAATAATAATAAAAAAAAATATGTTGATAAATCTCTTGAATGAATACTAATGGACTTCAAGAACATCAAAACCAAAAATCAAAATACAATTAAAAGGTACTAACAAAGATTAATTCGTGAACATAACTAACAAATTACTAACAAGAGTTCCAAGCAATCTAAAGATTGAAAGAATGGTTTTGGGTATATAATCCAACCACTTTGATATGGTTTTTTTCTTCGTGAAAAAGAGGTATTCTCATAAAAATATGAGTAATATGACCTAAGTCTTGAATCTAGATCACCACACTTGAACTTTCATCCAAAATATCCATTCAAATGACAAAGAAACGCCACCAGAGCGCATAGAAAATCTCTATAAAGGAGAATACATAAACAAAAAAGGTAAAACACCCCCAAGAACACCAATCAAAATCTCCAAGAAATAATGGAGATTGAAACAAAAATTTTAAAAAAATTAACTAAAAGTACTAGTTATCTATGAAAACAAGAAAATAAAAGGAACTTTTGCTCATATCAAGCCCAAAATGGACTAAGTCCGAGTGAGTAGTAAGCTTTAATAGTGGTGACTGGGGCTTTTGGGGTGCAAAATCTATGTAATCGCATCTTTTTCATGGATACACCAAGTATATCTAAAGGCTATAAAACTACTAACATAACAAGATTCAAAGATAACCAAGATGTAAAGAACATGAAAGTAAAGATTAACATGAGCATATAACGTGGTTCGCCATGAAGACCTACGTCCACGGGAAAGAAACTATCTTCTTTATTGACTAAGGTCTTACCCTTAAAATAGTTACAAATATTACTTAGACTTCTCACTCTCTTTTACGCAAGTCTCTCTCTAGAATTCTCTATAGAAAGACCATCTAAGATTACATGTCCATTTCCTTCTACATGGAATGGTATTTATAGACAAACTAGACTCGTGAAGGTATGACCCGATCTCGCCGAGCTTTGGGGAGCTATCGTACATCTTCTCATTACTTGGACGAACTCTAGACTATCCCTCATGATGCCTTGCTCGGTTCTCCTTCCGAGTTATCTCGCTTTGTGCATCATCGTGATGTTCCTCCTTGAGGGACATCGTCCGCACCATCCTGCGGTTAGAGTATAGATCGTCCGAGCCTTCATGCGATGCGTTCGCCACGCCTCTTCGATCCTTCATTAAATGCATTTCTTTTTTTATACTTGACCGTCTGAGTTGATTAGACCACTCCTCACACGCGTCATTCATGTAGCGTTATGGCAAAGCGTCTCGGTTCGACGAAATCACCTTTTAGAGTATGATTCGATACTTCTATGTCATCAACTTATCATGAAACCATCCCTTAAGATGTTGATATGTGGCAATCGGGTATTTTACCCTCACAATTTTCTCCTTTTCTTTTCATCTTGTCGAGGGCATGATGGGAATAAAACTCGAATCGCTCCGTCTTTTTCGTCACGTCCGGTTCTCGCCACGTCTGCACTTTTAGTGCGCTTTTACCCGTTGGACTTGAGGCGCCTGGTTGATTGTCAAAAGTTTTCTTATAAAATCTTCTTGGGAAGAGAATGATGTTTTATTTTCTATTTTCAGAGTTCAGAGGCTTTTCATTCTCTTTCTTCTCCGTCTTTTCCTGTTCCCTGTTAACTCCTTGTCTGTTATAAAGAACTTCATTATGTCTGGGAGGGATTCTGACCGCTGTCGTAGGCGTCAAAAATAAATTACACTTTCTTACTACTCAAAATATATAATGAAGCAAGGGCAAGAAAGGATCGTTCCCACAGAGAGGATTAGGTTGTCAATATGTTTCGGTTTCCTATAAATAACAATGGGGGGTTTTGTGATTTTTATATAATAAACTAAATAAAAGCAAACAATAAAGGTAAACAAATCAAATCAGGGATGAGAAAGTATTGGTCATGGATTTCGTCTTCAACCACAAACATGTTTTCATCACAATAACTAGAATTGATATTTTAATCTCAACATTTATCAAAGGCCCTAGAATACCTTGATCGCAAGTATATCCCGCAAATCTCCTCTTGTCATCAACAAACACATTAAAAGATGCGAATATGAATTCTATCTTAGAGAACAACCTAACGTGTAAAAGCACTAATCAAGTTTAATTCCCTAGATGCGTTAAGTTCTATGAAATCAAAGCCAATCAAAGCAATCGAACGTGTAAAAGCACTAATCCGATTTAACAAAGGTTATGGTTCACATAAGATCATAAGAATATATCACTACAAACTATAATCATATTTATGCTACTTGCAATCATGAATTATCACTTTTTCGTATAATAACCCAAATCTAGCAATAAAGATGAAAGCAAACTCAATCGATTCGCGGCTCGACTAAACACGCATTAAAATCATGTAACAATATTAATAGTAAATCATAATCGATAATATGGACACAAACTAATTTATCATATTAAAACCCATATTTGGAAATCCAACTTATTCCATAACCAATAATAAAAACTAGGTACTCATATTCATGGAGTTCATAACAAGAAGGAACAAAAACCTATCATGTTTCTAAACCCTAGAAAACAAAAGTAGAGGCAAAAGATCCTCCCTATTTTTGTGTATTTTCTCTCTCAAAGTTGTTCTTCTCTTTTTCGGCTATTTGGCCTTTATATAGGCTTCAACGTGTGCGACAATTCCTTATTTGATAAGGATGCATATTCTGTTCGAGATAGAGTTTCAGAACTTTAGGTAACTTATGTCTTTGATTCGACGTTTCACAAAGTACTCTAACACAATGGCTACGGCTTCTGGTTGGAAAAAACTTTAGTGAGACCCTATTATGGAGGGTGCGGCTTCTTGTAATGCTCCAATTGTATATTCTCTGATGTACCAATTCCCCACATTTACATTCCGCGTCGAATCTTTCCACCGCTTCTAAATCTTCTCCGTATTTATCCCCAACAAGATCTTCTCGACTAGTTTGTCGGTCAAGAGACTCATCCTCACTAGTTTCGTGTCTTGTTCAACTTCCAAAACCCATTCCCGCTTATGAATCGAAGTCAACAGCATCACTACATCCTCTCCGTTGATCAACTCTTCAATCCATGGCAGTAAGCCCATCTTCTCCATACCGTCGTTGTTTTTCAAGCAATAGAACTCCGTCGAGAATCAACAATGGCAGCAAGCCATAACCCTCATTCACCCTTCTCTTCCAACTTCATCGATACACTCGAGCAACATCTTCACTTCCTAAAACGTCAGTAGCAGACCCAGCTCGGACTCAACTCTATCGTGAATAGCTCCATCATCTCTACCAACAGCTTCATCAATCGAACACAGCAGAATCATCGTCCAAAGGCTAGCGCCGACAACACCTCCCGAATCCCAGCTTCTCCAATGACAAGACCATCTCGTCGTCCTTCACGCATGCGATCTTCTTTGTCACTTCATGGATGAATCCATCAAACTCCACCGCCGCTAACTCCTTATTCATCTATCACGATAATTCCTCGCTTCTCTTATGCTCGACAACTCCACCGCAAATCATTATAGCAGTAGCTTCATGTACATTCTCTGTAAATCATCGTCATGATGATGATCCATAAACAGAAGCAGGGATCATTCGATGCTCATATTCAAGCTCTTTTCCTCTTCATGAACCATCCTTCTCATCACTGCCAATGGCAGCTAATCCTCTCCTTTAGTCTCTCGTTTTCTATCGCCAAGATCAAACACAAGCTTCTTCCATTCGTGACAAACATCGCCATCGTCGATTCCTTCTCGCTTGAATGCCATCACTAGACCACGATCAACAACACCTATATCTTCATCGTTAACTAAGCAGTTCTCATTAATCATATCTACCCCTTTTCTCGTCCCAAACTCATGGCTTCACCATCTCGTCTTTGTTGTCATGTTTCTCATCTTAACTCTCAAAGAACCACCGAGCCATGATCATCGTGATCATCATCACAGCAATACCAAGACCTTCAACACCATTCTCAAGCCCCCACTGAATCACCATGGCATCACCGATAGCAAAGACCCTAGCTCCGAGCTCCGTCCATCTCTATTGACAACGATCATCATCATCGAGTTCTTCATTGTCCACTCCATCATCACAAAGAATGGAAGCAAGCCAAAACCTTCCCCATTCATCACAAACTTCATATCTGGCAACCCGGGAGATACCCATGCGAGATGTTTAAAGAAATACGCGTGTTTGAAATTGAGGACCGCGGCCCCTTAGTAATTGACTTGACTCGCCTTTAGCGCTCCTTTCAAATGTAGCCCACCCCTTAACAGGATGACTGCCCTTAACGTACACTTTGGGTGCCAATAGCGGTTGGCCTAGAAAATGACCATTTTGCCCTTTTTGGTCTTCTAAGTTCTTATTTGGTCATAACTTCTTCGTACGAACTCGAAATGACTCCATTCTTTCGTGCGTTGTCTTTGTCTTCTCGCCCTCTACCAAATGATGACTAGAAATTCTCAATTTGAACGAGTTCCAATTGATCTTTGGCCCTTCTTCACTTGTGACTTCACTTTTGTAGCTATTTCCACTTCTTTTGGATGATTCATCTAATATAACACAAATAAAAGAAAACAAGCGTAATATATAATAATTTTCAAGAAGATCAACAATTACTAGCATGGAATTGGCACCAAATATATGTAAATAAACCACTTATCAAATTCCCCACACTTAATCTTTGCTAGTCCTCGAGCAAACAAAACAAAACAAAAATACAACAACTCCGTGTCCTCGAGGCTACGGTCACACTTAGCACGTATAACAAGCCTTTAAACCCCCTAGGTGTCCCTAGTGGATGAGTTTTAGTCTCATGAGGGTTTACTAGAGATATACCCACAAAACCTATGTGTCTAACTTACTAGTTCTCCGTAATAATAGCATCCAACGCGCTAAGAAGACATAGAGATTCTGCACACTAGTCATAAGAAGTTAGACACATAAATGAACACAATCTCATCCTTAAAAGTTGAGAGAGAAATAACCATCCCTTATCGAAAGAAATTCGGGTTTGGAGTGATCAAAAGTCTCGACTCCGCCTCACAAGAAAGGGTTTTATGAAGTTGCTCTCAATACTAAATAGCTCTTTATGGGTCACACATGTGTCCAGGTCTGGAATGAAGAGAGAAACTCTGCGACACGTTGAATGGTAGGGAAGGCATAACCCTTCAAGTATTTTAAAACCCACATCTTTTATTCATTTTGAAAACCCATTTTTCCACGACGATCTCTACGAAAGGAAATCAACCACTTAACGAAGGTGGGAATATGCTTACTTACTCGTTATCCGTTCGACGTGCATCTAGCACCACTCTCTCAAAGATCCATAGAAACGTCTTCGGTCTTCAATCAAGTCTTCATCTTCGTCTTCTGGTCTTCAACTCTTGATGATAAAATCTTGAACTTCGTAGAATCTTGACAATGTGACTCTTTCCTCTTATTCCTTGTTGCTTGAAACTTCATTATGGATATTCCTTCTTTCCATTGGCTTTATTGAAAGAATACAAAACTAAAAACAAACTATACAAACCCAAAATATAATACAATGAATTTTTCTTGTCTCTTTTTTTTCTTTTTCTTTTTTATATTTTTTTAATCTCTTTTTTTTTTTTTCATTGAGACAAGAAAAATAATACAAATACAATATGAAAACAAAATAATAAAACTAATGATGAACCTAACAAAATTTTCTCTTGTCTTTTTTTTATAATTTTTTTTTCTTTCTTTTTTCATTTTTTTTTCTTTTTTCATTTTTTTTTTTTGTTGAGACAAGAGAAATAAACACAAACTGAAAATTAAAATAAAATAAGTACAAATGGCCATGGAGTAAGTATTTTACCGCATGATTCTTCACAATGTGTATGTCTTGATATCATAAACTTCTCGAACTCTCATCTTTATAATCTTCGCTCTTATATATAAGTCTTCAACTTGTAAAAATTTCATCCTTGTCTTGTTGCTTTACTTGAATCTCAAATTTGCTCATTTATGTATCTTGTTGCTTGTAAACCTTGAACGTTTTCAACTTTCCTTCAATTTGTGATGCTCCTCTTGTTGATGATGATAGTGTTTCGCGGACCTGTTGGTGTTGAGAGAGATAAGGTGGATGGTGCTAATCGCGAACAAGATTACAAGTGGTATGTAAGTTAGCACCGATGTCACCATCATGATTGACAAAAATAGCACTCAAGAGATCAAAATAGTGTTTCTATGGTGGGAGGTTGGGCAGCTCACCATTCTACCCGGAGTTTACGTGCGGTGACACACACTCTAAAATCACAAATTTAGATAGGTACACACAATTGAAGGTTGGTGCCTCACATTATGTAACATGGGTAGTCTCCACTATAGGGGATCACTACTCTAATACTAGAATTCACTGCACCTTATTTGCCACCGGCATGGTTAAATCCAACTTTAACTCTCATACAAGTACGAAACCCGATCATGTTCTCTCATCTCTAAGTTCAGTCACTCTTATGAGAATCTCGATGTAATCTTAGCGACATGTATACTATGTGACTCTAAACTAACTACAAGTTGGAGTTTTCTTATTCACTATTTACAAAAAAAAAATTGAAAAATTTGAAAATTTACAACGCAAATGCTTAACCACTCCCCACACTTAAACTTTACATTGTCCTCAATGTAAATTGAATCGTCCAAAGAAAGTCAAGGTGGGAAATTTTATAACAATATGACAAGAAATAAAAAACTAAAAATAAGAAAAGAAAAATAAAAGATAAGAGATACAAAACCTATGGGTTGCCTCCCATGTAGCGCTTGGTTTAAAGTCGTCAGCCCGACTATATCCTTGCAAGATTCATTCCCCATATACCAACAATCAAAAGTTGAGGATCCTTCCATAGAACCTATTTTGTAAACACTAGCTTCACACAAATATTAGTAATAGAAAATGAAATGAAGCTATTAACCGCAAAAAGCTTCCCCACACTTATTCGTGTCCACACTTGGAAGTGTATAAAGAATATAGAAGTCGGGTACTTCCACGGTTTCTTGTTTCAAAACCTTCATAGTTTGAGAATCAAGTATCTCTAATGGAGGATATCGCGAAACAAAGTCATTCAACAATATTTTTGAAGCACATACATTCAAACCAATAAGAGGTAAAGGAGAAGAAACAATAGGCAACGGGTTAGACAAACCTATCACAATCTCTTGTATCAAGGAATCCTCTTCATCCTTGAAAAACTCAAGTGAATTATTCACCTCTTGTATATCATGGTCCTCTATCAAACCTTGCAACCATTCTTCGTCTGTTTCTCGCCGTAACCAAAGTTTCGACATTAACATCATCATTACAATCATATGAAAGCTCAATTGGGTCTTCCACAATAGTGGTCATAACGGTCTCATTCTCAACACACTCCTTTTGTTGTAAGGCACATACTCTTTTAAGGATCCAAATTTTATTATAAGAAACTTTTTTTAGAACACTCGAAAATGCATCATCCTCAAGCTCCACCCTTTGAATAGGCTCTTGATCATTATTAAGATAAATGCTTGAGTAATCTACACAAGTGTCAACATACTCCTCTTCATCTTCACCTTGATCGCCAAAAGACTCCATTGTACACTCCTCGGGATGTCACCATGAGTTGGTTCATGCAATGTATCATAATCACCGTCACTATCATAGTCAACATAAGATCGGTCCTCGCTGAATTTAGTGTTGCTAATCTCGAACTCATCCTTTTGAATAGGTGAATGATCATTATTACGATCAAGAGTTGAGTTAACTACACAATTATCAACGAGAGTGCCCAAGGATTGGCCATTATCAACATTAGCATCAATCAAATATTCATCACAAACCATATGCACATTAGAATTATCCATATCTTCCTTGCATTGATCAATGCCTCTTCGCAAGCTAGCAATACCTTCACGAAGTTCTTGGAGTTGCTCGTCCGTAGTCTCTTTTGCTTTTGAAATTCTTCTTGTAAAAAGTTGGAAACTTTGTCTAGAAAGTTAGAGACTTTTGTTCATGAGCATAAGAATCCTCCCATCCTTGTGGTTGTTCACACACATACCCGCCATAAGGTTGTTGAGAAAACCATAAGGTTCCATGGAATATTGGTCATAACCAATGAATTGGTTTTGATTATACCCTTTGGAATTGGTAGTTGTCATATTGTTGAGGTTGTTGAAACCGTAATCATTCATATAATATGCTCATTCCATGAGAAACAAGTACCTCGAAATAAGATTCTCAAACCAAGGTTAAAAACCATAAATAAGAAAAAATAAAACAAAAACTAAAAACAAAACAAAAAATAAGAAACCAAAAACAAGTGACAAATCCGCTGCCTCCCCGGGAGCGGCGCCAAAATTTGACCGCTGTCGTAGGCGTCAAAAATAAATTACACTTTCTTACTACTCAAAATATATAATGAAGCAAGGGCAAGAAAGGATCGTTCCCACAGAGAGGATTAGGTTGTCAATATGTTTCGGTTTCCTAAATAACAATGGGGGTTTTGTGATTTTTATATAATAAACTAAATAAAAGCAAAACAATAAAGGTAAACAAATCAAATCGGGGATGAGAAAGTATTGGTCATGGATTTTGTCTTCAACCACAAACATGTTTTCATCACAATAACTAGAATTGATATTTTAATCTCAACTTTTATCAAAGGCCCTAGAATACCTTGATCGCAAGTATATCCCGCAAATCTCCTCTTGTCATCAACAAACACATTATAATATGCGAATATGAATTCTATCTTAGAGAACAACCTAACGTGTAAAAGCACTAATCAAATTTAATTCCCTAGATGCGTTAAGTTCTATGAAATCATGCCAATCAAAGCAATCGAACGTGTAAAAGCACTAATCCGATTTAACAAAGGTTATGGTTCACATATGATCATAAGAATATATCACTACAAACTATAATCATATTTATGCTACTTGCAATCGTGAATTATCACTTTTTCATATAATAACCTAATCTAGCAATAAAGATGAAAGCAAACTCAATCGATTCGCGGCTCGACTAAACACGCATTCAAATCATGTAACAATATTAATAGTAAATCATAATCGATAATATGGAGACAAAACTAATTTATCATATTAAAACCCATATTTGGAAATCCAACTTATTCCATAACCAATAATAAAAATCTAGCTCATGTTCATGGAGTTCATAACAAAAAGGAAGAGAAAACCTATCATGTTTCTAAACCCTTGAAAACAAAGTAGACGCAAAGATCTCTCCTCACGATTTTTGTATATTTTTCTCTCTCCAAAGTTGTTCTTCTCTTTTCTTTACCATTTGGCCTTTATATAGGCTTCAATGTGCAACAATTCCTTATTTGATAAGGATGCATATTCGGTTCACATAGAGTTTTAGAACTTTAGGTAACTTATGTCTTTGATTCGACGTTTCACAAAGTACTCTAACACAATGGCTACGGCTTACGGTTGGAAAAAACTTTAGTGAGACCCTATTATGGACGGGTGCGGCTTATTGTAATGCTCCAATTCTATATTCTCTGATGTACCAAATCCCCACATTTCCATTCTGCGTCGAATCTTTCCACTGCTCGGAAATCTTTTCCTTATTTATCCCCAACAACATCTTCTCGACTGGTTTGTCGGTCAAGAGACTCATCCTCACTAGTTTCGTGTCTTGTTCAACTTTCAAAACCCATTCCTGGTTGTAAATGAAGTCAACAAAGATCACTACATCCTCTCTCGTTGATCAACTCTTCAATCCATGGCGAGAAGCCCATCTTCTCCATATAAATTTGTTTTCCAAGCAATAGAACTCACGAGAATCAACAATGGTAGCAAGCCATAACCCTCATTCACCCTTCTCTCGCCAACTTCATCGATACACTCGAGCAAGATCTTCACCGCCTAAAACGTCGCATAGAGGACCCATCTCGGACTCGAACTCCATCGTGAATAGCTCCATCATCTCTACCAACAAATTTCTTCATCAATCGAACACAAAGAATCATCATCCAAAGGCTAGCGCCGACAACACCTCCCCGAATCCTGGTTCTCCAATGACAAAGCCCATCTCGCCGTCCTTCATGCATGCAGTCTTCTTTGTCACTTCATGGATGAATCTATCAAACTCCACCGCTAACTCCTTATTCATCTATCACGATAATTCCCTCGCTTCTCTTATGCTCGGACAACTCCACCGCAAATCATTAGCAAGAACATTTCATGTATATTCTCTCAGAATCATCGTCATGATGATGATCCATCAACGGAAGCGAGGATCATTCGATGCTCGTATTCAAGCTATTTTCCTCTTCATGAACCATCCTTCTCATCACCGCCAATGGCAGCTAATCCCTCCTTTAGTCTCTGTTTGTTCGCTAAGATCAAACACAAGCTTCTTCCATTCGTACAAAGATCGCCATCATTCGATTCCTTCTCGCTTGAATGCCATCACTAGACCACGATCAACAACACTTATATATTCATCGTTAACTGGCAGTTCTCATTAATCATATCTACCCCTTTTCTTCTGAAACTCATGGCTTCACCATCTCGTCTTTGCTGCCATGTTTCTCATCTTAACTCTCAGCAGCTACCACTGAGCCATGATCATCGTGATCATCATCACAGAAATATCAAGACCTTCAACACCATTCCCAAGCTCCCTGAATCACCATGGCATCACCGATAGCAGCGAGGCCCTAGCTCGAGCTCCGTCCATCTCTATTGACGAGATCATCATCATCGAGTTCTTCATTGTCCAGCTCCATCAACACAAAGAATGGCAAAGAAGCCAAAACCTTCCCCATTCATCACAACTTCATATCGGCAACTCGAGATACCCATGCAGATGTCCAAAGAAATACGCGTGTTTGAATTTGAGGACGGCAACCCCTTAGTAATTGACTTGACCGCCTTTAGCAGTTCCTTTGAAACAGCCCACCCCTTAACAGATGACTGCCCCTTAACGTACATTGGGGTGCCAATAGCGCCTGGCCTAGAAAATGACCATTTTGCCCTTTTGGTCTTCTAAGTTCTTATTTGGCTCATAACTTCTTCGACGAACTCTGGAATGACTCCATTCTTTCGTCGTTATCTTTGTCTTCTCGTCCTCTACCAAATGATGACTAGAAATTCTCAAACGAGTTCCAATTGGTCTTTGGCCCTTCTTCACTTGTGACTTCACTTTTGTAGCTATTTCCACTTCTTTTGGTTGATTCATCTAATAAAACACAAATAAAAGAAAACAAGCGTAATATATAATAATTTGCAAGAAGATCAACAATTACTAGCATGAAATTGGCACCAAATATATGTAAATAAACCACTTATCGATTCTCCATCTCGAACTTCGACGTGGTAAGGGCTTTATTTTAATTCTTTTCCTTTTTAAAGGTTGTTTTGATCGATGATTCTCGCCGTTGTTTTTTAACTGTACAGTTCCTTCGGGATCGCCATTGTCATCTCCACTATTTTCTTGATGATTTCACCGGTTTTTAAATCAGTGTATGTTCTGATTCTTCTCTCTGTCAAAACTTTTTAGTGATGAGAAGAGACCGTTAGACCTCCAAGTACCATTTGTTCTTCCTAGTATGTCTCGATGTCACTTATCTAGAGGCGGTGAAGGTTAAGCACCGTCTTCGAGATTTCAAGTTTCTTTTGCCAGTCCGGCGGTCAGTTTAGTATTGACTAAAAAGATCTTAGAAGATAATCCTTGTGTCCCAATGAGATAATCGTGACGAGTGGGTCAGTTAGATGCTGTGCTTTGCCTTCCTTTGTACTATCCATTGGATTCTTTCCAGTACGAGGTACTTTGTCTGCTTGACCCTCAGCGATCCATATTTTAACCCAATGGTACTTTTTACCGGCATGTCCGAGAAGGTGCTCGGCGATGTAAAGGTAAGATTTTTGAGCATGAGTTGAACTAGTTCGTTCCTTCTCAGATGGATGTGTAGACTCCTGAGAACTTCGTGCAGAACTACTGGTGTCAGCAATCCGAGAAGTTTGACGGCTTCGGAGTGGGAATTTATAGGTCTCGTCGAGCTCTCAAGGATCCCTTGCTCTTGTCCGATTTAGATCCTCCTAATCCCAGCAACCTCACGCTTCGTAAGACGCATGACCCAAAGTGGTTTTTAGTTCCTCTTCGTGTTGTGGATCCTTATGTTTATGGTTGGGATGATCTTACCAATGTTCTTTTGAAGCTTCCTGAGATGCATAATTATCTTCCACCGTATAGGCCATGGGAGCTTAGATGGGTCACTTTGGCGTGGCGTCCATCACGATCCACCCCTCTATTGAGGATGCTAAGGTAGAAAATCTTTGTCTTAATGTTTTAACGTATATATACCTTGCCCATGATTTATGCCTTAGCATTTGATGCCATTTTTGACAGGAGGATGAGGGTTGCTGATGGTTCCGGCCCATTTACTGCTCCTATGGAGGTTGCAGAACATGCTTTGGATGTTGATATTTCTGCTCTTTTTGGTGATAATGAAATGATTGACCTTGGTGAAGGATTTTTTGATGATGTGGATCAGGCGTTGTTGCATGAACCCGCTCATCGCGATGGCACTGCTACCATATCGGAGGTGTGCATGCCCCAGGCGAGTAATATCGCTGATAAGGGTGTTCCCTCCGATGGAGGTGCTCGAGTTGGAGGTAGTAGTGGTGATGTTGTTACTGGGTGTTCAAAGTGGTGGTGGTGGTGGTTTGGCGTACCAAGTGCTTTTATTGGCGGTTTTCCTTCTGTTTCGGTGACGCCTTCTGGTTCGTCTCGCATCGTTTTTAGTGAAGGATCCGATGCGATGGCGATGCTATGATCGGATAGGTACGCTCGGCCGACCGAGGACGAGCAAACACGTATTTTGACTTCGTTGGATAAGTCCGCTCAGCCTCAGCTTGTGCAGGCGGTATGTATTAACACTTGACTATGTTTTGATTAATATGTTTGTTATTGCCCCAGTCTAACGGATGATGTTGTCTGATTTACTAGAGCAATAATCTGAGAGTTAGTATGTTGTACGAGACTCGGGTTCCGAGGAGACGAGCCAGAGATGTGGAGCGCGAGAACCAAAGAATCGTCTCTCCGTTGATATGGCTAAGCAGAGGCCTTGTCCTTTCGCCAGATAAGAAGGAGTTGGAAGGTATTTAGTCGCTCATTTATCTAAGTTTTTCGACTCCGTAGTAGGTTCTAGAGTTCTGAATTAGTCCCTTTATTGGTAGCCACCGTCAAACATTTGGGGGAGAAGATAGATAATAATGGTCATAAGCATGCTAGAGAACTTTGCAACCTAAAGCTCGTGCGAGCTCTAGCCTCGAGGCAAGATTGATTCCTGGAAAATGAGGTCACTCAATTGTAAACCGATGTGGATGTTCACCGAGATCGCATTTTTGAGCTTCATGGGATGTTAGATAAAGCTAAGCGGTAGCTTGAGAGCTCGCTCGTATGAGATCAAGATGCTCCGAGCTCAAAATGACGGGCCTATTGAGTGTCGGTCAATCATCCCTTTGACTAGCGAAGGCAAGAGGATGATAGGGAAGAGCTTTCCGACTCAAGCGAGAGTATATCGTGCTCGAGAAAGAGCGTGATAGACATATGTTATCATGTCCTACTGGTGATCTTTGCTATAACACCTATTGAAGCACATATTAGTGCATTGGATAATCAAAAATCCCAAGTGGAGCAGGACCTTAGCTTCGTTTTAGTTGAACATGAAGGTTGCCTATTAGCAACTTTTGGTTTTATATATTTCATTCCTTATGAAATTTCCTTTAGATTAACTGTTTGTTTGATGTCTCGCAGAGGCTCGTAAGCGCAATGCGAGTTGGAGAGGCGGTTGGAAGATGTGAAGGAGAAAAGAAAAATCTTGATGATGAGCTTAATGACTTGGTGACTCGCCATGAAGAGGAGCCGGAGGTGAACGTCTTTGATAAGCGAGAAGATGAGCAATCTTCAAGCCGAGTATAAGGTCAAGATGAAAATGCGTGTGAGGTTGCCATCTGCGCGAGCGTCAAAGAGCAACTGCCGCGAATGTTGTGGTTCCTCCGAACCTTTTGAGCCCCGATTCCGAGCAAGCCGCTCATGATGGTGGTGCAAACCGAGGCGAGGATCGGATGGATACCGTGCAAGATGCTCCCGCGATGGACAAGCTTAAGTTTATCAGTTTTCTTGCTCTTTTTGCTTTGCTTTTTAAGAACTCTTTATTCTATTCTTTTTGTGTTCAAGCCTCGTGATGTTTCCGAGGTGATGTTAAAAAATACTTTGCTTGTTGGGTAAGTCCTCGTGCTCCTTCCGAGGTAATGTTTAATGGTTTGATTAGTTGGTATGCTAACTAAGTCCTTTTCTATTTTGGAGGCATTATTTTTCTAATCATTTTTTGGTAAGTCCTCAAATATGGGAGGCAATTAATACTTTTTACTAAAGTACTTATTAATACGCATGATAACTTTTGATGTTTACTTGTATCATGTTATGTTCATGTTTTTGGTTCTTTAATAGTATCTAGTTTAGATTACACTTGGCCCATAGGTTTAGGTGATCAGGTGTTTGAGTCACTTGTATTTAACCATTGTTTGGAGGGCGATATCTCGGTCAAGTGATTCTTGCCTTAGCCAAAGCCAAGTTCCTCGATTCTGGATATCTCCTGTTATGGCAGGACATCTTACAATTTCGTGATCGTGATGGCATTACCTTAGGTATGTTTTATTCTTAGGTAGCTTAGGGTGTCCCCCGCTTCATCTTGATTCATGAGTCTAGATGGCATTGCCTTAGGTCTATGTGTTCGTCTCAGGCAGCTTAGGTATTTTACCCGCGTCATTTGTTGTGGAATGGAAGGTGTGGCTAGCACCGTGCCATAGTCTTGATGGGATTTGATTATAATGCAATTATGAAATGATTATTCTATTTGCAAGTGCAAGAAATGATGAAAAATTTAAGGAAAAAATTTAACACAGAAAATCATAAGGAAACAAATAATCAAACAGATAGACAATAAAAAGAAAGAAACAATCAAAGTAAATAAATAACGAGTGAGCAAAAGGAGGAATTTTATTATTCTCAAAAGAGGGTTTATGAACCCTTAGTACATTCAGGTAAGGTTTCATGACCTTTTACAAGTAGGGATTCAAACCCTATTTTTATAATTTGGCCTTTTAAGCGATAGGCTGTTTAAGCATTGTATTGCTTGAGGTACTTAATATTCCATGGGCGTTCCAGTTCTTCCCCATTAGGTTTGAGCAACCTGTATGCTCCATCACCTGCCTTGGCGATGACTGTGAGTGGTCCTTCCCATATGGGTGCAAATTTTCCCGACTCACGCCCTGTATGGCGGGATCTCGCGCCAGACTTTATCGCCTGGGCTAAATTGCCTCTTGTGAACACGCTTGTTGTATTCTCGGGCTAGCCTCCGATGGTAATTTTCTATCCTTTGAAGAGCTATCTCTCGGTTTTCTTCGAGATCGTATAGCTTAGCGAGTATCATGTCCGAGGTTAGATTCTTTTCCCAAGCTTCGGTCTTAGTCGTTGGGATCATCGCTTGATTGGTATGATTGCTTTCGTACCATATGTTAGAGCGAAGGGGTTCATCCATGTTGCCTCTCTTCTTCTGGTCCGATAGGCCCATAGAATATTGTGTAGTTGCTCGCACCACATGTCCAACTTATTTTTAAGCATGTCGGCGATAATCTTGTTGGTGGCCTCTGCTTGGACATTACTCTCGGGGTAAATGGGTGTAGATTTGTTCTTCCTGATCTTGAAGCAATTGAAGAGGAGATCAATGTTTTTCCCTCGGAGTTGGGCCCCATTGTCTGAGACAATGACAGCTGGGGTACCGAAGCGACATATGATGTGCTTAAAGAGAAATTTAAAGACATCGTGGTCTCTGATGTGCCTGAGGGCCGAGGCCCCTACCCATTTTGTGAAATAGTATGTGGCAACAATCGTATTTCTCCGCCATGTACCATCTCGTAGGGGCCCTACGATGTCTACTCCCCACTTGGCGAATGGCCAAGGGCTTAGTACATATTTTAAATCCATCGAAGGGGCATGCCTTCGTTTACCAATTTTTTTGGCATTCTATGCGTCGTTGTGCCATTTTTTTGAATCTTCGTTCATACGAGGCTAGAAATACCCTTGCAGTCTGGCTTTGTGAGTGTTGATAGTGGTTTTTAGCTCAGGGTTGAAATCGTAAAACCTTGCATCTGATGTGACGTCACTCTGTAAGATGCAATCTTCCTCATGAGATGCAATCTTAGCCATCCAAGTTCGCCACTGAACTGACGGACTTGCGGCAAGTCCCAGGCAACCCGCTGTCGCCACTTGCTACGCCGTGCGCCACTATGTTAATGGCGCCACTTTGTTACATGATAAGCACGAAAGTGCTACATTTTATACCCATATTTATATTAGCTATGACTCAATATCTTGGCTAACAACATTATTTTAGTGCTTTTACAGAAAGTACAAGTAATTCTGATTATCGGGAGCATAAACAACTAAGGCATTGGCATATGCGATAAAAATGAAAAAATGTAGCTGGCCTGGTATTTTCGTATATCAGCAGCATTCGTGGCCAGAGAATGATGCAATTTGGTGTGCTTGACTACAAAATGGGGTGGTCATCAAACATTAGCGTGAGAAAAATGAGATTTGGACGACTTTCTTTCCATTCAGACGAGAATATATTTTCATTGCCTAATAATGATCATGCCACAAATGAGATTATGGGATATATATTTTAATTCCATTGCTATATAATATAAAGAGAAGAAGAAAAAAAGTGGGTCCCGTTTGCATATATCTATAAGGTAAATGACATTTTATTCTCTTTAATTGTCGATTGATATTATAATATATATTTTGCAAGAAGAAGATATTCAATTAAATGGGAATAATGATAAAAGAGCAATTATTACCTTGTATATGAAATGAGAATACCAGATCATGTGCTCATAAGATGTCACAGTTATGGAAGTGGGGACTGGGAAGGAAACTAATCTTCTCATATTTGGAATTATTTAATGTGTGGACACGTGGCGATCACTAATTGGGTGACCTCATGAGTATGATGCAGTAAGTTGTCATTTGGGGGAAATGAGATCCGAATATCCACTAATTAATGGAGTGCAAGATTTGCATTCTTTTGGGCATGTGCGAAAGGAAGAGATAAAAGGAAAGTGGGTAGGATTTGCTTTAGAAAGGCGTGAAGGGGAATCAACAAGAAAGAAGAAAAATAAGTCGGGTGACAACGGTTTTTGTTTCTTCTTGGTCATTTATTTGTGGGTTTTGAATAAATATATAATCCATGTCTAGCTAGAATTTGTAACTAGGGGTTTATGGAGGAAGCCATGATTTTGCAATAGGCTATAATAATAAATTGAATATTTGGCAACAAGCTTTTATGAATGCAATTTTCATTCCTAGAATTTTGTTCATCGATTTACATAGAATATATGTTGTTGTTTCACCTTAATTTTAATTCGTTTAATTAGCTTCACCCAATTATTTGTTTCTTGTTTGATAATTTATGCTTGGGATTTCTTTGATGAGTTATGCTTATGAGTACAGGTAATATTTGAGAAGCTATACATTTGATGGGTGTATTCATACAAGACATGGAATGGACATAATTGGAATGTATGATTTCATTTTGTTCTTTAATTGAAAATATGGTGGAATACGTAAACCCTGGTTACCGTCTCTCTTCCTCATTACATTTAATTAATTTTCTTTTCTTTTATATTATTTTGAATTAATTCTAAAAATCCCAAAAACAACATTCTTAGTTAGTCAATTAAGAATACTGGTTATTGATATTTCCACCGCTCCTCGTGGGAACGACCCGTACTTGCCTCTGTCCACTAGTTAGATACCGTGCGATTGCGGTTTATTTATATAGGTGTTCTCCAGAAATCCTATCAATTTTTGGCGCCGCTGCCGGGGAGCGGTTGTGGAATATTGAGATCAGTATTGCTGATTTTGTAAATAGTTAGGTTTTTATTTCATTAGTTTTTATTATTTTGTATAGTCTTTTTGTTTTTATTTTTAAGATTTCTTTTTCCTTTTGAATCTTTCTGTGTTTTAGTATTTCTTTTCAGGTGCCTTTTCGAGAGTCATGAATTTTTTACACCAGACATCTGAGATGACGCTTGGTGAATACAAGTATGGGCCACGGTATAAGGAAGTTCTTGCTTATAATCGTCTCAGGTATGGAACTTGGAATCCACTTCATTTCTATATGGGTGGCTATTCAGGTGTGTATCGATACCAGTACTTTGAGGATCATGAGGAACTTGACATTACTAATGATTTTAGGAATAATGATACCGTTATAACATCCGAATCTAGTGTATCTTATCCAACTCATGATCATCTTATTGATTATTTTCCTATTCAAAAGGACGAGAGTTGTATTAGAGACACTGTTTATTCAGATAATGATGATTTAGAAGAATCTGTATATACAGAAGATACTATTGTTGAGTCTAACGACTTAGAGACAGTAGACGTTCATAATGAGATACCTTCTAGTCATTCAAATAGTGAGATTCCTACGAGTCATGTAGTTACTGATAATAATAAGTCAATTGTTCAGGATACTTTTGTTCCATTGAGCCCATCTTTCGTTGAACCATCTCGTGATTCTATGAATGCTTATGTGGATGTTGAACATATTGATACTACAGATAACTTGTACAGATGATTTCGAACCTTTATCTGTTTGTTTAGCCCACTTTGCTGATTCCAATGACCCGATGCTTATTGATATTTTCAATGCATTGTGCCCTTCAATGGTTAATAATCAATGTATCTCAACAACGGAAGTTATTTCCGCGGACTTAGAACCAGATTTAGGAGTTACTGACTTTTATGAACTTGAACCACTGAATGTATATTTAGGTCATTGTGTTGAGTTTGATGATACTTTGCCTTTTGACAATGTCAATTCATTACTTCCTCTTATTCCTATTGAAGATATTATGTCGACGGAAGTTATTTCAGCTGATCTTGAACCTGATTTAAAGTATGTTTCCCAAATAGAAAGTAATTTAGATTCTCTGTTTGTTGTCCATTTGAGTGATTTATTTATCTCGATTAAGGACTGTTTTCTTTTGGGGATAGACTTACAATTCTTTTTGGAGTTTCATAGTGTTTGCGAGTTTCATATTCGCAAATTTGACTTTGATTTGTTGGATTGATCCCCAACTTTTCGGACTTTATATATATGCTTTGTCACTTACTTTGGTGCAACCTCACCTTGTTTGAGGTTCTTTATGTGCGCAAACATGGATACAAAGATTATGCTTTATGGGAGTCAACCCATATGATCTCGCTTCATGGGAGTCAACCCATATTAAGATATGTTTTCTTTCCTCTATCTTTTATTTGTTTGCTTGAATTTCCCATCTTAATTTCTACGTTGGATGACTCAATTACATTGAGGACAATGTAATGTTTAAGTGTGGGGGAGTGACACTTTCGTTAAGTATTTTCAAAAAAAAAAAAATGATGACCAGTTGTTTAGCGGGTCCACAAAAAAAAAAACATTTTATGACCAGCTGTGTAGCGGGTCTTTTGTAGGGTATTTTCTATGACCAGCTGTGTAGCGGGTCTTGGTATTGTATCTCAAATTTTCATTTTTTTGTCCAGCTGTGTAGCGGGTCTAATTCTCTCTTATGATATGACCAGCTGTGTAGCGGGTTAATTCTTTGTTTTGCTCGAGGACTAGCAAAATATAAGTGTGGGGGTGTTGATAAGCACGAAAGTGCTACATTTTATACCCATATTTATATTAGCTAGGACTCAATATCTTGGCTAACAACATTATTTTAGTGCTTTTACAGAAAGTACAAGTAATTCTGATTATCGGGAGCATAAACAACTAAGGCATTGGCATATGCGATAAAAATGAAATAATGTAGCTGGCCTGGTATTTTCGTATATCAGCAGCATTCGTGGCCAGAGAATGATGCAATTTGGTGTGCTTGACTACAAAATGGGGTGGCTGTCAAACATTGGCAGCAGAAAAATGAGATTTGGACGACTTTCTTTCCATTCGGCGAGAATATATTTTCATTGCCTAATAATGATCATGCCACAAATGAGATTATGGGATATATATTTTAATTCCATTGCTATATAATATAAAGAGAAGAAGAAAATAAAGTGGGTCCCGTTTGCATATATCTATGAGGTAAATGACATTTTATTCTCTTTATTTGTCGATTGATACTATAATATATATTTTGCAAGAAGAAGATATTCAATTAAATGGGAATAATGATAAAATAGGAATTATTACCTTGTATATGAAATGAGAATACCAGATCATGTGCTCATAAGTGTAGTTGCAAGAAATCCTACACTACACCCCTCACAAGAATCTATACAATCAAATCATTTTGGGATGAACAATTGTAATTTTTATTGATTAAACTCTTTAAAAATGCTTACAAGATGAAATGGAAATTAGTTAAAGAATTACAATCACTCTAAACTTTCTCTCTTAATGACTTGCCCAACACTCGAAAAAAAAAGATCTCGCTCTCAACAGACCTGTTCAACTCTTTATATATGGTATTACATAGTGGATGACAGCTAAGCTGTCTTTATTTTCGGGAATGACTTGCGAAATATCGCAAGTGTACAAACATATAATCTCGCAACTCTCCTAGATCTCGCTAGGTCTTCACATCTTTCTCGTGTTTTGGCTGTCGTCATTCATTGCGTCATTTATATTACTCATCTGCGATATCTTCGCAATGCTATCGTTTATTGATCTCGCGAGGTATTGATGTCGCGATATTCTGATCCTACATCTTGCCTCTTCTCATGTCTTCTCTGCGAAGAAGAGAATGTCATGAGAACTAGTATTTTTGAAATGCCGCAACTGTTCATCTTTATCTGTTTTTGATATGACCCCGTACTTTTACACAGAATTTATTACACATGTTTCTTCTTCCGCTCTTTTCTTGACACGTCTCTTTCAACCGTTTATTCTTGACCATTCACGTCTCCTCTCGCATTAAATGCATTTATCTTCTCGAGAACTCTTCTCTATATATAGTTTTCTCACCCTCCTCTTCTTCTTTTTTACTTTCTCTCTGCAATTTTTCTTCAATTCTCCTCCTCCGCAATTTACGTTTCTGCTACTCTAAATCTTCCTTTTCTTCTTTCTCTTGATCTTCAATTCTCTATTCATTCCCATATTCTGAGAATGGCTCCATCTGGTCGTAGATACGAAATCCTTTTGGGTGAGACTCAAAAGAATTTACAAGAGAAGGGTTTCACCTTATCCACTATTCCCAATCAAGAATCTTCATCTATTCTTTCTGCAAAATTGTTTACTGATCATCATTGTGATGATCAGAAAATCATAATTTCGCTAGGTCAGCTCCTCGCAGGTCTTCCCATTCCTCTCTACAATCCCGAATTGCCCTTGTTCTATGAAATTCTTTCTCATGAGAAGTTCTCGCAAGCTATCTATCAATTAAGTGGGGATTGCATCCGTTTAATGCTTGAATTCGCCAATCGTGGCGCTGGTAAGGGATCTCTATATCCTGATGAAGTCAGAGACCCTAAATTCGCAAACTTAGAGATAGTTCTTTGAAAAGTATTCAGAGAAAACTTTTTTTGAAAATTATGAAGTGATAAATATGAAGAACGATAGGTCTCATTGGGGGTGCTCGGTTGAAAAGAAAAGAGAACATTCCTAGCGACAAGATACTCATGCAAGATATCGATTGGCATTCTGGCAAGAACAATGTTCCTCGCCATTCCAAAGACGACAAGTGGTGCGTCTTTCCGCTATTTTTGAACGGACCTTACATTTCAGGTTCCAATGTACTCCGTGCGAATCTCGCAAACTATCATCCTTGGGTATTTAATTGGCCCGGGAAAGCAAAAGAGGTATATTTCCTAACTTTCACTTACTTTGCAATCTTCACTTCCTCTTATATCTAATCTTGCGAACTTTTTAGATCACCAAATTGAGAAGAAGTTACGATAGGAATCCAAAGGCGAGTACCATGGCGATACTCCGTTCAATCACGGATGAAGTAAGAAATACTTTCTTTTGCTATTTTTAACAATATATTGTTGCCTCTGTTTCTTATCTTCATTCGTGTGTAAAGATTGGTGTTGAAATTGCCGGAGAAGAAACTTCTGAAGCTGCGAAGGCCAAAGGAAATGGTAAAGGTCCTCTTCGCAAGGGGAAATCCACTGCTCCTCTTTCTAAAAAATGGAAGATTCACTCTTCTTCTCGCTCAAGTCCTCTATCCAAATGAGAGTTCTGATGAGGATGATGACGAAGTTGATATTTCTTTTGCGAAGGAGGATCATCTAACCGAATCCCCTATGGCGCTACTGTCTAATATCTTCTCAGATTCCATGCAAGGTGTAGGATCAGAATATCGCAACATCAATACTTCGCGAGAAGAATAAACGACAGCACCGCGAAGGAGTCGCAGGGAAGCAAAATAAATGACGTAATGGATGACGATAGCTAGAACACGAGGAAGATGTGAAAATCTGGAGAAGATTGAGAGTGTCGCGAGGACGAACACTTACACACTCGCGACACTTCGCAAGTCATTCCCGAAAATAAAGGACAACTTAGCTGTCATCCACTATGTAATACCCTATATAAAGGGTTGAGTAAATCTGTTGTAAAAGAGGTCTTTTTGAATGGTTAAGCAAGTCATTAGGAGAGAGAAAATTTAGAGTGATTGTAATTCCTTTAGCTCTGATCTATCTTTCTTTGTAAACATTTCAAGAGAACAATCAATAAAATCTATAACAATTCATATTCAAATGGATTAGTTGAGTAAAATCTAGTGAGGGGTGTAGTGTGGGATTTCCTGCAACTACATATGCGCTAGAAACAAGGATCGATTATAAAAGATTGCAGCTAAAAATTATCCGAATCAAGAAAATGAGAGAGAAAAATGTTAAATTAGATGAAATAGAGAAGTTAAAAAACAAGGAATATGAGGAAAACATGGAGTACAATACAATTACAAAAGCAATGATTAATGAATTTCATGAAAACATAAGAGGAAGAATACATAAACGAGATTTTGAAGGGAAGAAGATTATAGATGGAGAGAGGACATCGTCTTTGAAAGAGTGGGAAAAGCAGAGAATAACATTCACAGCAGCAGAGGTACCTAAAGAGGGTTTAAGTCATACATCCCCATTAGTGCTCACAATAAATGCACGCAAAAGTGGAAAAGAATCAAAAGAAAAGCAAATGGAAAAATGGGCAATAAATAGAACCTTGGTGGATACAGGAGTTTGGTGAGTATCATGTTTTACCATGCTTATAAAAAATTAGGATATAAAGATGGAGAAATGATTTCCCCGCAGACTATATCCATGGTTTTGGTAAATCCATAACAAAACCTAAAGGAGAGATAAAATTACAAATTCCAGGAGAAATTGAAACACAGTGACATTGAGTATAGTGGATATGGAATCACCATATAATGTGTTGTTAGTGAGACCATGGGTACATGCAATCAAAGTCAGAAGCGTCAACGTTTCATCGGTGTATTAAATTTCCTACGCCAAACTGGAATTGGTGAAATCAGAGGGGATATTGATAAAGGAAGAATGTATCATCAAATCGAAGTGAAGTATTATGAAGAACAAGTAAAGAAGCGAAGAGATCGCAAGAAGATGGTAAAAGCAGCTAAGAAAGAAGAAGAGTTTAAAATTTACATGGTAAGAGCAAAAGAAGGAAAAGGGATACCTGGCACAATCTCGCAGGATAAGGAAATGAAAGGACCAACACCTATGGGAGAGCCGAAAGCTAGTTATATTGCAGCAGAACAAACAAAAGAAGTGAATGTTGGAATTGAAGAAGAACCCAAGATGTTAAAAATTGGGACTAAAATGGAAGTAGATGATGAAAAAAGAACTATTGGTTTGTCAAGAGATTATAAAGATATTTTCGCGTGGGATATGGATGAAATGCCTGGTATAGATCCATCTCGTGGCTTGTCATAAATTGGAAATTGACGAAATATAAGGCCATTCAAACAAAGAATTAGAAAGATCGCAACAAAGATATCATCCTCAAATAGAAGAAGAATTGCAGAAAATGCTAGATGCAGGAATCATAAGACAAGCAAAGTATCCCGAATGGATAGCAAATATGGTTATAGTCCCAAAGAAGAAAAAAGGGATAAGAATTTGTATAGATTTTACCGATCTAAACAAAGCTTGTCCTAAAGATAGTTTCCCATTACCAGATATTCCACAATTGGTTGAAGTTGCGGCAGGAAATGAAAGGGTATCATCTCTTGATGGATATAAAGGTTACAATCAAATTCCTCTCGCCGAAGAAGATCAAGAACATACTGCTTTCTTTGCTCCGAGAGGATTATACTGTTATACAAAAATGCCGTTTGGTTTGCGAAATGCCGGAGCAACATACCAAAGAATGGTGGAAAAGGTGTTCGCGAGATGGATACACAAAACATTAGAGGTGTATGTAGATGATATGCTAATAAAAAGTAAGAAAGCAGAAGACCACGTGCAAGATTTGAAAGAAATTTTTGAACAAATGAGACATTTCAACATCAAAGTAAATCCATAAAAATGCACCTTTGGAGTTGCATCGGGAAATTTTTTAGGTTACATCGTGTCAAAAGAGGGGATCCAAGTCGACCCAGAGAAAATACAAGCAGTTCGCGATATGCCAACACCTGCGACAAGAAAAGATGTTCGAAGTTAAATGGGTTACTAGCTTCGCTAGGAAGGTTTATCTCGCGATCATCTCGATAAATGTAAACACTTTTTTAACATTCTCAAAAAAGGGTCAAAGTTTAGATGGACAGATGAGTGTGAGAAAGCTTTACAAGGAATAAAGGAACATTTAATGGATATATCAATTTTGCAAAAGGCAGAACCAGGAGAAGAATTATTGATCTATCTTGCGACGACCCCACATGCATTAAGTGCAGTATTGCTGCGAGTGGACGCAGGGGTAGAGAAACCAATTTATTATAGCAGCAAAACTTTCAATGCCGCAGAAAGGAATTACTCAAAAATTGAAAAACTAATCTTGGCATTAGTTTACGCAACATTTAAACTTCGCATATACTTTCAAGCACACATTGTTAAGGTAGTGACAAAAATACCAATCGAATCAAGAATGAAAAATTCAAAAAGATCGGAAGAGTTGAAAGATGGAATGCCCAAATAAGTCATTGCAAACTCAAATATGAAATATTATCTTCACCAAAATCGCAAGTGGTCGCAGACTTTCTAGCAGAATTTCCTTTGGAAGAGGATGAACCAGTAGAAGAAATGATGGACGTAGAAGAAGAACATGGAGATCCAAAAGACTTATTAACCGAGCCAAATAGATGGGAAATATTAGTAGATGGGTCATCAAATGGAGAAGGCAATGGGATTGAATTGTTGTGATATCGCCGAAGGCAATAAAATGGCTTTTTCTTTCGAAGTTAGAGTTTGCGTCAACCAATAATGAAACAAATATGAAGCTATAATACATGCTTTGCGATTCGCAATAGAAATGAAATTGGAAAATGTGAGGATTACCAGTGATTCGCAATTGGCTATTCGCCAAATAAAAGAGGAATATACTACAAATGAATTATCTTTGCAAAAGTACAAGAAACTTGTTGACGAGTCATCTTGCAGCAAATACCGAAAATAAAATGGAGACATATATCAAGAAGAAACAATAGACTCGCAGATGCTTTTGCCTTTATATCAAGTATGATGACAGATCCGATTGCGAGGAATATAAAAATACAAACACTTTTAATACCATCAATTAATAAAGAAGAAGAACAGGAAACAGATGTGATGCTAATAGAAGATGGAACACAAACACTTTGCGAAGAAGATTGGAGAACAGAACTTCATGCATATCTGATGAAAGGAGAAATACCAAGAAACAGATTAGAGGCACACAAATTAAAAAGCCGTGCAACAAATTATGAATTAAGAGATGGAGTGCTATACCGACGATCTTTTAATGGACCTTCATTCAGATGTGTAACAAGGAAGGAAGGAGAGATCATATTGAAGATGTTGCACAGTGGGGATGTTGGTAATCATAGTGGTGGAAGATCTTTAGCACATAAAGCAAAAGTGCAGGGCTATTACTGGCCGTATATGCATGAGGACGCGAAACAAATATCAAGGCGTTGCGAAGATTTCCAAAGACATGGGAAGAAGATACATGCACCGGGAACGCCATTGAATTCTTCAACAAGTGTGTGGCCTTTTGGAAAATGGGGGTTAGATATTGTGGGACCATTCCTATCAGGAACTGGACAGAGAAGATATCTAATTGTCGCTACTGATTATTTCACAAAATGGGCAGAGGTGAAAGCGGTACAACACATTCGCGATAAAGATGTTTTTACTTTCATATTTGAAAACATTATATGCAGATTTGGGATTCCAGCGCAGTTGGTATTTGACAATGGGAAACAGTTTGAAGGACAAAACATAGAATTGCTACTTAATGCATTTCAGATACGATGTGGAAAATCAACTCCTCTATACCCGCAGGCTAATGGCCAGGCAGAAGCGACAAATAAAACGATTGCAGACATATTGAAGAAGAAGTTAGATGGATACAATAAAGGATGGTGCGAACAAGTACCCAATGCAGTATGGGCTTATGATACAACTAGAAGAGAAGCTACAGGCATGTCACCTTTTTGTTTAACATATGAGGTTGAAGTTTGTACTCTGACGTGGTTATGATTCCAACAACAAAGAAAGAAGCTTGGGAGAAAAATCTTAGTGCGGGAAACATTTTAATCAAATTAGATGAATTAGAAGAAAATAGAGAGAGAGCACTACAACATATGGAGAATTATCAGCGAAGATTGGCCAGAGAATATAACAAACGTGTCAAGATACGTGAATTTCAACCGGAGATCTCGGTGATGCGAGAGACACCAATATATCGCGTGAAAGTGGTGGCAAATTGGCAAGAAAATGGGATGGACCTTATATCATTAAGGAAATAGTTGGCACAGGGGGCATATAGATTAATGGATCCCTAAGGGAGAGATGTAGGACAAAGATTGGATAGACCATGGAATAGGTTGTATCTTAAGAAGTATTATCCATAAAAGATGGATGAAATGAAATGAATTTGGATGAAATGTTCTCGCGATTGAATGATTGCGAGGTTGAATAAAACAAACAAAGATTGTGCGAATTTCTCGCAAGCAATACATTACAGAAAATGAATGATTGAATGAATTAACAAAAATGAAAGAGTGAGTGAATGGGACGAACCTTTATGGCGTACACCTTAGTTCGCGAATGATATTTCGTAAGAGGCAAATGTAAGACCTAAAGTGCGTCATATAAGGGGTATCTCTTGACATGGCTCGGGGAAAGGTTACACCGCTCCCGGAACCCGAGTCATGGAGATTTGGGGCCCATGAAAGCCTATCCTGAGAGATACATTGGATTTCCAACTATATATATAAGGTTATACCCTGTTGGACGACCGAGGATCTCTTCCTAGGAGTCGGTGTATGCTCAAGGCGCCGGGGTACACGGTTGAGCCAAGAGTGCATGGGGCATTTGAAGTGTCTCGGCCATTCTTGGCAAGTCTTGGTATATCTTGACTCGGCCCAAGAAAACTCCACTTAAGGTGCAGTCTCGTAACCATAAACCATATAGGTATAAGGGATAAGAGGCTGCGAAAACAACTGGTTGTTGTTAAGACCGGATGGGAGGAGCTAGTCTTGTATGGCCGATGTACGCCTCCTTGAAGGGGCAACCAGGGAGAAGATAAGGGCGGAACCCTCCATTAGGGAGCTGATAAGTGTCAAAAGACGCAAATGTCATGAGGCTTTATTTTCGCAAGGAAATTTAGGCTTGTCATATTTGTGCGATGATCCTGTAGAGACAATAATACTAACGCAAGGATAAGGCGAGATCAATGGGTTTTTACATGAAAATGTAAAGACGTCCTGCGATTTCGTCGCGAAGACGGCAATGTCATGGGATTTTACATTCGCAAGAGTATTTAAACCTATCATATTGTCGCAAATAAAATATCCTGCAGAGGCAAAAATACTTAAGAAATGATAAGACAAGGTCAATGGGTCATTACATGAAAATGTAAAGACGTCCTGCGATTTTGTTGCAACGAGGGGTGGCGAAATAAGACCTTTAATTAGGAAGGCAAAATAAGACCACACAATTAATGATAAGACAAGATCAATAGATTTCTTCACTTGTGAAGATATCCTGCGATCTTGTCGCAATGATAAATTTCAACATAAATAAAGGTAAATAAACACACATGCGAGAGTAAAATTGCAAATCTAAAATGAGATAGAAAGAAGAGATAAGGGTTTGTTCATCAAGGGACTTGGTCTTTCAATCAAAAAGAGTACTTCAATAGAAATTGAAAAACATCCCATGCAAAAAGTCATACAGAAAAAGAGACTGGAAAATATAAGATTACAAGAGTAGATTAATGTTCTACATCTATATTGGCATTCTCGGCAGTAGGAGATGATAAACGTTCCTCAACAATCTTATCAGCTTCGCCAGTTGGAGGATTTTCATTAGAAATTTCTTCATTTGGATTCTTGTTGAAGATTTCATCATTAGTGACTTCCTCGCAGCTTTGATAGTCATAATCGCTATCAGGGGAATTAGGAACTTCATCATCACTTATATCCAGAGGTGCGACGGATACAGGATCAAAAGATTTAGAGAGTAAAACATCATTCACAAGAACTTCAGCTTTAAGATGAAGTTGGCGAAGGAGCGCTTTCTGCTGGTTTTTACTCTCTATATTTTTAAAATTACACATATAGTCGAATCTTCTTTCTGCCCTGTCGCGAGAATGCATAAGGGAAGTAACAAGCATTTTATTCTCCTTGCGAGCTTTTGAGTGGTCGGATTTCAAAGCAGTAATGGAGGAGTGAAAATTTTTCTCAGTTCTCGAAACAAAAAATAAAAACAAAAAAATATTATAATAAACAAAAATATGAAGGCCCGATAAAGGAAGAATAGATGAGGCAACAACTTCTATGACTACCTTCCTTTTGCGAGATAAGATGTTTGGGTTAAAGCTGAACAACTATTCTCCAAATTGATCCATGGCGTTGTCAAAATTATCTCCAACTAACCCTTTCGATGAGCTCGCCAATTTTTTTTCGTTAGAAACAAGTATGGCATTTTCTTTTGCAAGGGAAGAATTGGACTTTTCTAATTGGGAACATTTATCTTTGAGTTGGTTTGCTTTTACACTTAAGGTTATTCTACCCCGAATGAGTTTATCCTTCTCGACAAGAAACTTCGCAAGATGACTCTTCAAATGAGTGAAGGGATTGTTCTTGCTCTTTACATAATTTTTGACAAATATCATATTGCTTTGAGTAAACTTCTACCTTGTTTAATAGAGATCGCTTCTCTTAAGAAAGAGTTCCATTCTCATCGATAAAGTTTCCAACTCTAGATTAGCTTTAGTCAAAGAATACGAGAGGCGAGATAAGTCATTAATTAACGAATCGTGTTTCGAGCTAAATCAAAGCATTTTCTTTAGAAAGATTATCTATTTGATCAACAACATATGTGTGAAGATTATCTAATTGATTATATTGCTCCATCCAAACATCTTTATCAACTCGAACTTCTTCAACAAGAGATTCCAACCGATATATCTCCATTTTTCGTTTGGTTTAAAGCTTAAAGGGCGAACAAGGGTTTAAAAAAAAAAAAAAAAAAAAAAAAAAAAGGGACAATACAGAGGCAAGAGTATACCTTTTAATTCTTCATTCTTCTTGCGAAGATTGTCGCGATCCAAAGGAAATGTTGAGAAGGCTATTTTTCAAGACCTTAATTTCTTGCTCCAGAGATGTTTGCGACAATGTATCAGAACCAAAATATTTATTCAGGGATTCAAAAACACCGGACCTAATAGGATCAGTGGAGGTTTTCTTCGCATCATTCATGACATCTGATAAAGTTTTGAAAGCTACTTCTATCCCTTCTAAATTTTCTTTGGTAAGAGGGATAGACTCAGAGGAGGAGGAGGAGGAGGGAAAAGTTGAATCATTCTTGGTTATAAGAATGCCAGTTGAAGAAACCTGATTAACAGGTGGGGGCGAAACAGAAGTATTAAGAGTAAAAGTAGAGAAAGGTTCATTTTGAAGAATTTCATCGACGGAAAATTCAGGGATTGATTTGTCCTGCGAAGATATCGCAGGAGGAGACAAATTATCTTGAGAAAAAGGGGTTGGCTTGCTCTGCGAAGCAGTCGCTAGAAAAGGGGGATTGTCCTGCGAAGGTACTATAGGAGAAGTAATAAGTTTAAACCCAGGAAAGGAAACAGAAGGTACAACTGGTTTAGAATGGCGAGACCTCTTGGGAGATCTACCACCATTTTTGTCATCCTGTGAATTACAAGTTAAATAAGAAACAGAGGCAACAATATTGTTATTAAAAGAGTAAATATTTCTTAAATACCTTGCTACTCGCGGCTGCCTTTTAGAAGCAAAGGATTTCGATTGAGAACCTGAAGAAATGTTAGGGTTCGTAACGGTGATTTTGGTGCTGGGCTTGTTCTTGCTGAAATAAAAATGGTAGGAGAAACATTAAAAGAAGAGTAATATCCAGATAAAAGATCACAATAAGAGAAATCAATCATGAAATAATCAAAATTAGTAAAATCAACAGACCTTGATGCCATGGAAACAGTAGCAGAAGAATTATAACAGGAAGACGATGAAGAAGACGATGAAGGAAAACGATAGAGAAAAGTTGCAGACAATAAAGAAGATGAAGTAAAAGAAGAGAAGAATTTCCAAAGGGAATTCCTCTTTAAATAGATGAGAGAAGAGTAACCGGACGAGCCGGTAAAAAGTAAAATTTTTAGATACGTGTAAACAGCCATTCCTAAATTCACGGAATCGTGTCGGTAAAAGAAGGGATAGAAAACAAATGGTTGCGACATTTCAAAATATTAATCCTCATGACGTAATTATGACTAATAAGACTTCGCAGAGCATTAAAAGAATGACATAGCAGATGATATCAGCATAATTCACGAGGAAAGTATGAACAACTTGCGAAATTATAGAGTGAACCTACGAGAAGGCGACAATAGATTGCGAGAATATGAGCTCATAGCATGAGACAAAGAACATGGAACGAAAGTTTCGCATGATGGATTTGCAATACTTCTTACATTTAGAGGATCAAGTACTTCTCATATTTCTTCAAGAATACTTCATACTTCGTATACTTCGGGATGATACTTTTAAAATTACTTTTCAAAGCTTCAGAACTTCGCAAAAGAATAGAGGCAAGTACGTACTTTTCAAGTCCAATATTCTTTCGCTCGTTCCTTCATCAACAGAAATCAAAGACTACAAGCAATATGATTTTTTCTTAAAGATCGCTCTTCAAGCAATATTCAAGAAAAAGAGGCAAGATGTAGGATCGTAATATCGCAACATCAATACTTCGAGAATAATAAACGACAAAGACCGCGAAGGAGTCGCAGGAAGCAAAATAAATGACGTAATGGATGACGATAGCTAGAACACGAGGAAGATGTGAAAATCTGGCGAAGATTGAGAGTGTTGCGAGGACGAACACTTACACACTCGCGACATTTCGCAAGTCATTCCCGAAAATAAAGGAAAGCTTAGCTGTCATCCACTATGTAATACCCTATATAAAGGGTTGAGTAAATCTGTTGTAAAAGAGGTCTTTTTGAATGGTTAAGCAAGTCATTAGGAGAGAGAAAATTTAGAGTGATTGTAATTCCTTTAGCTCTGATCTATCTTTCTTTGTAAACATTTCAAGAGAACAATCAATAAAATCTATAACAATTCATATTCAAATGGATTAGTTGAGTAAAATCTAGTGAGGGGTGTAGTGTGGGATTTCCTGCAACTACACAAGGAATAGGAGATGATCGCCTCTCTAGTACCTGCTAAGCTCTCGCAAATATCTGTGATGCTTCCTTGCTAGAGGGTAACGATTCTCTCCAGGGGGTTTCCAGATCAGTGACTCCCAGCTTCTTAAATGCACTTGGTGCGTTGGTACATCTGTATTTCTTTATTTCTTCATAATTTTGATTTTAAATCATATCTTGATAATTTCTTTTTCTTTCTTTGTAGTCTGGGAGAGCTTCCTTTGTTGTTGCCTCAGATCTTGAAAAAAGGCACAACACTCTTCACAAGAAAAATCTTCAACTTAGCAAGAAGAATGAAGAGTTAGAAAGTGCAGCTGCGGTTCTTCGCGAAAGGATTCAACAACTGGAAGCTGAATCTTCCACATAGAAGAATAAAATATCTAGCCTTTAAAGTGCTAATCAAAGAACTCTATGGTATAAGATTCTTCTTTTTTTCCTTGTTTTTACTCTGTCATTTATTTTTCTTTATCGACATATCATTTTCGCAGACATTTATAATCTTTCTGAAGAAGCCATCCTTCTTCACTCATTTCCCGAGCCTATGGATAGTGATGCTCTTCTTACTCATCTCAACGAATCTTTAAACAGTTCTTTGAATAACAAAATTAGATCTCTTCCACTAAACTAACTTCAAACCAAATTTCACCTCTTAGAAATTGATCATAGATCTAGTTTAGGTTTAGCCAACCGATTTAAACGTCTATACCTTAGTTCCCACGAGAAAACTAATATTTTAAGGAAGAAAATTAGTAACCTTATAGATGACAAAGATCGCATTGCTAATTAAGGTGCCCAAGCATTAGCGAGATTTCAAAAAACTCTTCTTGAAGTCCAAGTTGAACGGGATGAATCTCTTCGCCAAAATGCCATACTTAACGAGAGAGAGAATCAAATTCATTCTCTTCTTCTTATAAATAGTGACGATGAATTCGCTTGGGCTGCGAAAGTTCTAGATAATGCCAGAAATAACTTAGGTGTTAACGTTAGCCTTCATGCTGAGCATACTTCCTTGGTTAAAGATATGGTTTCTGACAGAGAAGGTTGTTAACTGTTCTTCTTTACTATACCGCTTCTTTTTTGTGAAATTACTATTAAGTTACTAATTCATTGTCATATGTTCGCAGGAGTTGAGAAGAGGTTTCACACAAGAATTAAAGAACTTGAATCTGAGAAAGCACAACTTGCAAAGGACTTCTCTCTTCGCAATGACAAGTATTCCAAGTTGAAAAAGCAACTGCAAACTACTGTAGCGAATTTCAAGAATGATGATGTCCGCTTTCGCAATTAAACTATTAGGACAGTCTGCGATGACCACAGTATTCCTCTTTCTTCATATCATTGTCTTCTTGATGAGATTCCTGAAAATATGCCTTCCTTGGATGTCTCCGATAGTGATGCTAGCGAAGAAGAGGAGTCTGATGAAGAGTCTGATGAAAAAGAAGAATGAACTAAGAAATAGCTTCATTTTCTTCTTTCTCTTCTTGTAATATCTGTACATTTATCCTTTTAGTCTTCCATTTTTGTAACTTCTTACTGTAAATCTCTTGGATCTTCAAATACAAGTTCTACTTTGTTGTCTTTTTCCGCACATGTTAAAAGAACAATTCTTTCTTGCAATACAGTTAATCAATATTATGAGTGCGTAAGTCTATCATATGAAAATAAATAACAAGTTTATATCCTATTCATTCCCATATTTGCCTCTGTTATTTATTTTCAAATGAGAGATTTAATCGAGAACCTTTAAGTGATAATATGCCTCAATTTCGCAACTGTTTTTGCTAAGTCTTCGCAAGCAAATTTTTCCTGGTTGTTTCCATGTATATACTCGCAAACTTATTTGTTTGCATATAATCATTTTCGCAAGCTTATTTTCTTACTCATTTTCTTGTGTGGTCTTATTTTGCCTTCCTAGTTAAAGGTCTTATTGCGCCACCCCTCGTCATTGCGACAAAATCGCAGGACGTCTTTACATTTTCATGTAATGACCCATTGATCTTGCCTTATCATTTCTTTAGTATTGTTACCTCTGCAGGATAATTTTATTGCGACAATATGACAGGCCTAAACTTTCTTGCGAAGATAAATCCCCATGACATTGCCGTCTTGCGACGAAATCGCAGGACGTCTTTACATTTTCATGTAAAGACCCATTGATCTCGTCTTATCCTCGCGTTAGTATTATTGCCTCTTCAGGATCATCGCACAAATATGACAAGCCTAAATTTTCTTGCGAAAATAAAGCCCCATGACATTTGCGTCTTAAGACACTTATCAGCTCCCTAATGGAGGGTGCCGCCCTTATCATCTCCCTGGTTGCCCCTTCAAGGAGGCGTACATCGGCCATACAAGACTAGCTCCTCCCATCCGGTCTTAACAACAACCATTTGTTTTCGCAGCCTCTTATCCCTTGTACCTATAGGGCTTATGGTTACGAGACTGCACCCTAAGTAGAGTTTTCTTTGGGCCGAGTGCAGCATGTGCCAAGACTTGCCAAGAATGGCCGAGACACTTCAAATTCCCTAGGCACTCTTGGCTCAACCGTGTACCTCGGCGCCTTGGTCATATACTGACTCCTTGGAAGAGACCCTCGGTCGTCCAACCAGGGTATAACCTTATATATATAGTTGGAAATCCAAGGTATCTCCCCCTGATGGGCTTTATTGACCCCAAATTTCCATGACTCAGGTTCCAGGGGCGGTGTAACCTTTTCCCTGAGCCATGTCAAGAGATACCCCCTTATATGACGCACTTTAGGTCTTACATTTGCCTCTTGCGAAATATCCCTGTTTCTAGCGCCAATATGTAGTTGCAGGAAATCCTACACTACACCCCTCACAAGAATCTATACAATCAAATCATTTTGGGATGAACAATTGTAATTTTTATTGATTAAACTCTTTAAAAATGCTTACAAGATGAAATGGAAATTAGTTAAAGAATTACAAGCACTCTAAACTTTCTCTCTCTTAATGACTTGCCCAACACTCGAAAAAAGATCTCTCTCTCAACAGACCTGTTCAACTCTTTATATAGGGTATTACATAGTGGATGACAAACTAAAAAATCAGTCTTTATTTTCGGGAATGACTTGCGAAATATCGCAAGTGTACAAACATATAATCTCGCAACTCTCCTAGATCTCGCTAGGTCTTCACATCTTTCTCGTGTTTTGGCTGTCGTCATTCATTGCGTCATTTATATTACTCATCTGCGATATCTTCGCAATGCTGTCGTTTATTGATCTCGCGAGGTATTGATGTCGCGATATTCTGATCCTACAATAAGATGTCACAGTTATGGAAGTGGAGACTAGGAAGGAAACTAATCTTCTCATATTTGAAATTATTTAATGTTTGGACACGTGCCGATCACTAATTGGGTGACCTCATGAGTATGATGCAGTAAGTTGTCATTTGTGGGAAATGAGATCCGAATATCCACTAATTAATGGAGTGCAAGATTTGCATTATTTTGGGCATGGGCGAAAGGAATAGATAAAAGGAAAGTGGGTAGGACTGTTTCAGGAAGCCGACGAAGGGGGAATCAACAAGAAAGAAGAAAAATAAGCTGGGTGACAACGGTTTTTGTTTCTTCTTGGTCATTTATTTGTGGGTTTTGAATAAATATATAATCCATGTCTAGCTAGAATTTGTAACTAGGGGTTTATGGAGGAAGCCATGATTTTGCAATAGGCTATAATAATAAATTGAATATTTGGCAACATGCTTTTATGAATGCAATTTTCATTCCTAGAATTTTGTTCATCAGTTTACATAGAATATATGTTGTTGTTTCACCTTAATTTTAATTCGTTTAATTAGCTTCACCCAATTATTTGTTTCTTGTTTGATAATTTATGCTTGGGATTTCTTTGATGAGTTATGCTTATGAGTACAGGTAATATTTGAGAAGCTATACATTTGATGGGTGTATTCATACAAGACATGGAATGGACATAATTGGAATGTATGATTTCATTTTGTTCTTTAATTGAAATTATGGTGGAATCCGTAAACCCTAGTTACTGGCTCTCTTCCTCATTACATTTAATTAATTTTCTTTTCTTTTATATTATTTTGAAATAATTCTAAAAATCCCAAAAACAACATTCTCAGTTAGTCAATTAAGAATACTGGTTATTGATATTTCCACCGCTCCTCGTGGGAAAGACCCGTACTTGCATCTGTCTACTAGTTAGATACCGTGCGATTGCGGTTTATTTATATAGGTGTTCTCCAGAATCCTATCATTACACAACAAAGATGTGGCCATAATCAACTGCTATCCTTCCTCACGAGATGTAATCTCAGCCATTCAAGTTCGCCACCAAACTGACGGACTTGTGACAAGTTTTAGGCGACCGACCAAGGAAATCCTAATAGCATCACATGCTATTTTCCTATGGCAAAGTCTCTTGACTTTGACTTGCCACACATAGCAACCTGCTACACGTTTTCCACAAAAACACTCGAGACATCAAACATGTAACAAACTGGGGATACTCATCGGGGTATTGGTCTCAGCGGTTTACAGCGTGCGGCGTGCAATGCGCCCGTTACAAGAAAGTGTCACGAAGTAGGACAATTAGTGGTGGTGAAAGGTAACGGTGTAAACAATTCATTTCCTTCATCATGGAAGCGTAATGACTGACGGTTACACGAATTCAATTCCCTCATCATGGAAGCATAACGTATGACGGTTACACGTTACTCTATTCTTCCACCACTCAATCGTTTCCACTTCCTACGAGAACATGGTACGTTTCAAATATGACTTGTATAAATAGGCTTCACCTATTTTCACCAAACAACAAGTTTTGGTCGGCAACAATACAATATCTAGAAATCACCTGGTAGCTTTCCATTCTGCTAACCAGTTCTACTTCCGATACAAGTCATAAAACAAACCACACCTTCAGAATCAACGATTCTGGTCTCAACACTCTCTTCGGTTCCCTCCCTAAGACCAACCCTTCTCCTTCACTTTGTGACCGAAGCAAGCCTGGAACGGCCATTTCTTCGTTTAGGCCAGGATTGTACAGGTTGATCTCTCGAATCAAAAGTACTCCCGTGCAGTGCATTGTTTAGGGTTTAGATTCGTTTCTCACCCACACACCCGAAATTACCAAAATCAGCAGAAACAGTTTTCACCCACAAACAATTGGCGGCCACAGTGGGAGATTAATCTCTCGGTTGCAATACCAATTTCCAATTTCATTTTTTTCAATCCTGATTTCAAGATGGTAGAGCTCAGGTCCGGGTCAGCAACAAACCCTGAAAACACTAGCGCTGAAATTATTCTCGGTACCAGCGTTCCTTCTAGTAGCGTTAATACGCCACCTATCAACGCCAAAAACGTGGAGAATGTTCCTTCAGGCATTACACCTTCGGTTACCAGAGCCAGAGCCGTTGCCGTGGAAAACGTTCCTTCAGGTGTCACACCTACAGTCACCAGAGCCAGGGCCGCTGCTGACCCCCCCCAACGTTTCTTCAAACGTGATATCTCCAACCTTCACCAGAGCCGCTGCTACTCCATCAGTACGAGAGACTGGGGAAGCTAGAGTGAGCCGATCCCATATTACCATTGCTGATTTGATGGAAAGACAGGAAGTTCTTTCTAGGGCTCAGACGGACATGGCTTCGACTCAGAAAGAGGTGCTTCTTTTCCTCAAGACACTAACGGAGCGGCTACCACAAGAACCGCGCCAACCAGAGCCAACGAGGAACACCTTCAATACTCCTGGCGTTGATGCCTCAGCAAGGCGCACCTTTGTAGATAAAGAGATTTGTTCGGGGGCTCCAACGTAGAGGAATCAGCTGTCCAGTTTTTTCACAGGAGAGGATTTGGAACGACTTCTTCGAAACCAAGACAAAAGTGATTATGCAGACATGCATTAACATCAACCCCCGTATCCTCCTGAAGTACAAAGAATTCCTCTCCCGATAGGATACTATTCTCCTCAATTCTCCTTATATGACGGCACCGGTAATGCGCGTGAACATGTCTCTCGATTTTTGGAATCCTTGGGCGAGCACGAATACAACCATGTTCTTCGTTTGAGGGAGTTTTCAAAGTCACTTATCGGAAGAGCATACACTCGGTACAACAACATTGCACCAAACAGCATACCCAACTGGGGTGACATGGTTACGGCTTTCTACAAGAAGTACTTCTTTGTGTCTGAGCAAATTACCTTCTCAGATTTAGGGAGGATGTTTTAACGAAACAATGAACATCTAAATGATTATGTCAAAAGATTCGGGATTCAAGCGCTGGACTGTCACGACCCAAATGTGACCGAACAACAATTAGTGGATTCTTGCATCAATGGTATGGTTCCTATCTACCATGTCTTACTAGAGAATCTGCGATTCCAGACGTTCTCTGAACTTCATGAGGCTGCTAAACGGTCGGCCACAACAGCACCAGTATTGTTGGAAAGAACCAGGCCAGCCAAGGTTGAAGATGCACGCGAAACTCGAGGAAACAGACGCCTCATCAACAAGCAATATAACACTGGCCCCTCTGTGAGCGTGGTAAGTGAAAGAGGAAAAAGGAAGGCTCCAGCGATAGAAAAACAATCCAAGCATGCAACGCCAAGAAATCATGCGGCTCCACCACGAAAGAACGCAGCTAAGGCTCCTGGTCAATATCAAGGAGCCGTAGAAAGGGCCTTAGATTTCCTGTTCCCAATCGAGGAAGTAATTTAACTCTTGGAGGCATGGATCCAAGATGACGCCATCAGATTGCCCCCTACTAGGCGCCCACCAACTGAAGAGGAAATGGAAAATCCTAAGTATTGCCACTACCACAGATTTGTCCATCACCCGAACAGTGACTGCAATAAGTTAAAGCGTATTTTCAAAGAAAAGGTGGAGGCAGGGGAACTTCAGCTGGGCAATGATGGAGTTCACAGATATCCTTTTCCAGTCAGGAGTTGCATGCTCTCTGGGGACTCTGTTCACAAAACCGTGAAATCCATCATGGAGAATGTATGCGAGATTCTCTATTTCTCCAAGGCGCAACGTCAAGATATATTTATAGCCCTCAATCGAGTTGTGTCGGGCAAGCGACTTTTTCCTACTGAAGAAACTACGCCAGAACCCCAAACTCTCTCGGGAGACGGTGCTGGAAAATACAACTGGGGACTGTTGACCACGGTTCATCTGAAGGACGCCGAGCTCGACAACACATTGATTGACACGGCCTCTGACTTCAACATCGTTACCATTAAAACTCTGGGAGCTGCGGGAATTTCGGAGCAAGAGGCTACACGTTCCCCAATCATGGTCGAAAATTTGGAAGGAGAAGAAATAGACGCATATGGCTACATCAACCTTGAAATTAAGGTAGGAGATACCCTAACACATGGAAAATTCCACATTGTCAAAGAATTATCAAATTACGGCATGATTCTGGGGCGTCCATGGGTACACGACAACAAAGCAAAATTAGGAGTATCCCCTCTGCCGGTGTCGATACCCGAAAGAATTTCCAACAAACCATCCAACTTTGAAGATTACATGTTTCCGTATCAACAACTTACCGATGTAACTCAATTATCTGGAGAAAGCCCATTGGCGTTCATCCGCAAATTCCAAACGCAAGTAAGTCTGGTTAAACAACCCTTTCTGCACCCAGTCACTTCTCCTCTCGGCCAAGCATGGGGACTCAGTCCAATCACCAACCCTGGCGTCATTAAGAGATGTGAATGGAACGCTGGGCCTTTCAAGTGCTTTGTCAAAAATTTGGAAGCTGCCGCAGTCAAAAATGACGAGGTCAAAAATCAAGTGGTTGCACAATGCCCAAACCCGTTTAAAATTGGAGATATGGTAGTCAAGACGACCTCGTTTTAATTTGGAGATGTAACAGTGAGGATAGCCGCTCAACCTTATTCGCCTAAAGAAAAGGAAGACGAGCCGTAGCTGGTGGCAAATGTTATCTTGGGTGGTTACTGCAAACTCATCAATGCTGACAAGTTGGAAGGTGTGACGATTCATTCGCGATGGCTCAAGCCCTTCAATACCTAAAACGTTGTGCTACTTTCCCCTCCAGTGTTCTCCTTTCAATATTTCCTTCAACAATTTCCCCTTTCATGCGATGTTTGTAACTTCTCTAAAGCGATTGCACTGCTTGCATTCATGAGTAGAGTTTTCAATTTCAATTAAAGAACATCTTCCCTTAAAAAGTTTTCCTGGACCATCTTAAAGGAAAAATACTAAGTAAACCCAAACCCTCACAGAGTCATTACCCGTCGATTGAAAACCAGAGAAATCAAACCCCCACAAAATGTCTTATTCATAAAATACTGAAGAAAAGAATAATGCAAGAAAGAAGATCATCAAGCAGGGGCGCATACACTTTCCCTCAAGAATCTCCAGCCACGACTTTCACCTGACGTATTTCTCTATTTCTCTCATGACGTGTTATCCAGCTTATGGCAGCTCACACTTCTACGCACTCACGCGGCATGCCACGGAAGCCCTGGATAATTTTATAAGGGAAAATCTAATAAAAAGAAATGGTTCTTCACAAAAGGGGTTTTGCTAGGTCTCTTCCAGAAGGTTTTATTCATTCAATCAAAGATATGAAAGCAACATAAACGAAGGAATGATACTCGGTGAGACATGGCTTCGGTCGCACGAACAAAAATAAAAAAATCAAGTACCAAAAAACATCTACGAGCTACGAAAAGATTATTTTTCTCTACGGAAGGAAATCGCAAAATGGGAAAAACAATTGACAATGACGAACACCTTGGTCAATGACGCCTCCATCAGAGCTTTTTCAAGCACTTGCCCCAACACCTTTTCCGACAGCAAATATTCCATCCAGAAACCGTTTCAGCTTCAACATTCCATCCAGAAGCCGTTTCAGCAGCAGCTTCAACATTCCATCCGGAAGCCGTTTCAGCAGCAGCTTCAACATCCCATCCGGAATCCGCTTCAACAGCAGTTCCAGCATACATCCCCACAGCTTCTCCAACGACTCCAACATGTGCTTCCACCGCCTCACCATATGCCTCGACAGCATCCTCAGTGGTCGCTTCGATTTCCTTAACAACAGTTTCGACACCCACTTCGGAAGCTGCTTCAGTCTCGCAAACCACAGCCTCTTGGGAATGCTCTGGTTCTTCCACCTCAGAATCGAGGATTACGATACCATTATGGACAGGGTAATTAAACTGTCTCTCGTCTAGAAGTTTCTTGGACTTAGTCCTTCGCCGTTTCAATCGAGAGGCGAATCGTTCAGCCCTGGCACTGGGTTGTGGATAAGCTTCATCACGTTGATATTTCCAGACTTGCTGGGATGCTTCATCACGTCTCCATTTCTCCTCCATGTCAATCAAAGCCATGAAAGCCTGGGCGCGCACCCGCACGATGCGTAGATGGGTGAGGGACATGCCTTGTATAATCCGGCCGGCTGCATGAAACAAAGGGTTGATTTGGTTTAATATCTCCTCATGTGAAGAAAACCTGGGTTCATCGACTTCAAAAAATTTCTCCGAAGAGTCACAGGTATGACCACCACCGGAAGATCCCATTGTGTACTACAAAAAAAAATTACATTATGTTTGCATCGAAAATCTACATGATGAAGAACAAAAAATGGAGAACTATGAGAAAAGACACGAGACGATACCTGTGAAGAAGATGGGTGCAATTCTATGATGATCTATATGAAAGAAAGAATAATTGGCTCACCTGGACTGCTGATGGAAAGAGGCTTGCCACTACAGAGGTAAAACCAATGATGCGAAAATAAAAGGGTGGACAACGCCTTTTATATACATTGTATTTTGAAGTTTAAGTAGAAAAATATTTCTTCTTTCGGGTCATGCATGCTATTCCGTGACTTAGCCAAAGGAGCGCCTTCTTCACTGCTCAAAGAAGTGCAATCGCCGCCCGCTCCACAGCCTATCAAGTAATGCCATGACTCCAGTACTCCGTGATTAAAGCCGCACTATCTCCGCCCATTCTGCGAAAAACGCCGGCTCCATCTTCATTGTTTGGTAGCCAAAGTTCAAAGTATTGTTTCCACCATTCCACGGACATCACCAAAATGACGCCATCTTGGTCGTTCAATGCAACACCATCCACCATGCCACGGAAATAGCCAAGCCAGAAACACCACGCCCGTGACAGAAGTCCGCGTCCAAGCCAGCAGCTTCATCCACCGTTCCAAGCTAGCAGCGCCACTCCAAGCTAGCAGCGCCATCCACCTTCCGTAGCCAGCCAAAGCAGCGCCATCTTAGCCGTTCGAAGCGGCGCCATCTCCACCAGCCAAGGAGGCGCTATCCTGGCCGTTCAAAGCAGCGTCATCTCCATATGTTCCGTAACCTAGCCAGCTAGCGCCATTCACCGATTCACGGACCAAATTGCAGTGCCATCTCTGCCAATCAATAGCCAAAGCTGCAGCGCTGATGCCAATACCCCATGTCCAAGCCGAATTTCTGCAAAACCACCAATACAAGGATCACGAATTCCTCATGCCTTCCGCTAAAGGTTAGTTGAATTTTCTCGGAAATCTCTTCAAGTCTTGTCCTTTCGATTTTACTCTTGTCTGTCACCATCTCATGCTTACCCCGCAACAACGCCGATGTTACGTGCTAAGCGAGGGACTTAATGTTGATGGTGGTTTTTAGCTCAGGGTTGAAATCGTAAAACCTTGAATCTGATGTGACGTCACTCTGTAAGGAAACGGTGCCGTGAGTGCTAACCTCTCCACCGGCATATATATTGAGCCGTTCAATATACTTACATGAAATTTATCTAGACTGGCGAATGTAGCAACCATCCCAGATGTTCTGTAAATTTCGGTGCCTCGCCTATATTCACTTAATATAAGTTCCTTTGAATGCCTTCTATGCTATGTTCTCCGGCTGAACCCTTAATGTTGATATGGCATGACGATTTGTGTTCACTCGCAGCAAAGTAGCATGAATTTCCAAGTATCAAGGATAAGGTCTTTGCATAAGGTATTCAATCAGAAAAAACATGCTGCTCTTTGGCAATGAACTTAAAAGAACTCTATGTGAACACATAGAATTCAATCAATTGACCTGACTAACTTGCAGAAGTTAGGGTTTTGCGCCTCGCGCAGTATATCAGACCTTGCTTGTCGAAATTATACCTAGGAAAATTAGGTAATTAATCCTCCATGGATTAACAGGTGCAAAGCCTTGCTTAGAATCAGAAAACAGGGAGCCACAGTAGCAAGCGTGGCCATGCCTTAGACCAACTGGCGCCACTTGTCATTGGCCACGCCCCTTCCTAAACCGGCCTTATTTCTTTCGACCAATCGTGTCGCCTCAAATTAGCCACGCGCACATAAGTTGTGGCTGGGCCCATACTCGCCGGCCCAACTTCCCATCGACCAATCAGGTCGCTCTAAAGCCGCCACACTATCACCAGAAGTGTAGCCGCGCCTTATGTTTGGCCGACCCCTTTCCTCGGCCAATCAAGTCGCTCCAAACTTGCCACCATACGTTAAAGGCCAAACACACCCTGCCGCGCCACCATACTAACTGGCAAGCCAAACGCGCCTTACCACAACAACATATTGATCGGCATGCCAACATGCCACTCTGCCGCGGTAGCATGCCACTTTAGCCTTGGCCACGCCGCCAAACCTTAATTCTTACCACGGCGCCAAAACCTAGCCTTGGCCACGCCAAACCCTAATTCTTACCACGGCGCCAAAACCTAGCCTTGGCCACGCCGCCAAGCCCTAATTCTTACCACGACGCCAAAACCTAGCCTTGGCCACGCCGCCAAGCCCTAATTCTTACCACGACGCCAAATCCTAGCCTTGGCCACGCCGCCAAGCCCTAATTCTTACCACGACGCCAAATCCTAGCCTTGGCCACGCCGCCAAGCCCTAATTTTGGCCACGGAGCCAAACCTTAGCTTTGGCCATGCTACAACGCCACAGGCGTGGCCATGCCACAATGCCACTAGCATGCCGCTATGCCATGGCTCCACCAGGCGCTACTATGCCAATGGCGCCACTTCGTTATACAACAATATGCGGCCATAATCGATGGCCACTCTTCATCATGAGATGCAATCTCAGCCATCCAAGTTCGCCACTGAATTGACGGAGTTGCGGCAAGTCCCAGGCAACCCGCTACGCCACGGCTACGCCAGGCGCCACTTTGTTACACAACAAAGATGTGTCCATAATCAACGGCTACCCTTCCTCACGAGATGTAATCTCAGCCATTCAAGTTCACCACCAAACTGACGGACTTGTGCCAAGTTTTAGGAGGACGACCAAGGCAAGCCTAATAGCATCACATGCTATTTTCATATGCAAAGTCTCTTGACTTTGACTTGCCACACATAGCAACCTGCTACACGTTTTCCATGAAAACACTCGAGACATCAAACATGTCACAAACAAGGGGATACTCATCAGGGTATTGGTCTGGCGGTTTACACGTGCGGCGTGCAATGCAGCCATTACAAGAAAGTGTCATGAAGTAGGAAAATTAGTGGTGGTGAAAGGTAACGGTGTAAACATTTCATTTCCTTCATCATGGAAGCGTAATGACTGACGATTACACGAATTCACTTCCCTCATCATGGAAGCATAACGTCTTACGGTTACACGTTACTCTATTCTTCCACTACTCAATCGTTTCCACTTCCTACGAGACCAGGGTACGTTTCAAATATGACTTGTATAAATAGGATTCACCTATTTTTACCAAACAACAAGTTTTGGTCGGCAACAATACAGTATCTAGAAATCACCTGGTAGATTTCCATTCTGCTAACCAGCTCTACTTCCGATAAAAGTCATAAAACAAACCACACCTTCAGAATCAACGATTCTGGTCTTAACACTCTCTTCGCTTCCCTCCCTAAGACCAACCCTTCTCCTTCACTTTGTGACAGAAGTAAGCCTGGAACGGCCATTTCTTCGTTTAGGCCAGGATTATACAGATTGATCTCCCGAATAAAAGTACTCCCGTGCAGTGCATTGTTTAGGGTTTAGATTCGTTTCTCACCCACACACCCGAAATTACCAAAATCAGCAGAAATAGTTTTCACCCACAAACAGTGAGCTAGGGATCTTCCACCGCTATGGTTTCCTGCGTAACCATAATGTATTTCTTTTAATATCCCAAGAATTTTCTCGAGGTTACCCCAAAAGCACATTTTGCTGGGTTGATTTTCATGTTGAATTTCCTCATTTGTTCAAAAATTTCTTTGAGATCGTTAGCATGGTCCTGTGGGAGTTTACTCTTGCGAGCATATCATCCACATATACCTCTAAGGTTTTGTGTATCCAACTGTCAAACATTTTTTCCACCATTCTCTGATAAGTCGCTCCGGCGTTTTTCAGTCTGAATGGCATTTTAGTATAACAGTATAGACGTTGAGGAGTGAAGAAGGCGGTATTCTCTTGATCTTCCTCGACGAGCGGGATTTGATTATAACCCGAATACCCATCCATTAGGGATAACAACTCGTATCCAGACGTTGCTTTTACGAGCTGATCGATATTGGGGAGTGGAAAGTTATCTTTCAGACAGGCTTTATTAAGATCACTAAAATCGATACATATTCACACTCCTCTATTTTTCTTTGGGACTATCACTATGTTTGATATCCATATCGGATATTGCACTTCTCGGATGACACCTGATGCCTCTATTTTCTTTAGTTCGTTTTGAATTTCCTCATGGTACTCTGGTGCCACCTTTCGCATCTTTTGCCTCATGGGCTTGTGCTTTGGGTTAATTTTCAAGTGATAGCAGCAGACCTCTGGGTCTATCCCAGTCATGTCTTCCATGCGCCATGCAAAGACATCAAAATATTCTTTTAGTAATCGCACCAATTTTTCTTCTTCCTCTCTGTCGAGGAAAGTTCCGATCTTAACCATACCCGGGTTTTCAGGTGTTCTGATGTTCACTTCCTTTGTATGTTCCGAGGACGAGAAGTTTGACATAGGCTTTCCGATATCGGAGAGGTTCTGTAATTGCTATAAGGCCTCCATAGGTGAGTCCGAGGTTGGGACTGGTACATCGTCCGAGCGTCTTGCTTCATTTGTTTCTGCTATGTAAGCATTGATTTCTTCTTGGCTCTTAGCATTCTTGGCTCTTTTCTTCTTTGCCTTTGGGGAATTTACTCTATTTTCGCCATTTTGTACGTCCATATTTTAATAATACTTTGCCTCGCCTGAGTCTCCAATGATCTATGCGATCCCATCGGGTGTTGGAAACCTTAATCTTTGGTGGTAAGTTGATGTGACTCCTTTAATCCCATGGATCCAGGATCGCCCAACAATGGCAGTGTAGGGTGAGAGCACATCCACTACACAGAATGTACTCAAGGTTAGAAATTTTCCCACATGGATTTCTAGAGTTACCTCGCCCCTTGGGAGGGTAGATGAGCCATTGAAGCAAGATATATTATGTGTGCATGGTATTAGACATTCGTCCTTTAGATCCATTTGCTTGAATGTCTCGTAAAATAAGATTTCGACGGAACTTCCTCCGTCGATCAGTATCTTAGGCATTACCCATGGTAGTGCCTTTGGCTTCTCTTCCTCGTACTCGTGTTCAGGGAGCGCGATAGCCATCGTGACCACTAGGGGTTCGTCGTGGCTTCTTCCGCCATCAGGTGCCTCAGAGGCTGAAAAGCTGATAGGCTATTTCATCCACTCCTCCATGGGAGGTTCTTTTGCCACGCTGAAAACTTCGTCACCTTCAAAGTTTCGCTTGTGAATTCGTCCCGTGATACTTCCTTCGGGTGTGAGAGCAGTGATAACCGAGTGCGATATCGTATTGCATCCAAAATATTGTGTCTCTCGAGGAATTTCCACATGATGTACCGGTGGCCCTGCCATTGGTTGGGTTACTGGTTGCGCGATATATTCCTGGAGTTTACCGTCATCAATCATGTCTTGCACCATTTTCTTCATATCTATGCACGAGTCTGTTGGATGGCTATAGAACTGGTGGAATTCACAGAAATCTGTCATGTGTTTAGCGCGCTCGGGCTGTTGTGTTCTGTTCCATGGGAAGGTAATCTTACATTTACCGTCGATCTTCTTGAAGATCTCGGATATAGGGGTGGTTTGCTTCGTGTAGACTGGGTCTACGAGTTTTCCCTTCTTTTGTTGGGCTTGGTCTCGCCCTTTCCATCCTCCACTTCGATGTTTATCGAACTGTGTGGATCTGTCATTGGATTTCCATGTTCCTCGGGCTTGTGTCTGAGGGTTCTGCGGCTCTACCACATTCGCTCCTCTATTTTTTCCTCTGACCAACTTATCGTAGGTCCCATCTTGGAGTTCTTCAAAGGATATGTAGTCCTCCTGAATTTCTCTCAATTTCTCTAGGCAGGGTGGCATAGTTTCGTACATACGGACGAATATAGGATATGTTTTCCAGAGACTGTCTTTGAATCCCAAGATCGCATAGGCCTCTGGGACCCTTCCAATCTCGGCACACAATTTTCTCCAGCGAGTTACAAGATAGTGAAGTGACTCGTTTGGTCCTCGAGCTAGTTGGAACATCATGTCGATCTCTGGTTTGACTCGGCTGTTATGCATGTATGCTTCTAAAAATAGCTTGGATAGGTGGTCAAGCAAATTATAGAACCACATTAGGGCCTCATCTTTTATACTTGCTAGAAAGAACTTACACATCACGACATCGTAGTGACTCTATTGTGTCAGTGTCATGCGGTAAGACCTAAGATGCTCGATCGCATCGCTAGTCCCACTGAAGGGAGTCGCGAACGTCTGGAGTAAGCATTTCCTTGGAAACGGTTGAGCCAATAGACTCTCCGATAGGGGAGATTGTCCCGCCTCCTGCGTTACTCCTGCCAACTTTTGGCCTCCTTGTCTTCTTACAGCCTCTCCGCACATTGCTTTGAGTGGGCAGAGTCGGACTTGTAATTGATCGTCAATGTGCCTTATTTCGGCTTTCTTCCTTCTCCCTTGCTCTCTTTCGGGCGAGAAAGAAACTTCTGGGCGATGATATCTTGATCGCCCAGACTCCTCGTCCGATTATTCGGCGTACGATACTATCTTAGAGCGAGTTTACTTTGAAGTCTCCCCTCGTTTGGGGTTTACGGCTGCGGGATTTTCGGCCACGCAGTTGGTTTTAGTTTCGTCTTCTTTCTTCTTTTCTCGTTTGTGCTTAGGATCGACATCGGACGACGCTTCGGATGGACTGTCCTCTTTGTTTAGAACTCATATGCTTCCCTTAGGAAAACGATCCTCTGTCTCCTTATTTGAGGTATCAGGGATGTGGACTCTCCCATCGTCTTGCAAGTTCTTAAAAGGATTTTCCTCCTCGAGGATCTCCTCTATGATAGTGAGCGGAACTTTTTTCTTCGTTCTGCATTTTAGCTTACGGTTTTTCCTTTCTAGCCTCATGTTACGCCGTTCTAGCTTTTTCATTCTTTCCTCCTGCGCCTTTTGTGCTTTCATAATGGCTGCAAGAGTTGTAGTGGTGTCACCGAGGTTAAAAGAATCATCCTTTTTTGCCCCGTTTTTTACTATTTGCCTTGGCAAATGATTCAACCCTCCTGGTTTAGTTAGATGAATATCGCCCTGTCCTTCGAATGGATTTCCCTCTTCGTCAGAGCTAGATTTATCTGTCAACCCTTCCCGATATTGTTTATCGGGCCGTTCTTCTCATGGGAGTACACCGTTGTGCATAACCTCGCCTGGCTCCATCTTGTCTAGTCCTTTGGGTTGGGCTCCGCCGGTTTCACCTTGGCTCATGCGAGCGGATCGTCTCGTCACCATCGCCTTACCTGCGATATATGCAATAATGCTTAATTTGTCTTTTCTTTTGGAAAAGCGGGACCCTAAGTTTGCAGGTCATGTGCAATTACTAAGTCATAGTTCAGACTGGACAGTTTTAGTACAGGAAGACTTTTCAGTGAAATTTGGAGATATGTGATGATGTTAAAACATTCCCCACTTGCATAAAGTTTTAGTGACAGAACAAGGTATTTTTCTCTCTTTTCGAGTAAACGACCTCATTCCACACGTCATACCTTTAATGGGAAAAAACCAAGTTATGACGATTGAGCACGTTTTCCCATTTTAGGAAATATTTCTCAACATATTTGAACTTTTTGGTTTGAACAAACTTTGAGATTGATGATTGATTATGTACTCAGTAACCTTTCCCCTTGACTTAGAGTTAAATTTCTAAGAAGAAGATTGTGGGTTATTTTGAGTTTCTTAAAAGATGAAGAATACCATGGACAATTCGTCTTTTCAACTTTCATAGGATGAATTTTACTGACTTAAACTTCTTCCCATCTCTTTCACGGAGGAGATTGCTGAGTGTTGCTTGGAAATGGTTTAGACTCCATTTCCACTCCGATCTTCAACTCTCCTGAGTATCTTTAGGTGGTGCCGTCAGTCTTGATAGCGGGTTTGTGAAGGGGCTCGCCATTAAGAGGGCAGAGAAAGCTGTGGAGTTGATGCAGGTCCTATCCAAGCTTCATGATCCTCAGAGTGAGTTGTTACTCTTACGCGCATGTATGGGTATCTCCAAACTTCTCTTTGGGCTTCGTATTTATTGTCCAGAGTACACTACGGAGGCGGTTGATATATTTGATAGAGGCCTGAGAGAGGCAGTAGAGGGCATTGTGGTTTGTGGAGGCCCGTTTTTTGGGGAGTTACAGTGGAGGCTATCTACCCTGCCTATTTGTTATGGAGGCCTTGGTCTATATACGGCTAAGGAGGCATCTCAATATGCCTTTCTAGCATAACGTGTGAAAACTTGGGGCTTGCAAGATCACATACTCATGGATAGTGGAGTGGAAGGTATGGATGATATTTTTTATACGGCTTTGAGGACTTTACAAGCAACTCTTCCTGATCAAGACTTTAGCAGCTTTACCAATAAAGACACCGCCCCCCTTAAGGCACAAAGTAACCTGGCGAGTGCTCTTTTTGGTCAAGTGGTTAAAGATATGGATAGGGTTTATGAGTTATCAGTCAGACAGAAGGCAGTTTTGGGTTGCTTGCAAGCAGCGCATGCTCAAGACTTTCTTCTTGCTATTCCGATTGAGGGTCTTGGGCAGAAGATGTCACATGTGGAGTATCGGTCCATTCTTAAGTACAGGTTAATGATTCCTCTATACCCCCCTGATTAACGTTGCCCTGCTTGCATCACAGGGTGCTTAGACACATATGGGGAACACGCAATCCATTGTAAGGTGGATCCCGGGTTCAAATATAGACATGATCATGTGCGAGATACCTTATATGATGTTTTATGGAGGGCTGGTATTTCAGCAAAGAAAGAAGCCGCTGTCAATTTTTTGACGGACCCACTTGAGGGGAGATCAACACTTAGGCCGGCGGATGTTCTTATTTTTGGGTGGACTAACGGAAAACACGCATGTGTTGACCTTACCGGGGTTTCACCGTTAGCAGGCATTGGATATGGTTCTTTCACGGTGGGACAAGCAGCTTTGAGGGCAGCCTCGGGTAAGATAGCAAAACATGAGAAAGCGTGTGTCGATAATGGACATGCTTTTATCCCTTTTGCTTTTGATACTTTCGGGTATTTGGCTCCAGAGGCGGTTGGACTTCTTACGAGGGTTCAGAAATTCATGCACAGTAATGTCATGACCCCCGACTCAAGAGAGTTTGTTTTTAAAATAATAGGTTTTGCAATTCAAAAAGGGCTTGCGGCGCAGCTTGTTGCTCGCTTGCCTACTATGTAATTTATTTCTTTTTCAATAAAAAAAAAAGAAACAAAGCAGGTGAAAAAGTGTAGATCTAGCATTTCTGAGGATCTTCAGGACTTCACAGATCGCATAGATCGTGTTGCTTTCGAGATCTACTCACGAGTTTCATAGAAATCTACACAGTGGTGTGAAAAACCACTTCTCTTTGAGAGATTATGAAAAAACTATAGAGCTTTTACTAGGGAGGTAGATTAAATATTCATACCTCCCCGTTTCTAGCGCCAAATTGTAACTGCATCTTTTCTGATGGCTACACCCAAGTATATCTAAAGGCTATAAAACTACTAACATTCAAATTCAAAGATAAACAAGATGTAAAGAACATGAAAGTAAAGATTAACACGAGCATATAACGTGGTTCGGCCATGAAGACCTACGTCCATGGGAAAGAAACTATCTTCTTTATTGATTAAGGTCTTACCCTTGAAAGAGTTACAAATATCACTTAGACTTCTCACTCTCTCTTTTAGGTCTCTCTAGAATTCTGTAGAAATACCATCTAAGATTACATGTTCATTTCCTTCTACATGGACTGGTATTTATAGACAAACTTGACTCGTGAAGGTATGATCCGATCTCGCCGAGCTGGGGGGGGGGGGAGCTATCGTACATCTTCTCGTTACTTCGGACGAACTCTAGATTATCCCTCTTGATGCCTTGCTCGGTTCTCCTTCCGAGTTATCTCACTTTGTGCATCATCGTGATGTTCCTCCTTGAGGGACATCGTACTGCACCATCCTCGGGTTATAGTATATATCGTACGAGCCCTTCTGATGCGATTAAATGCATTTTTTTTTATACTTGACCGTCTGAGTTGATTAGACCACTCCTCACACGCGTCATTCATGTAGCGTTGTAGTTGGCGTCTCGGTTCAGACGAAATTACCTTTTTAGAGTATGATTCGATACTTATATCTCATCAACTTATCATGAAACCATCCCTTAAGATGTTGACACGTGGCGATCGGGTATTTTACCCTCACACTCTATGGGGTTTTTTGGATCTTCATGGGTCATAAAAGAGTAATTCTTATAACCCCTTATCCTACTATTTTCTATAATACCTAATGTACCCTCGCTTTGATTAGTGATAATTATGATGATTAAGTAAATTAATCATGATTAACCAATGGATTAGACTAATCGAATGATTCATCTCTTGAGAATCAAAACTTTTTTTTCTTTTGAAGAAGAAGAATGATGATTTTGATGAAATTTTTTGAAAACTTTGAAGAAAAACTGATGAAACATATCCTGAAACTAGTCTAGAAAACCTTGTAATCAACCTCTATTAGAAATTTTGATTGATTCAAACCCGTTATAAATTGGAAAAAAACCTGAGTTTGTTTACAGGTTACGACTGGGAAAATATTGGCGTACCAACCATAATACGAAATAACGACCCGAAAAAGATCTCTTCCAAGCTGACATTTAAGAACTCGTGGCCGTAATCAAGTTTTACGGCTGGGTTAAGATGAACTCCTGGCCGAATACTTATCCAAAGTCACATGTGTCTCAATCACGGCTGCAAACCCAACCATAAAGGAAATACATGGATGGGATACCCAACCGTTTTTGGGCATGAACTGTAATACACCGATATTCGACAGTGGTTGGCCGAATGGAATATAAGTAATGGTTTGTCCTTTCCTAACACCGAGGCCTTTTCAGCACAATTGGCTCCAGAGTTGGCAGAAAACTCTGCAGTTAGGCGTGTTCGGGTGGGAGTAATCCATGGACGGGTGTCCTCCCGGGAAGTTTCTGCCGGATTACCGCAGTGATGCCCGTTGAAAACCCCCACACTATCGGATAACCACAGTGGCTAAGTGGGGACAGTATCGGTGGAGGGTCGGGTCATTACATGAACACTCTCAACCAATGCATTTATTGCATGTTTTTACTTTAACAAATATGGTTGATGACCTAAACAAATAGTTTTCAAAAAAAAATGTGGTCGTTAGGTCATTAAACCATATAAAAGGAGACCATTCTATCATCTCTTCCTCATCCATATTCTAGTTATAAGTTCTTATATTCATTCTCGTTTATTTCCCATCCAAAAAAAGAAGAAGAAACACTAGGGTGACTCCCTACCCTTATTTTGAAGATTATGTGATTGTTAGAGCATGGGTGATGGTCAGACAACATGATAAAGATATAGACATTGACGTAGATCAAACATCTCTTTCTTTATGGAACCGTGATTTCATAGTTTTTGTGACACTAAAAAAAAATCGTAATGGAAGAACTTTGACAATCGTTAAACAAAGATTTGAGAAAGTCCTTGAAGAATGTGAAGCTTTCAAAAAGGAAATGAAAGCCATGAAGGAGGCCAATCCCACTATGCCGGATGCTATATGAGTATGTGTTAGAGCATTGCTCGGTCAAACTCACAAGTGTTACTATCTCAAGCTTGTTTTCAAATTTAGTTGTCAAAATTATATCTTGATTTCTATTATACGTTTAGTCAAGTCTCGGATTAGGATAGAAGTGTGTAGTTGAGATTCGGATATCACCGCGTTCTACGGTTTGAAGGCGAAGATCAACATGAGCTCTGGAGAACTTCTTCAACAAAGGTAAGTGAAGAGTGAACCACCTATTTATAAGGTTTTCACCTTTCTATCCATGAGACATTGTCGCATGACTAAATTAGACAGTACATGCATAACAGAAATTTCGAGTCAAGTTTATCTTGAATATCGTTCTTGAAATATGCTAAGTTTAAGAACATTTGTTTATACTTGATGAATTTAGTTAAGAACAACTTATTGCTCATGACCTAATTATGATTTAAGATTTAATCATTTGAAAATAGCCTCAAATAGTGATATATGTCATTGATGTTATTCTGGAATGTTTCATATTGATTATTAGAGAGATATAGAACTACTGTAAATCTGGATACATGACAGTATGCATACAAGTTCACATACTGGGAGAACTGTTATAAGTCCAGAGTGCAGTACATGTGCCCAGTTCATGTACCGGCGTAGCTATAGTTCGGCAGCGAATTTTTAGTACACATACCCGGCATCCATACCATAAAAAGTCTGTTGATCATGGACCAGGAAATGTACGCATACCTAGTATGCAAACCGGAAAAGATCTGTTGGTTTCAAAATCGGAAAGGTACGCATACCATAAAAGATATGTGAGTTCCTAAAATTGTTTTAGTCTTAAGAGTACACACACTCGGTACATGTTCTATGACAAGAATACTCACGAACAGGTATAGTACATGTACCTGGTACACGTACTTACCCTATCAAAAAAATTCAGATGCATCAGAATTATTTTTATGAAATAATCGACATTTGAATAACTCTCTAAGAACACATCTAGACATGATTGATCACATTTGTGACTCAAGAAAAGTCTTAAAGTGTTATATGAAAATGGTTAAGTTTATTGTTCAATTGGCTAGTTTCGGCTAACTTTTATGAACCAAGCATTATACACGGTTCGGTTACGGTTCATCCTAACTAGAGTGTATGTTCTATAATGTTAATTTCCAGTCAAGTTTTTCATCTAACGGTGATTATTGATTGCGTGATTCCAAAGCTACCTTAGCTTAAATCTAAAGCAACCTTGATCTTGAAAGTTTATAAAAGGAGAACCTCAAACAACTGGGATCTTTGAATCCCTCACACTATTCTTGTGTGTCCTAGTTGTAAACTAGAGTCTTCCTCTCCTTAAAACCCTTCTAGGGTTTAGCATCTAAAAAGACATCACCTAGGGATTCGTGAATCCATGTCCAATTATTTTTATCTTGATAGTTCGTGTATCCTGATATTGTTTTGATTGTTGAAGCTAGCTCCAACAAACAAGATATATAGAAATCACAAAATTTCTTCGTCTCAGACTTTGTGATTCCACAAGTTTTTAATTGTGAGGTGAATAATAAACTAGGTTGCTCTTCGGGATTCATAAGGACGGATTTTGAGGTTTGCTAGACTTTGTCTATTGCAATCGATTTCCTACCTCACCTTGATCCTTGATTAAAATGGAAAGCACATATAGGATTATTTGTGGGAGGCAGATTGGTTTAAAGTCTTTATCTAGTTAAAGCATCACGTAGGCTATAAAGGACATCAGCTAAGGGAATCAATTGCGCGGAGTCCTGTTGGGATTGAAGAGGCATCAGGAGCGCGACCATAACTGAATTGCTGTGACGGTTTAATTTAATCTAAACTACATTCCAGTCCGAAGTTTTGATGGTAGGCTAGTGTGTGTAGCGGCTTAATACATTTTGGTGTTCAAGTCTGGACTAGGTCCCGAGGTATTTCTACATTAGCGGTTTCCTCATTAACAAAATTTCTGGTGTTTGTGTTATTTCTTTTCTTCATTATGTTGTAAATCTTTATAATTGAAATATCACGGGTTGTACTTTAAAATCAAGTTGATAAGTCCATCGCAATTGTTGGATACGACTTGATTGATTCTTGGATATTGGAATTGTCCAAGTACTCTCACGATATAATCAGGTTCACGGACTAGTCTCTGTAACATTCTGATTTTGAGGGAAAAAGATATAAGCTTTTCATATCTTTCCTGATTGAGATTCACTAAATCGAACTCTCGGAATTATATTTGAGTTTAGTCCATACAGGTTGCCTTAAGAAAAAGTTGGTGGTGTATTTTGGTACCCCTACGTTTTTTCAATTGGTACCAGAGTAGGCAAACACATTTAAGACATAATAAGTCTGTGTTTGAAGCAATCTGACTATATGGACAGGAATGCAATCTCGATAAACGTACCGCCAAACTTTGCTCGCACAAATTACTTATGGTGGATAATTGATATACGTTCCTTTCTACAAGCCCGTGACTTTGAGACATGAAAACTTGTGGTTATAGGATACAATCCTCCGACAGTTGTTAGAGACGGAACCACTGTTGAGAAAGAATTAACACAATATAACGAAACTGAGATAAGTGCTCCAAAGCATAATTCTGACGGGTTAAATGCTATTATTCACGCCATAAGCCAAGATCTTCAACACCATGTGACTTCGTGCACCAGGGTATTGTGTTCGAGGCACTGAAAAACACTAGAACTCTTCAAAGTGAAAGTGTTGACAACTCTATGAACAATCTTGTTGATCCTGATTTTTCAGATGAAGATCTTGATAACTCAGTTTCATTGATCACTAGACAGTAGAACTTCTTAGGAAGAGAAATAAATGGTTCACTAGAGAAAATCCTCTTACAGCAGCTAAGCCACATAATCGTATTTCTGTGAAAAATAGAGACTCTAACGATACTAACAATGAGGATATGCCACAGTGCTTCAAGTGTAAAGGGTTCGGCCACTTTGCCAATGAGTTCCTAAATCGAAAGAAATACACTGGCAATAAGAGTTTTGCTGCAACGCTTGATGAAACACCTGATCATTATGATTCTGAAGAGGATGATGGATCAAGTGTAGCACTCTTAGGTGAAATTATCAATTTTGATAAATGTAGCAATACTTATATCAATCTTGATAATTTGGTTGATGACTCTTCATCAAAATCATTGAAGGAAATAATGGATTTTTCGTATACTAATGAAAACTATGTTAATGTTTCAGGTACTCTGTGTTTAGCTGCAAATGTCATTCCTGAATCGATATCCAAACCTGCATGTCCTTATATACCATCGAGGGTCACAGACTCACACAATGTTTCAAGTACAAACACAAGCTAAGGTATGTCAACAAACTGCAACGGAGGGCTAGTCGTTTGCCAAATATGCTTAAACTCGTTCAAATTCCAACCCTGAGGTACGTAAAATTAACTCTTATTCTCCTAAAAGATTGAATGTTTCAAAGGAAAATGTAAAATATCAAATGAAGAGAAGATTAAGGTCTAAATTTTATGTAAAGAAGGGTATTACAAATTCCGTGTAGGAACCTAGTGGTGAGCACTCTATTGATCACCTCAACACAATTTAATTATATTAAAAAGTGTATTTTGTCTCATGTGCCCTTAAAAGAGATAAGAACTGTGCACAATAGGGCTTTGGATCAAATTTGAATATTATTACTTGGATTTCCATCTTTTAATGTTCGTTGATAAAATTAGACTTCTTACGTTGTATTTCCATCTCTCAAGAGAATAAAAATATTTTGTTGTTGAGCCTTGGTCCATCAAAATAATCCAGGTTAATTTGATCTGGTCATAAATCGGTTACCTAACTGATTCCATGTAAATCTATTTTCATGATGCGTCATTTCTGATGCTACCACTATATACAGTCTGTGGATATCGAATTTTTGATATTGTCAAGAATGGCATAAATCAACTAAGGTTTTGATCAATCAAAAAACATGTTCATCTTAATCTATGTCTCAGGTAATAGTATTGAAAAATTTGATCTATGTAGAAACTTAAGGAAGGATAAAAGTGACATTTCATTCTTCTTGGGTTTTATGTATTTATCTAATACGTGAACAATTACGTTCTGAAACCCTGTATGGTAAATATGTTATTCATTAAGACACATATCTCTTTCACAATAAGTTTTGCTTGTTGAGCAATATATTTGTGTTTTCCAAATCCATTTTTTTCTTACGAATTATGGACACTCCAACCACAACATCTTCTCGTGAAATTTATGCTCAAATGGTTGTTGATACTCATCCAACTAGAAAGAAACAAGAGATGTCTTATCCTTTCGATTCATCTTTCAAAAGGAAAAGGAAAAATATGAAGAAACCTAGAGCAGACCGCTCCAACCAACAAAGGTTTGCAACTCATCTTGAAGAACTTAAGAAAACCAAGAGGGGGGTGCAGGGACTGAAAGCAATTCTAAAAATAATCTCTTGAGCTACAAGAAGCACTTGTCAAACAACAACCTAACAGGTTTGGAGGAGTTAACTCTTTTATTCATGAACCGTATTGTTAGAGCATAGCTCGGTTGAACCCACCAAGCGTTGGTATATCAAGTTTGGTTGTCATATTTTAGTGAACCAAAACTCATTTAAAGAGTTGCTTGATTATGTACTAGAGTCAACTTCGTATAGGTTAGCTTGAAAGTATTAGGATATGAGACATTACAAGTATTACGTGAAGAATGTGCAGAAGTAAGGAGCTACAATGATGACATCATCCTTCCACTTGAGGTTAGTAATATTTGACTTGAAATGTTTCATTCTCTAACGTATCTTTCAAGTCGTGCATATTGAAAACATAACTGCGAAGCTATGAATGATTATACTCTAGTTAGATATAGTATTAAGGAATACAATACGAAGTATAACGCTTATCTTTTGAACTTCGTATATAAGACATAGACATAATCGTTTGAATGCTATTGTGATTATGTATGGGTATGAGGTGAAGATTTAATCCTAGGAAACAATATTTTACATTCGTTTAAAGCAAGTACATTCATAAACTTGTTTTGTGAATCGAAAGGGAAATCGCTAGGCTTATTGGTATTTGTTATTCATTGCATATCTTTTGAATTACCAATATTTGTGATTAGTATAACCGCTCATGACTTGCTTATGTTCTTGGTAAAACTATTCACAAGGCCTGACTTTTGTATTGGTATGACTTTTATTAGTGAAACCGATCTTAAGTAATCACTTGAGATGGTATGATTATTGTAATTGGTATGACCAAATCTAGTCATTGGGGAACCGATCCTAGTAAGAGGTGCAACCGATCACAAAGGGGAATCGATCCTTGTAAGAGGTGCAACAAGTTTCTAGTTATTGGGAACCGATCCTATGAACGTGTGCAACACGTTTTTAGTTATTGGGAACCGATCCTATGGACATGTGCAACAAATACAAGTTAGATACCATATATATGTGGGAACCGATCCTAGTACCAAGTCAACCAAGTTTTGGTAACTAGGGTGACTAATTCTAGGACCTACATGGAGGTAGAACCGAAACTTGTTTTGGTAGAACCGTGAAACCCATGATTGGTGATTTGATAGGATAATCAATCACATAGTTCTTGGAAGTCAGATGAACCAATTCTAAACTTGTTTGGAAGTGTGGCAAATCGGTTCCAAGATTGTAAGTATGAAAAAGGACTTGCAAAGTAAAGATGTCGACATACTTTGAACACGTGCAGTAATGCTTACCTTTTATTGTTCAAAGATATTCCTTAATAACTAAAGGAGAATCCCGGATCGAAATAAATTGAGAATCTTTTAATTAAGGTTTTTAGTTTTATATTAGAAAATAAAAATTGGTAATGTGCATTTACTAATTGGAGATTTTCTAATGAGATTTTCGGTCATTATTTGGAAAAAGCATTTCCAGGAATTATGGAAACCGAATCTGGAATATATTGCATATCTTGAGAATATTTTCGGTTTTGGAAATTCCTTGGTGTCCAAACTTCCTTGGTCAATAAATATTGAAGTTTGCATTTCGAGCAAACTAATCCTCAGAGCCAGCAAAACTACCTAGTTGTGTTGTTACTGGTGGAGCCGCCTATTCGGAGAGGAAAGTAACCTAATTAGGCGAAATCTCTTACGTCCGCTAGGTTTAAAGACTTCTTTGGGATTGAGAATCTCTAATAGTACCGTTGGTGGGAAACTAGATAATTGCGGTTTATTATTAGTTTTCGATTGATTTGATTGACTAACGGTTGTTGAACTTTGATTGCACCTAGTTTGTTTATGCTTGAGAATCTTCTCTTCTGATATAAGATTCACTCAAACTAGATCAAAGTTTCGACGAGGATCTTTAGACTATTTGTAGATCTAAAGACGTCTTGTGATAATCCATTTTTAACAGACTTCGTTTTGTGTGTGATTGATTACAAGAGATTCAAGTTGATTTTGTGCAGGTGTTTATTGAAGATCTAAGAAGATTTGAAGACGAAGAAGATTTCTGATTTGGGTTCATAATCTTTGGTGTGCACAATACTTGTTTCGGCTGGAAAAGGATCCAACTATAATAGGTTTATCTTTGTGATAGATTTGATTCATTAGTTGAGTAGATCATCATCAATACGTTTCTTTGTGATTCAAAGTATTGATTGCAAAATCTTAAATAATTTCTTTGGTAGTTGTTGTTAAGATAGATCTAAGGACCTGACAAAGGAGTTTATTGGGATAAACGGAAGAGCCTTTTGTCGAACTCATATCACTTGATTGAAAAGAGTTGTTACCGAAAAAATTGGTTGTTCCTTTACTATTTGGAATACGAGCCAAAGGAATTGTTCCAAGTGCGTGACTTATTAATAAGTTGGAGGCGCAGGGATACAGACGGAACTAGGTGAACTATAGGTTTAGTTGCTTGGTCTTAACTATACGAAGTTGGTTTAATTTTGTATAGCGGCTTAATCCTGAGAGTATTCAATTCTGGACAAGGTCCCGGGGTTTTTCCGCATTTGCGGTTTCCTCGTTAACAAAATCTTTTTGTGTCTTTTACTTTTCTATTTCTGCAATTATAATTATTTTTATTATAATTAGAAGTAAAATACACAAACGTTAATTCCTATTTACTTGATAGTAATCCTATTTTGTTTGGTTAAGTCCGAACCTTTTATCAAGTAAATATACTTCGTTGTTGTATTGTCTCGATCTTGTATCCATATTCAATCACGTAAGTTATCTTGTTGTCGTATTGTCTCGATCTCGTATCCCTAGACGATCACACGAAGTGTGAACCGATTAGTTGTATTGTCTCGACTCAGTCCATAGACAATCACTTTCGTAGATAGGACTTATAGGTGGAAAAGTTTTAGATTGAGGTATATTTGGGTACCCTCGTCTTTTCATTTGGTATCAGAGCGGGCAAACACGAAAAGATCTAACAATTTGTGTTTGGTGCGATCCAACCTATAAGAATGAACTCGAGTTATCATGACTCGACTTCAATTAACGTACCGCCAAGATTTGACGGAACAAACTATCTATGGTGGAAATCTGCTATGAGATCTTTTCTTCAATCACGAGACTTTAATACATGGCTATTAGTCGTTGATGGTTATATTCGTCCAAAGATAGAAAATTCGAAAACTGAGTTTAAACGCTTAGTAGATTTTTCAAAAGAAGAAAAGGCTCTTGCAAAGAAAAATTCAGATGGTTTGAATGCTATAATACATGTTGTAAGCCGTGATCTACAACATCATGTATCAACATGTCAAACTTCGAAAGAAGCTTGGGATAATCTTCAGATCGTATTCGAAGGAAACACATCAGAGAAAGAAGCTAGACTTCAAACTCTCACATCCGATTGGGAAAACCTTCGAATGGATGACAACGACACTTTTGAAGAGTTTCGTATTAAACTCTCTGAGATAAATAATGCTTTTTTCTCTCTTGGAAAGACTATTAATGAAAAGGATATAGTGTGCAAAATTCTCAGATCGTTGCCATCTAGATACGATTCTAAGAAACATGCAATTATAGAAGCAAATGATCTTTCAACTCTCTCACGAAGCACACTCGTTGGAAAGTTAAAGATCATTGATCATGAATCACAGTCTATTCAAACAAAAGGAATCGCTTTTAAAGCTGCAAAAGTTCCGAAAGCTCCAATGGAGAGGAATAGAAAGATGGATGATTCAGATGAACAGATTGCAGAAAATGCTGATGATGAAATTGAACAATCATTATCATTGATTACTAGACAGTTTCGAGATCTCTTAAAGAAAATAAATAAGATATTCATAAAGGATACTCATCGATCTTCTCGTCCACATGATCGAGTTCCTGTCAAAAAGGATCGTGAAGAAGATAATGAATATCATCCGCAATGCTTTAAGTGTAAAGGGTTTGGTCATATTGCTAAAGACTATCCCAATCTTAAGAAATACACTGGAAGCAAGGATCTGGCTGTAACTCTAGATGAGAGCTCTGATTCATATGATTCTGAAGAAGAGGAAACAACTAATATTGCATTAGTTGTCAATCTTATTTCTTCCTCCTCCATTAGTGATTTACCCATTTTAAAAATGGACATGTATTCCGATGTTATTAAATCATCTAATGGTAAAGGGAAAATATGACAAGATGCAAAAAGTGTCTCAAAAACAGAATTGCTAAAAGTTGCATAAGCAACCCAAGTTAATCTCAAGATACTTCGCTAGTTGGAGGTAACAAGAGGAGAATTTCTCATACGATACTAGATCAAGGACACTCTGGTTGTTCAAAATTCCATAATGAGAGATAATCTCATATTAATACCACCTGATCGGTATTAGAATTCTTTCCTCACCACGTGTGCCAATCTTTGAGCGAGGAAGGAGAAAAATCAAGGCACTTATGTTTAGATTATGGAAATGAAATCTAGTAATTGAAGATATTTGAGATATTCATATTTATAGGAATTTTATATTTTCGGAAGTATGAAAATTACAAAAAGATCCTTCTCCTTCTTTGGTCATTCGTTGTCCGAACCATGAGTCTGGATCCAACATCTTCTCTTGGTAAGATGCTAGATCAGAAAGATCAACTTAAGAATAAGTCTGCATCTTCTCTTGATGTTAAGAGTAAAATCAAAAAGAGAGATTGGCTTAGCAAGAAGGAAAGAGAGAATATGCTGAAGAAAGATCAGTGTATTGAAGCATTGACACACTTCTGTGTTCAATCAAAGACAGAATTACATGCTCTTGCAGAATCCTTCACGAAAATTTCTTACCTGCAAGAAATTTTGGTCAAGCAACAAGGTTATCTACTTGAAGAAATTCACAAGATGAAGACTGAAAGTAATAATCCGCCTTCATTTAGCACTGATATGAAGGATTGAGTTGCAAAGAGAATAGACATCAATTTTTGATTTCTTTCAATAATTGTATTAGGTCTATTATGAATAAAACTATCTTATTATGAATAAAATTATTGGTTTATAATTTTTCTTGTGATAGTTTTTGGTTTACATAGCCTGTGCTTGAATGCTTTATCTTATTGCTATGTATGTTTATAGGATGTTTGATTTTGGTTTTCTTGACCTTAATATTTGATCTCATATGATGTGAACCCTTATTATTTGGGTGACTTTTTGATTTAGCAGGATTAAGTTCTAGCCCATGTTGGTAGGCTTTAACAAAGGATCATGAGGGGTTCTAATTGAAGCAATATGTGAAAAAGTCACAATATGTTGAATCGTTTGGTTTAGCATAAAAACATATGTGTTTCGGGGTTTTAACTTTTGCATTGCATAAGTTAAAACCGGTTTTCAACTTTCTCTGGTAAAGGTTGATTGTTGTTATTCTTTTGTCTTGCAAGAGGATGACAACATAGTGATATTTTGGTATCAATTCTCCCTGGAAAGAAGAAGATGCAAACATATTGGAGAAGAGGATGCGAAATTTGAGGTAATGACTTTGTTAGTTAATCGTTAGACTGTTTAAGAAAATCCTGATTTTTTTACATATATTTATTGCTTTTGCTTAACAAAATTTCGGTATAATTGATGTTTTATTCCATTATTTGTGTATGGATGTGTGTGTGATTCAATTGTTTCCGGTTAAGAAAAACTATTGTTATCTTGCTTTATTGTTTGGTATCAATCGTTTAGGCTTATAAAATTTCGGTGCAATTGTGGTGCTTTAATGTCTATGTTGTTTCAATTGCTTCCGGTTGAGGTCAATAATTATGCAAGTTGATTTATTTGGTTTGTATGAATTTTTTATGGTTAACAAAAGAAATGGTTTTTAGGATGAATTGTTTAGTCCAATTTGATTCCGGATAAGAGAAACTAAGTTAATTCTGATCTTAGTTAGACTTATCAAAGTGGAGGTTTCGGTTATTCAAGTCTAATCGAATGCCTTAACAAGAAATGCTGGTTAACTAACCTAGTACTTGTCTTGTTTAAAAGTGAAAGGTCTAAGTTATATGGATAATTAGAACCTGATGAGAAAAATAGAGTTAATTCTGATCTTTATTTTGGTCTTATCGAACAAGCGATTGTATTTGTGCAATCGGTTTACCAAAGGAACTAAGGTGCTTAGTCGATTTTTGGTTTGATAAACTATTAGGTAAAATTGCTTCGGGCAATTGTTTCCTTGATAACATATCAAAAACAAAATTACTTTATAGTTTCGGTTTTGATATTTGTTATCAAAAATGGTGCGTGGAACCCTCGTGCTTAACTCTTATAGGTTGCAAGTCTTTTGAGATTTGTAAGATCCTTTCAGTTTGTCCTTTATTTGCTCGTACCTTTGTCATTTTGTGACAAAAAGGGGGAGAAATATATGGAGTAAACAAGTGATATTAATATTAATTTGGTATTGATTTGGTATCACTAAGGGAAAGGAAAATGGTGCTTAAACGTTATATCTAACGAAAGAGTAAAGCATAGACTAAGGCATATCATATTGATAAGTGAATAACAAAGACGTGCGGATTGAAAATCTACCTATCTTACCTTTAGGGGGAATATTAGCTTTGTTATTATAATGTCAACAGCGGCATTTATGGATTGAATGTATACAGGTTATTGTGATGTTGAATTTGGGAATCAAGCGTATGTGTAATGAATTCTTGTAATTTGTTTATCCATATGATGTAAGAGTTTTGTCACTAAAATTGACAAAGGGGGAGATTGTTAGAGCATAGCTCGGTTGAACCCACCAAGCGTTGGTATGTCAAGTTTGTTTGTCATATTTTAGTGAACCAAAACTCATTTAAAGAGTCGATTGATTATGTACTAGAGTCAACTTCGTATAGGTTAGCTTGAAAGTATCAGGATATGAGATATTACAAGTATTACGTGAAAACTTGAAGAATGTGAAGAAGTAAGGAGCTACAACGACGACATCATCCTTCCACTTGAGGTTAGTAATATTTGACTTGAAATGTTTCATTCTCTAACGTATCTATCAAGTCGTGCATATTGAAAACATAACTGCGAGGCTATGAATGATTATACTCTAGTTAGACGTAGTATTAAGGAATACAATACGAAGTATAACGCTTATCTTTTGAACTTCGTATATAAGACATCAACATAATCGTTTGAATGCTATTGTGATTATGTATGGGTATGAGGTGAAGATTTCATCTTAGGAAACAATGTTTTACATTCGTTTAAAGGAAATACATTCATAAACTTGTTTTGTGAATCGAAAGGGAAATCGCTAGGCTTATTGGTATTTGTTATTCATTGCATATCTTTTGAATTACCAATATGCGTGATTAGTATAAACACTCATGACTTGCTTATGTTCTTGGTAAAACTATTCACAAGGCCTGACTTTTGTATTGTTATGACTTTTATTAGTGAAACCGATCTTAAGTAATCACTTGAGATGGTATGATCGATTTATTGTAATTGGTATGACCAAATCTAGTCATTGCGGAACCGATCCTAGTAAGAGGTGCAACCGATCACAAAGGGGAATCGATCCTTGTAAGAGGTGCAACAAGTTTCTAGTTATTGGGAACCGATCCTATGAACGTGTGCAACACGTTTTTAGTTATTGGGAACCGATCCTATGGACATGTGCAACAAATACAAGTTAGATACCATATATATGTGGGAACCGATCCTAGTACCTAGTCAACCAAGTTTTGGTAACTAGGGTGACTAATTCTAGTACCTACATGGAGGTAGAACCGAAACTTGTTTTGGTAGAACCGTGAAACCCATGATTGGTGATTTGATAGGATAATCAATCACATAGTTCTTGGAAGTCAGATGAACCAATTCTAAACTTGTTTGGAAGTGTGGCAAATCGGTTCCAAGATTGTAAGTATGAAAAAGGACTTACAAAGTAAAGATGTCGACATACTTTGAACACGTGCAGTAATGCTTACCTTTTATTGTTCAAAGATATTCCTTAATAACTAAAGGAGAATCCCGGATCGAAATAAATTGAGAATCTTTTAATTAAGGTTTTTAGTTTTATATTAGAAAATAAAAATTGGTAATGTGCATTTACTAATTGGAGATTTTCTAATGAGATTTTCGGTCATTATTTGGAAAAAGCATTTCCAGGAATTATGGAAACCGAATCTGGAATATATTGCATATCTTGAGAATATTTTCGGTTTTGGAAATTCCTTGGTGTCCAAACTTCCTTGGTCAATAAATATTGAAGTTTGCATTTCGAGCAAACTAATCCTCAGAGCCAGCAAAACTACCTAGTTGTGTTGTTACTGGTGGAGCCGCCTATTCGGAGAGGAAAGTAACCTAATTAGGCGAAATCTCTTACGTCCGCTAGGTTTAAAGACTTCTTTGGGATTGAGAATCTCTAATAGTACCGTTGGTGGGAAACTAGATGATTGCGGTTTATTATTAGTTTTCGATTGATTTGATTGACTAACGGTTGTTGAACTTTGATTGCACCTAGTTTGTTTATGCTTGAGAATCTTCTCTTCTGATATAAGATTCGCTCAAACTAGATCAAAGTTTCTACGGGGATCTTTAGACTGTTTGTAGATCTAAAGACGTCTTGTGATAATCCATTTTTAACAGACTTCGTTTTGTGTGTGATTGATTACAAGAGATTCAAGTTGATTTTGTGCAGGTGTTTATTGAAGATCTAAGAAGATTTGAAGACGAAGAAGATTTCTGATTTGGGTTCATAATCTTTGGTGTGCACAATACTTGTTTCGGCTGGAAAAGGATCCAACTATAATAGGTTTATCTTTGTGATAGATTTGATTGATTAGTTGAGTAGATCATCATCAATACGTTTCTTTATGATTCAAAGTATTGATTGCAAAATCTTAAACAATTTCTTTGGTAGTTGTTGTTAAGATAGATCTAAGGACCTGACAAAGGAGTTTATTGGGATAAACGGAAGAGCCTTTTGTCGAACTCATATCACTTGATTGAAAAGAGTTGTTACCGAACAAATTGCTTGTTCCTTTACTGTTTGGAATACGAGCCAAAGGAATTGTTCCAAGTGCGTGACTTATTAATAAGTTGGAGGCGCATGGATACAGACGGAACTAGGTGAACTATAGGTTTAGTTGCTTGGTCTTAACTATACGAAGTTGGTTTAATTTTGTATAGCGGCTTAATCACGAGTATTCAATTCTGACAAGGTCCTGGGGTTTTCCGCATTTGCGGTTTCCTCGTTAACAAAATCTTGTTGTGTCTTTTACTTTTCTATTTCTGCAATTATAATTATTTTTATTATAATTAGAAGTAAAATACACAAACGTTAATTCCGATTTACTTGATAGTAATCCTATGTGTTTGGTTAAGTCCGAACCTTTTATCAAGTAAATATACTTCGTTGTTGTATTGTCTCGATCTTGTATCCATATTCAATCACGTAAGTTATCTTGTTGTCGTATTGTCTCGATCTCGTATCCCTAGACGATCACACGAAGTGTGAACCGATTAGTTGTATTGTCTCGACTCAGTCCATAGACAATCACTTTCGTAGATAGGACTTATAGGTGGAAAAGTTTTAGATTGAGGTATATTTGGGTACCCTCGTCTTTTCATTTGGTATCAGAGCGGGCAAACACGAAAAAATCTAACAATTTGTGTTTGGTGCGATCCAACCTATAAGAATGAACTCGAGTTATCATGACTCGACTTCAATTAACGTACCGCCAAGATTTGACGGAACAAACTATCTATGGTGGAAATCTGCTATGAGATCTTTTCTTCAATCACGAGACTTTAATACATGGCTATTAGTCGTCGATGGTTATATTCGTCCAAAGATAGAAAATTCGAAAACTGAGTTTAAACGCTTAATAGATTTTTCAAAGGAAGAAAAGGCTCTTGCAAAGCAAAATTCAGATGGTTTGAATGCTATAATACATGTTGTAAGCCGTGATCTACAACATCATGTATCAACATGTCAAACTTCGAAAGTAGCTTGGGATAATCTTCAGATCGTATTCGAAGGAAACACATCAGAGAAAGAAGTTAGACTTCAAACTCTCACATCCGATTGGGAAAACCTTCGAATGGATGACAACGACACTTTTGAAGAGTTTCATATTAAACTCTCTGAGATAATTAATGCTTCTTTCTCTCTTGGAAAGACTATTAATGAAAAGGATATAGTGTGCAAAATTCGCAGATCGTTGCCATCTAGATACGATTCTAAGAAACATGCAATTATAGAAGCAAATGATCTTTCAACTCTCTCACGAAGCACACTCGTTGGAAAGTTAAAGATCTTTGATCATGAATCACAGTCTATTCAAACAAAAGGAATCGCTTTTAAAGCTGCAAAAGTTCCGAAAGCTCCAATGGAGAGGAATAGACAGATGGATGATTCAGATGAACAGATTGCAGAAAATTCTGATGATGAAATTGAACAATCATTATCATTGATTACTAGACAGTTTCGAGATCTCTTAAAGAAAAGAAATAAGATATTCATAAAGGATACTCATCGATCTTCTCGTCCACATGATCGAGTTCCTGTCAAAAAGGATCGTGAAGAAGATAATTAATATCATCCGCAATGCTTTAAGTGTAAAGGGTTTGGTCATATTGCTAAAGACTATCCCAATCTTAAGAAATACACTGGAAGCAAGGATCTGGCTGTAACTCTAGATGAGAGCTCTGATTCATATGATTCTGAAGAAGAGAAAACAACTAATATTGCATTAGTTGTCAATCTTATTTCTTCCTCCTCCATTAGTGATTTACCCATTTTAAAAATGGACATGTCTTCCGATGTTATTAAATCATCTAATGGTAAAGGGAAAATATGACAAGATGCAAAAAGTGTCTCAAAAACAGAATTGCTAAAAGTTGCATAGGCAACCCAAGTCAATCTCAAGATACTTCGCTAGTTGGAGGTAACAAGAGGAGAATTTCTCATACGATACTAGATCAAGGACACTCTGGTTGTTCAAAATTCCATAATGAGAGAAAATCGCATAGTAATACCACCTGATCGGTATTAGAAATCTTTCCTCACCACGTGTGCCAATCTTTGAGCGAGGAAGAAGAAAAATCAAGGCACTTATGTTTAGATTATGGAAATGAAATCTAGTAACTGAAGATATTTGAGATATTCATATTTATAGGAATTTTATATTTTTGGAAGTATGAAAATTACAAAAAGATCCTTCTCCTTCTTTGGTCATTCGTTGTCCGAACCATGAGTCTGGATCCAACATCTTCTCTTGGTAAGATGCTAGATCAGAAAGATCAACTTAAGAATAAGTCTGCATCTTCTCTTGATGTTAAGAGTAAAATCAAAAAGAGAGATTGGCTTAGCAAGAAGGAAAGAGAGAATATACCGAAGAAAGATCAGTGTATTGAAGCATTGACACACTTCTGTGTTCAATCAAAGACAGAATTACATGCTCTTGCAGAATCCTTCACGAAAATTTCTTACCTGCAAGAAATTCTGGTCAAGCAACAAGGTTATCTACTTGAAGAAATTCACAAGATGAAGACTGAAAGTAATAATCCGCCTTCATTTAGCACTGATATGAAGGATTGAGTTGCAAAGAGAATAGACATCAGTTTTTGATTTCTTTCAATAATTATATTAGGTCTATTATGAATAAAATTATTGGTTTATAATTTTTCTTGTGATAGTTTTTGGTTTACATAGCCTGTGCTTGAATGCTTTATCTTATTTCTATGTATGTTTATAGGATGTTTGATTTTGGTTTTCTTGACCTTAATATTTGATCTCATATGATGTGAACCCTTATTGTTTGGGTGACTTTTTGATTTAGCAGGATTAAGTTCTAGCCCATGTTGGTAGGCTTTAACAAAGGATCATGATGGGTTCTGATTGAAACAATATGTGAAAAAGTCACAATATGTTGAATCGTTTGGTTTAGCATAAAAGCATATGTGTTTCGGGGTTTCAACTTTTGCATTGCATAAGTTAAAACCGGTTTTCAACTTTCTCTGGTAAAGGTTGATTGTTGTTATTCTTTTGTCTTGCAAGAGGATGACAACATAGTGATATTTTGGTATCAATTCTCCCTGGAAAGAAGAAGATGCAAACATATTGGAGAAGAGGATGCGAAATTTGAGGTAATGACTTTGTTAGTTAATCGTTAGACTGTTTAAAAAAAGCCTGATTTTTTTACATATATTTATTGCTTTTGCTTAACAAAATTTCGGTATAATTGATGTTTTATTCCATTATTTGTGTATGGATGTGTGTGTGATTCAATTGTTTCCGGTTAAGAAAAACTATTGTTATCTTGCTTTATTGTTTGGTATCAATCGTTTAGGCTTATAAAATTTCGGTGCAATTGTGGTGCTTTAATGTCTATGTTGTTTCAATTGCTTCCGGTTGAGGTCAATAATTATGCAAGTTGATTTATTTGGTTTGTATGAATTGTTTATGGTTAACAAAAGAAATGGTTTTCAGGATGAATTGTTTAGTCCAATTTGATTCCGGATAAGAGAAACTAAGTTAATTCTGATCTTAGTTAGACTTATCAAAGTGGAGGTTTCGGTTATTCAAGTCTAATCGAATGCCTTAACAAGAAATGCTGGTTAACTAACCTAGTACTTGTCTTGTTTAAAAGTGAAAGGTCTAAGTTATATGGATAATTAGAACCTGATGAGAAAAATAGAGTTAATTCTGATCTTTATTTTGGTCTTATCGAACAAGCGATTGTATTTGTGCAATCGGTTTACCAAAGGAACTAAGGTGCTTAGTCGATTTTTGGTTTGCTAAACTATTAGGTAAAATTGCTTCGGGCAATTGTTTCCTTGATAACATATCAAAAACAAAATTACTTTATAGTTTCGGTTTTGATATTTGTTATCAAAAATGGTGCGTGGAACCCTCGTGCTTAACTCTTATAGGTTGCAAGGCTTTTGAGATTTGTAAGATCCTTTCAGTTTGTCCTTTATTTGCTCGTACCTTTGTCATTTTGTGACAAAAAGGGGGAGAAATATATGGAGTAAACAAGTGATATTAATATTAATTTGGTATTGATTTGGTATCACTAAGGGAAAGGACAATGGTGCTTCAACGTTATATCTAACGAAAGAGTAAAGCATAGACTAAGGCATATCATATTGATAAGTGAATAACAAAGACGTGCGGATTGAAAATCTACCTATCTTACCTTTAGGGGGAATATTAGCTTTGTTATTATAATGTCAACAGCGGCATTTATGGATTGAATGTATACAGGTTATTGTGATGTTGAATTTGGGAATCAAGCGTATGTGTAATGAATTCTTGTAATTTGTTTATCCATATGATGTAAGAGTTTTGTCACTAAAATTGACAAAGGGGAGATTGTTAGAGCATAGCTCGGTTGAACCCACCAAGCGTTGGTATGTCAAGTTTGGTTGTCATATTTTAGTGAACCGAAACTCATTTAAAGAGTCGATTGATTATGTACTAGAGTCAACTTCGTATAGGTTAGCTTGAAAGTATCAGGATATGAGATATTACAAGTATTACGTGAAAACTTGAAGAATGTGAAGAAGTAAGGAGCTACAACGACGACATCATCCTTCCACTTGAGGTTAGTAATATTTGACTTGAAATGTTTCATTCTCTAACGTATCTATCAAGTCGTGCATATTGAAAACATAACTGCGAGGCTATGAATGATTATACTCTAGTTAGACGTAGTATTAAGGAATACAATACGAAGTATAACGCTTATCTTTTGAACTTCGTATATAAGACATCAACATAATCGTTTGAATGCTATTGTGATTATGTATGGGTATGAGGTGAAGATTTCATCCTAGGAAACAATGTTTTACATTCGTTTAAAGGAAATACATTCATAAACTTGTTTTGTGAATCGAAAGGGAAATCGCTAGGCTTATTGGTATTTGTTATTCATTGCATATCTTTTGAATTACCAATATGCGTGATTAGTATAAACACTCATGACTTGCTTATGTTCTTGGTAAAACTATTCACAAGGCCAGACTTTTGTATTGGTATGACTTTTATTAGTGAAACCGATCTTAAGTAATCACTTGAGATGGTATGATCGATTTATTATAATTGGTATGACCAACTCTAGTCATTGGGGAACCGATCCTAGTAAGATGTGCAACAGATCACAAAGGGAAATCGATCCTTGTAAGAGGTGCAACAAGTTTCTAGTTATTGGGAACCGATCCTATGAACGTGTACAACACGTTTTTAGTTATTGGGAACCGATCCTATGGACATGTGAAACAAATACAAGTTAGATACCATATATATGTGGGAACCGATCCTAGTACCTAGTCAACCAAGTTTTGGTAACTAGGGTGACTAATTCTAGTACCTACATGGAGGTAGAACCGAAACTTGTTTTGGTAGAACCGTGAAACCCATGATTGGTGATTTGATAGGATAATCAATCACATAGTTCTTGGAAGTCAGATGAACCAATTCTAAACTTATTTGGAAGTGTGGCAAATCGGTTCCAAGATTGTAAGTATGAAAAAGGACTTACAAAGTAAAGATGTCGACATACTTTGAACACGTGCTGTAACGCTTACCTTTTATTGTTTAAAGATATTAAGGTGTTTAGTTTTATATTAGAAAATAAAAATTGGTAATGTGCATTTACTAATTGGAGATTTTCTTGTAGTTGCAGGAAATCCTACACTACACCCCTCACAAGAATCCAAACAACTAAGCCATTGAAGATGAACAACTATGATTTTTATTGATTAATTCCTTGAATCTTTACAAGATAAAATGGAAAAGAGCTAAAGAAATTTTATTTTTGGTGAGAATTCTTGTCCATTTTGGAAATGATTCTTGCCGAGAAGATAAAGAACATTAAATATTTTCTTGGTAATCCATAGTTGCCTCTGTTCTTTATCTATGAAGGTAGAATCCTTGAGAAAATGTTGAATGAGAGAATTGTTTCTTTATTCTTATCTTGCCTCTGTCTCATTTTTTGTGCTCATGCGATAGTATAATCTCTTCAAGTTGCTTATAATTTTGCGAAATAATTGTGCGAAATAACCACATTTGGCAAAATAATCACATTCTGAGAAATTCTGACTTATTCTGCGAAATTATGAACACTTCTGCGAAATTAAGAATACCTCTGCGAAATTATGAATACCTATGCGAAATTATGAATACCTCTGCGAAATTCTGAATAATACCTTGAGAGATTCTAAATAATATTGCTGAGAGATTCTAAATAACACTCTTGAGAGATTCTGAATAATATTGCTGAGAGATTCTAAATAACACTCTTGAGAGATTCTGAATAATATTGCTGAGAGATTCTGAATAACACTCTTGAGAGATTATAAATAGTACTGCCGAGAGATTCTGAATAACACTCCTGAGAGATTATAAATATTACTGCTGAGAGATTCTGAATAACACTCCTGAGAGATTCTGAAATATACTTCTTTGTTATTCTCGCTGTCTCAGACTCATTTTCATGTATATACTCGCAAACTTATTTGTTTACATATAATTATTTTCGCAAGCTTATTTGCTTACTCATTTTTGTGTGGTCTTATTTTGCCTTCCTAGTTAAAGGTCTTATTTTGCCACCCCTCATCATTGCGACAAAATCACAGGACGTCTTTACACTTTCATGTAAAGACCCATTGATCTTGCCTTATCGTTTCCTTAGTATTTTTGCCTCTGCAGGATGTTTTCGTTGCTAAAATATGATAGGCCTAGAAATTCTTGCGAATTAAAAGCCCCATGACATTGCCGTCTTGCGACGAAATCGCAGGACGTCTTTGCACTTTCATGTAAAGACCCATTGATCTCGTCTTATCCTCGCGTTTGTATTATTGCCTCTTCAGGATCATCGCACAAATATGACAAGCCTAAATTTTCTTGCGAAAATAAAGCCTCATGACATTTGCGTCTTAAGACACTTATCAGCTCCCTAATGGAGGGTGCCGCCCTTATCATCTCCCTGGTTGCCCCTTCAAGGAAGCGTACATCGGCCATACAAGACTAGATCCTCCCATCCGGTCTTAACAACAACCAGTTGTTTTCGCAGCCTCTTATCCCTTATACCTATAGGGTTTATGGTTACGAGACTGCACCCTAAGTGGAGTTTTCTTGGGCGAGTGCGGCATGTGCCAAGACTTGCCAAGAATGGCCGAGACACTTCAAATACCCCAGGCACTCTTGGCTCAACCATGTACCTCGGCGCCTTGGTCATACACTGACTCCTTGTAAGAGACCCTCGGTCGTTCAACCAGGGTATAACCTTATATATATAGTTGGAAATCCAAGGTATCTCTCCCGGATGGATGTTATTATCCCCAATCTCCATAACTCAGGTTCCAGGGGCGGTGTAACCTTTTCCCTGAGCCATGTAAAGAGATACCCCCTTATATGACGCACTTTAGGTCTTACATTTGCCTCTTACGAAATATCATTCGCGAACTAGGGTGTACGCCATAAAGGTTCGTCCCATTCGTATAAATCATTGATTTTTGATTGTCTCTTCTCATTTTCTTTGCGAAATTTTCACGTTTCTTTATTCTTTCATCTATTCTTTCATTTCTATCAATTCTTTCAATCATTCTTTGCGAAATAATTATTCTTTTCCTCGTTCTTTGCGAAATAATCATCAACTCTCTTCTTTGCGAAATATCAAAGATCTTTTGAAGTAATGAATGAAATACCAAATTCATGCCTCTGACCAACTGTGCTAGTTCTTATGTATGCGAAATAATTTCCTTATCTGTGAAATTCCTCTTGAAGTGTATAATGCCGCACATCACATCTCTCTTGAATATGTAAATGTCGCAAAAAAATAAATGGGAAAATGGCAAGACTTGGACCCGCGACCTTATACTTGTATTCTTCGCCAGTGACCAATTGTGCTATCTTTTGTTTGTGAATGAATGTGACCGCTATCGTTCTTTAAATGTGATCTTTGACTCTAGCATTTCTAGTAAAAACATGCAAAAAAACTGCGAAAGTTGGGGTTCGATCCTGCGAACATGAAAGCATACTCTGCTGACTTCGCCATCTGTGCCAACTTCTGTTTTTGAAAAAGTTGGTGATGCTGCCTTCTTATTCTTTTCTTCTTATTCTTTTCTTCTCCTAACTTCTTTAATTTCTTCTTTAAGTCAGTTTCGTCATTTTCTTTATTATTGATGATGACGAGATACACTTTGTTAAGCATTGTTGGTATCTTCATTATTTCGCTGTAATAGCTTTGTAGACTCCCTATTACTCGTTTCCCTTCCGTATTACTTGTGTGCTGATTCATCTGAAGTGATGTTGTATTCTTGGTGACGGTCTTCAAGTTTGATTGGCGATGGTCTCCAAAGTGAGCTATTTGGCTATAAGTTCGCCGGTTTCCTACGGTGCTTCATCATTTTCTTGCTGCGAAGTGAAATATTTGAACTCGCAACATCCACATTATTCACTTCTTCCTTGACCATCTTGGCTAGTTCCTTTTTGTGTTTGTGTGGCGAGCTTCGCAAAACTTATTCTTTTGTTCCTTGTATATTTTTTTTTTTTTAGGTTCGTTCTACCTTGTTAAACATCTCTTGCCCGTTCGTGTGTTGCTGATCTTGAAACAATTCTTTGTATGCTGGTCTAGCTCATCATTTGTGGCTGCTGGGACTTCTCTGGTCATCGTTCTTCTCTGGGACTTCGCTAGACTTACTCCTTGTTGAACCAAAGCTCCATAATTCTTTGCTTTATCCCCTATGATGAAGCCTTTTTCATTCATCCCTTCGTTGTTTGGCCCTCTCTACAACCTCCACCTGCCTTTGATAATCCTTTGCACTTCCTGTCACTATTTCATTTTCCTGTGACTAATTTTTATGCTCCTGCGAAGTTTCTTCGTGTGTTGCGAGTAATGAGTTTGTTGTCTACGGAATTACTCTTATGATTTTTCATGATGTGACGCTTTTATTCCACCTCCACGTGACTGTGACGTGTTTTCTTCAACCTGCAATTGTTTTTGGACTTGTTACTACAAACGTTAACTCATCATTAAATCACCATTTCCTTCTTTCCATAATATCGCAAATGAAAGGTTCATTAATAAACGCACGCGATGAATAACGACCAACAAAACAAATGGAAGACATGAAACCTGGCGAAGGCTAAGAAGTGTCGCGAGAATAAATATTTGTGCATTTGCGACACTTCGCGAGACATTCCCGAAAATAAAGGATAGCTTAGCTGTCATCCACTATGTATTACCCTATATAAAGGGCTAAATGAGTCTGTTGAAGAGGAGATCTTTTTGAATTGTGAAGCAAGTCATTAGGAGAGAGAAAGTTTAAAGAGCACTTTAATTTCTAAGTGTAATTCTATTGTACTGTGTAAACATTTTATGGAATCAATTAACAAATATTCTTGATCACATATCTTTTAATGGATTAGTTAAGCAAAACCGAGTGAGGGGTGTATTGTGGGATTTCCTGCAACTACATATGCGCTAGAAACAGGGCGATCATTTGTAAAAGAGAAAGATTGCAATTAAAGTTTTTGAATCAGGAAAATGAGAAAGGAAAATCTTAAATCGGATGAAAAAGATATGGCATGCAACACGAACACAAGAGTAATGATTAGCTTAATTTCATGAAAATATCAAAGGAAGAATACACAAACGGGATTTGAAGGAAAGAAGATTACGGATAGAGAAATGGCATCACCTTTGAAGGATTGGGAAAAGCAAGAGATAACATTCACGGCGGGGAAATATCCAAAGAAAATTTGGATCACACATCTCCACCGGTGATCACAATAAACGCGTATAAGGAAGGAGAGAAATCGGAGAACACGGTGAAAACATGGATGGTGAATGGAGTTTTAATCGATACAGAGTCCGGTGAACATCATGTTCTATCACGCTTACAAAAAGATGGGATATAAAGACGAAGATATGATTTTCGCGGCTTACAATATTCAAGGTTTTGGTAATTCCATAACAAAAGTAAAAGGAGAGATAAAAATACGTATTCCGTTAGGAGAGGAATTGAAACACAGGGTGACATTAAGTGTAGTGGATATGGAATCACCATACAACATATTACTAGGAAGACCATGGGTACATGCAATAAAAGCCTGTGGCGTCAACGCTTCATCAATGTATCAAGTTTCCTACACCAACCTGGAATCGGCGAGATCAAAGGGGACGGGACGCAAAGGAAGAATATACTATCAAAATGAAGTAAAGTGTTGCGAGGAACAAGTAAACAAGCGAAAGAATATATCAAAATACCGCAAAAAGATGGCGAAGGCAACTAAGAAAGAAGAAGAATTCAGAGTTTACATGATAAGAGCAAAGGAAGGAAAAGGCATACCTGGCGAGATCTCGGGAGAAGAAGATGATCTTGCGAGAGAACCAAAAGGACCAACCCCTATGGGAGAACCGAAGGCCAGTTACGTCGCGGCAGAACAAACCAAAGAAGTGAATATTGGAACTAAGGAAAAACCCAAGATGCTAACACAAGGGAATAAGGATTTGCATTGATTTCACTGATCTAAATAAAGCTTGCCCTAAAGACAGTTTTCCACTGCCAGATATTCCACAACTAGTCGAATCAGCAGCCGGGAATGAAAGAGTATCATCTCTGGATGGGTATAAAGGTTACAACCAGATTCCTCTCGCCGAGGAAGATCAATAGCATACTGCTTTCTTCGCTCCAAGAGGATTATACCTATACTAAAATGCCGTTTGGTCTCACGAAATCTGGAGCAACGTATCAAAGGATGGTGGAAGAGGTATTCGCAAGAATGGATACACAAAACACTAGAGGTATACGTGGATGACATGCTGGTAAAAAGTAAGAAGGCGGGAGGATCACGTGCGAGACCCGAAAGAAATTTTGGAGCGGATGAGGCGCTTTAACATCAAAGTAAATCCGAGAAAAATGTACCTTCGGAGTTGCGTGGGGAAGTTCTTGTCATCGCACCCGATAGTTTATCCATGGAGATATCTTGACTATGTTTTCGCAAGAGAATTTAGGCTCGTCATATTTGTGCAATGATCCCGCAGAGGCAATAATACTAACGCGAGGGTAAGGCTGTTTTATGAGATTGCTCTCAATCTTTTGCTTTCAAAATTGAAGACGAATAAACTTCATGTAGATTATAGTCATAGTTAAGAAGAAGAAAATAAGAGAATTATTCAACAAGCAAAATTCTTTTTTCTCTTACATTCGCAAACTTATTACTTTATGAAACTCCATGTGCTCCCTTGTGCCATTCACGAACTAGTTGGTGTATCTCAACTGGATCCTACGAAGATATCTAACAAGCGAGAAGAGCTTGCGAGATTGATTATTTTCCGAAACTCATGAGGCAAGAACTTCACTTTCCTACTGCTATTATATTTCTTTTATTGCAATAATGAATTTTTCCTTAAAATCGCTCTTCAAGCAATATTCAAGGAAAAAGAGGCTCGAAATAAGGTTCCGAAGTGATGCTTGAATCTTTGGCGAAATTAATTTGGCTGGAACTTGTTACCACTATGTATTACCCTATAAAAAGGCTAATATGTAGGCCTCATTCTCTAAGCTATTGTACTTTAGTTGATGGTTGTGGTGGACTCATGGTCACGAAGCTTTGTACCACTAATTACTGAACTCTCCTTCAGGTCATATACTCCATATTTGCTAGGTTTGTTCGCTGTAATTATTGATATAGTTACTAACGAAGTGAATTTGATCACCATACTTCTCTTTTGCACTCTTTGCTTCTTCAGTTCATACCAAATTGTTGATATCTCCTTGAATCATCTTGTTATACACAAAATAATATAGAGTCTGCGAGATATCGTCTCCCTTCATCTATTTCTCCTCATCAGTAAAGCTTTATCGCAAAATTATTCATTAATCGTCAACAATTTCGCATGGGGGAATGTTCGATCATACATCGCTGCAAGCAATAGATCAGCTCAGTGAATAATTTAGAAAAGTTTATGCTAAATTCTTGTTACGAAAAATAAAAGAACTCGTTTGGTTTCGCCCACGGGAAAATTCCCAAATCAATATCAAAATTTGATACTCAGTGGTTTTGAAATTCATATGATAGGTTTGTAAAATTAGTTCCCTCAAGTGTAAATCTGTAAGAAAAACTTGTTTTGATTTAAGGTTGTAGTTGAGAATCAAGTTTTTATAAAGAATAAAACTTAGTGGTGATGAAAATTTTCCTAAAAAGCTTGGTTTCGAAACTTCCAGATCCGTATAATTAGACATAAAATAAAAGGGATTAGGAGAAGTTTATCCTTTAGATTAATTGCTGATGGAAATTTCGCTTGATTTCACTCCAGTGGTAGTTTTTCTTTCAATCTGCTACTGCTTTTCCTGTTTTTCTCTTTCTCAAGGATGGATACTTTGTTGTCTGAAAATGTAAAATTCTTTCCCAAATTTCAAATTTTGCCCCCTGAATTTTATAGATCCAGTTCCTCAATAATTAATTGCTTTGAATCTTCTTCGATCTAGCAAATATCGCCCCTCCCTGTTTCTAGCGCCAAAATGTAGTTGCAGGAAATCCTACACTACACCCCTCACAAGAATCCACACAACTAAGCCATTGAAGATGAACAACTATGATTTTATTGATTAATTACTTGAATCTTTACAAGATAAAATGGAAAAGAGCTAAAGAAATTACAATCACTACAAACTTTCTCTCTCTTAATGACTTGCCTAACACTCGGAAAAGATAACCTCCTTTTCTCTCTCTGTAGGATCAGAATATCGCGACATCGATACTATGCGAGATTAATAAATGACGACATTGCGAGGGAGTCGCAGGGAAGTAAAATAAATGACGCAATGAATGACGAACAGCCAAAACATGAGAAAGATGTGAAGATTCAGCGAAATTTAGGAGTGTTGCGAGATTGTATACTTGTACACTTGCGATATCTCGCAAGCCATTCCCGAAAATAAAGGACAGCTTAGCTGTCATCCACTGTGTACTACCCTATATAAAGGGTTGAGTCAGTCTGTTGTGGGGGAGGTTCTTTTGAATTGTTAAGCAAGTCTTTAGGAGAGAGAAAGTTTTAGAGTGATTGAAATTCTTTTACTCATTTCTATTTCCTATTGTAAAGATTCAAGTATTCAATCAATAGAAATCATAATCATTCATCTTAAAATGACTTAATTGTGTAAATTCTAGTGAGGGGTGTAGTGTAGGATTTCCTGCAACTACATAATGGCGCTAGAAACAGGGATTGAGTAGAGATCAACCTTGTGAATTGAAAGAATCAGGAGTAACAAGAAAGAAATTTCGTATAATTTTCAACAACTTACTAAAATTGAGAAATGGCTAGAAGAAGGAATGCATCAGAACAACCAACAATTGTAAGGAGAAGCGGGAGATTAGCTGGAGAAAGGAGAAATGAAGTAGGTGAACCATCAAGAATAAACGCAAGAAATAGAGAAGAAGGTCAAATTCAACCACCAATTCAACCATCACCGAATAGAGTAACAGATTATGATAGGGTGAGTGTGCATACATGGAGATCAGATTCTATGGAAGAGAGAGAAGAAGTGCAATAATTTATAAATAATGGACAAGAGGAGATAAATCGAGAAGAGATGGGAGAAACAACTTATAGAAATGAAGAAGTCGCAGCATTAGAAACATTGAGGCAAACAATATATGAAGAATGGCGATTAGAAGCGGAAGAACGTGCAAATATAACAAGGCAAAACCATGAGTTAAGAATGGAAAATATGAGGTTGCAGAATAGGAGGTCGAGAAGTAATACCAGGTCAAGATCAGGATCGGTTAGAGATGATATGAGGAGGATATTACCTGTAGAAAATGTTAATGAAGAAAATCTAGAAAGAGAGCTAAATCTCGGCGAAGAATGCTGTGAAAGAAGGGAAGTGGTGTGTGTTTCACGTCCTGAGATTTTACAGAATGGCCAAAATGACGGAAATCAAGGAAATAGGCAGGAGAATAGTCCAATTGATGAAGAAAATCAGGAAGAAGGAAGAAGAATACTGCATGGGAGAGAAACACAGAGGAAACAAAAGGAGATTGAAGATGACATCGAAAAGCATTATATTGAACAAGCGCGTCTAGCTTGCGAAAGGGAAAGATTAAGAGTAGAAATGGAAGAACGGGAATTGGAGGAAGCAATTCGGCAGATCAATCATGACCATCGAGAAAGAAGGCGCGAGTAAAATCGCAACAATGGAAATATCAATGAAGAATATGAAAGAATACAAAGGGGAACTGATAGACAACCAAGAAGAGAAAATGATAGATACAATGGTGTGCGAATTCGTGAACGAGATGAAGGAGAAAGTCGCAGAGAAAGAAGAGAATAAAATGCTGAACAAGAAAATCAAGGTAGACACGAACGCAGAAGGAGAGAGGCAGAGCTAAAAAGACCAATGAATTCGAATCCCGATGTAAACGAACAAATCTTAAGAGAGTTGGCAGAAATGAGGGGAATGCTGAACAATAGAAGGGGAGGAGGAAGAATACAATTGCATGAGGCCATCGAAGAAGCTGCGAAAACCCCCTTTACGCTAGAGGTGCAGTTAGGAGGAATACCCCCAAAGTGCAATTTACCCGCATTAACCAGCATTTTTGATGGAACAACTTGCGCAATACAACACATCAAAGCGTATGTGAGATGTATGCTGCAATGGGAAAATCATGATGCTATATTATGCAAATATTTTGCGTCAAGTTTAACAGGAGAAGCGTTGAAATGGTTTGAGGGTTTACCAAGAAATACAATCACGTCATTCAACCATTTACAAGCTATATTCTTAGGGGCATATATAAGTAACAACTCCTCGCGACCAGGAATTGAAGATGTATTTGGGTTGAAACAAAGAGTTGGCGAAAGTTTGAGACACTTAACTGTGAGGTGGAAGACAATGTGTAGCGAAATGGCTGGACGAGTGGATGAAAGATATCTTATTCTATCATTCATAAACGCAATGTTCGCAACCAATTTGTTATATATTCAAGTTTTTAGAGTCAAGAATACAATTACAATGACTGAGTTGCGAGAACTTCAGGAGGAATATATTGCTCTAGAGGAAAGACAAAATGAGATGGAATCATACCCAGTTGCGAATACAAATCCAAATGCTGCGAATGCAAGCTTATTACCCAAATTGATAAATACAGTAGCGAGCACTTCGCAAGGGAAACAAGAAAGGGTAATAGATGATGGACATCCAAAGATAGTAGCTATGGGAAGTCGTGATCAGGAAGAATATGAAAGAGAAACGAACTATTACAACCGTGGCGGCAATAACAAAATTCAAAGACTTGACCATCCGCAAGAAACTTATGGAGGTCGAAGGCAGAATTATCATGGAGGGCATCGAAGTCACAGAGTAGTATGGGAGGAAATCAAAATGCCACCATTAAATACTAGCGTGGAAAAAATATGGGAAGCTATACTCTTGATGGAAAACATACCTGCACCATGGAATATGGGGAATGAGCCACCACCAAGTGATAGAAGTCACGAGTTCTGTTCTTACCACCGCTTTCATGGACACCTAACAAATGACTGCAGAAATATAAAAAGAATCATCCTCCGAATGATTGACCAAGGAAAGCTGAATCATTTTCTAAAAAGTGAAGAGAAGGTTCAACCGTTACCACCACCGCCAGAAATGCATAGGACAAATTCAGCAAAGGGGAAAGAAACATTCGTAATAGAAGTTGGAACAAAAGCCAAAAATTTGTTTTGCAACTCCATTATACATTCATACCGAGCAATTGAAGATTTTCATGATAGTGTTCTCAGTAGGGTTTTTGCGAGGGATGCTGATGATAGAGAAGTGATGAACATCGCGAAAGCGTCGCAGTTAAAAGAATGGCAAATGCAAATTATTTCTTTCACTGCAGAAGAAATTCCTGAAGGCAGAGAGGCGCATGATAACCCATTGGTCGTAAAATTGGAAATTAATCCAAAACCTGTAGATGGCGAAGATGAGGAAGCAGAAAATTCCTGGGCGATCAATAGAATATTAATTGATACGGGAGCTCAAGAAACATTCTTTTTTACCATACTTACAAGACTATGGGTGGGAAGGATGAAGAGTTGATACCTTCGACTTACAAAATATACGGTTTCAATGGCACAGCGAATAAGCCTAAAGGAGAAGTTCATATGAGAATACCCTTGCAAGGATTATCAACTGAAATTTTGTTCTGTGTAGTCGATGTGGAGTCCCCTTATAATGCATTGATCGGAAGGCCATGGTTGCACGAAATTCTGGGCGTAGCGTCAACTTATCATCAGTGTATAAAGTTTCCTCATCCTAGCGGTGTTGGAGTTATAAAGGGAGACTGGATGGAAGGACAAAAATGCTATGAGATTGATGTGGAGAGTTGCGAGGAAAGAGCTGCAAAAAGAAAGGGCTGGAAGCAAAATATAAAAGATGAAAAAAGAAGAGAAAGGTTGATGGTGGATACCATAGATACAAGAGGTGAAGATACATCGCGAAGCAAGTGCATGAAAACAGTTGAAAATTGTGATGGAAAGGAATCATTAAGAGATTTGAATGATGCAGAGGCAGAGAGCAGCAGGAGCAAAAAGTGTAAGAAATGAATAAACAATAATTGAAGAAGAAATACGCGAGAATCTCGTCATCAAGAATGTATGAAAATCTGATTGAAGAATTGAAAAACAAAAATGAATAAACAATGCAAAATTGTGCGATAGCTTCGCAAACAAAGTAACAAGAGAAAACCAAAAATGAATGAGTGAGTGAATGGGACAAACCTTTATGGCGTACACCCTAGTTCGCGAATGATATTTCGCAAGAGGCAAATGTAAGACCTAAAGTGCGTCATATAAGGGGGTATCTCTTGACATGGCTCAGTGAAAAGGTTACACCGCTCCTGGAACCTGAGTCATGGAGATTTGGGGCCCATGAAAGCCTATCCGGGAGAGATACCTTGGATTTCCAACTATATATATAAGGTTATACCTTGGTTGGACGCCCGAGGGTCTCTTCCAAGGAGTCAGTGTATGCTCAAGGCGCCGGGGTACACGGTTGAGCCAAGAGTGCCTGGGGCATTTGAAGTGTCTCGGCCATTCTTGGCAAGTTTTGGCATATGTTGCACTCGGCCCGAAGAAAACTCCACTTAAGGTGCAGTCTCGTAACCATAAACCCTATAGGTATAAGGGATAAGAGGCTGCGAAAACAACTGGTTGTTGTTAAGACCGGATGGGAGGAGCTAGTCTTGTATGGCCGATGTACGCCTCCTTGAAGGGGCAACCAGGGAGATGATAAGGGCGGCACCCTCCATTAAGGAGCTGATAAGTGTCACAAGACGGCAATGTCACGGGGCTTTATATTCGCAAGAACATTTAGGCCTGTCATATTGTCGCAAATGAAATATCCTGCAGAGGCAAAAATACTAAAGGAATGATAAGACAAGATCAATGGGTCATTACATGAAAGTGTAAAGACGTCCTGTGATTTTGTCGCAAGACGTCAATGTCATGGGATTTTATGTTCGCAAGAATATTTAGACCTGTCATATTGATGCAAAATGAGAGGTGGCAAAATAAGACCTTTAACTAGGAAGGCAAAATAAGACCACACAAAAACAATGATAAGACAAGATTAATGGGTCATTACATGAAAATGTAAAGACGTCCTGCGATTTTGTCGCAATGATGAATTCCAACATATATGATGATAAAATAACACAAGAAATTGAATAAGCAAACAAGCTTGCGAGTACGATGTCATCATTTATCTGAGAAGAATCAGCAACAACAATTGCGAGATTAAGAAGTATCATTACTTAAAGATTATCGACTTGATTTATCTCATATAAAAATAAATAACAGAGGCAAGTATGGGAATGATTAGAATAAAAATTTGTTATTTATTTTCATATGATAAAAGATTACAAAATGGAAGGTTAGATGGATAAATATACAAATATCACAAGAAGAGGAAGGAAAATGGAACAATCTAGCAACTTATTCTTCTTTATCAGATTCTTCTTCTTCACTTACATCACTATCAGAGACATCTGAGCAAGGCATATTATCAGGAATTTCTTCGAGAAGACAAGGATATGAAGAAAGAGGAATGTTGTGATCATTGCAAATTTGTTCAATAGTTTGGTTGCGAAAACGAACTGCATCATTATTGAAATTCGCCACAAAGAGTTTGTAGTTGCTTCTTCATCTTAGAATATTTGTCATTGCGAAGAGAGAAGTCTTTGGCGAGTTGCGCTTTCTCGGATTCAAGTTCCTTGATTCTAGTTTGAAATCTCCTCTCAGATTCTACGAACAAATGACATTGAATTAGCAGCTTAACAATAGTTTCGTAAAAAAGAAGTGGAAAAATAATGAAGAATAGTAAAACAACCTTTTATGTCAGAAATCATATCTTTAACCAAGGCATTATGCTCAGCATGAAGACTGACGTTAACACCTAAGTTATTTCTGGCATTATCTAGAACCTTCGCAGCCCAAGCGAATTCATCATCATTATTTATGACAAGAAGTGAACAAATTTGATTTTCTCGCTCATTAAGTATGGCATTTTGGCGAAGGGATTCATCTCGTTCAATTTGGACTTCAAGAATAGTTTTTTGGAATTTTTCTAATGCTTCTGCACCTTGATTAGCAATGCGATCCTTATCATCTATGAGGCTGCTAATCTTTTTCCTTAGAATACTATTACTCTCCTGGGAGTCAAGATATAAACGTTTAAATCGGTTTGCTAAACCTAAACTAGATCTATGTTCAATTTCTAAAAGATGAAATTTGGTTCGAAGTTCATTTAATGAGAGAGAATTAGTTTTGTTTGAAGAACTACTTAAAGATTCATTGAAATGAGCGAGAAGAGCATCATCATCCATAGGTTCAGGGAATGAATGGAGAAGGATGGCTTCGTCAGAAAGATTATAAATGTCTGCGAAAATAATAAGTCAGGCAAAGGAAAATAAACGACAAAGTATAAATAGAGAAAGAAGGAGGATGTTATACCATAAAGTTACTGATTAGCACTTTGAAGTGTAGATATTTTGTCTTTCTGGGAAAAAGACTCAACTTCCAACTGTTGAATTTTAGCATCCTTCTTGCGAGATGTCGCAACTTCAATTTCTAGCTCTTTGTTCTTCTCCTTAAGTTGAAGAATTTTCTTTTCAAGATTGTTGCGTCTTTTCTCAAGGTCCGAGGCAACAACAAAGGAAGCTCTCCCAGACTATAAAGAAAGATAAAGAAATTGTTAAGATAAGGTTTATAATCGAAGTAACAGAGAAATAGTGAAATATGAGCATACCAAGGCACTGAGTGCATTTAAGAGACTGGGAGTCATTGTCCGGGAAACTCCGCGAAAAGATTCATTATCCTATAACAGGGGAGCATCGCAAATTTTAGCGAGAGCTTCACAAGTAGAAGATAAATGATCATCTCCCAATCCTTGCATAGAATCGGAGAAGACACTAGACAATTGCGCCATAGCAGAAGTGATCGAGTGATTCTCCTTCGCAGAGGAAGTACCAACCCCATCTTCATCTTCGTCGGAACTCTCGCTGGTTTGAGAACTAGAACGAGAGGAGGGATGGATTTTCCGCTTTTTAGAAGATGGAGCAGAAGATTTATCCTTGCGAAGAGTGATTTTATTCTTGCCCTTAACCTTCGCAGCCTCGGTAATGTTTATTTCTTCAACAACCTTCGCACACGAATGAAGATAAGAAACAGAGGCAACAATATTGTTAAAAATAATAAAAGAAAGTATTTCTTACTTCATCCGTGATCGATCGGAGTATCGCCAGAGTACCCACCTTTGGACGTCTAATATAACTCTTTTTCAATTTGGTAATCTAAAATTTTTACAAGTCTAGTAAATATAAGAAGAAGGAAATATCGCAAAGCAAACTTGAAATAGGAAGTATACCTCTTTTTCCTTCTCGGGCCACTTAAATTCCCAAGGATGGTAGTTTGCGAGATTTGCAGGGAGAATATGAGAACGTGCAATATAAGGTCCGCTCAAAAACAGAGGAACAACCCACCACTTCTCATCTTTGGAATATCGAGGAACGTTATTTTTGCCCGAGTGCCAGTCAATATCTTGCATGAGCAGCTTATCACTGGAAATATTATCTTTTCTCTTCAATCGAGCACCCCAACGAGATTTATCATTTCTCATATTTATTACTTCATAATTTTCAAAAAAGTTTTCCACAGTATATTTCTCAGCATCTATTTCTAAATATCCCTTACCGGCGCCACGATTGGCGAATTCAAGCATTAGACGGATGCAATCACCACTTAGTTGATAAATAGCTCGCGAGAACTTCTCATGAGCAAGAATTTCATAGAATAAAGGTATTTCGGGGTTGTAGAGAGGAATGGGAAGGCCTGCGAGGATTTGACCTAGCGAGATTATGATCTTCTGATCATTACATTGATGATCAGAAAACAACTTTGCAGAAAGTATAGATGAAGATTCTTGATCAGGAATGGTTGATAGGATGAAGCCCTTCTCTTGCAAATTCTTTTGAGCTTCATTAAAAAGGGGTTTATATGTACGACCAAGTGAAGCCATTTTTAGAGTATGGGAATGATTAGAAAGTTGAAGATCAAAAGAAAGAAAGAAGGGAAGATTTACAGCAGCAGAAACGCAGATTGCGGAGGAAAAGAAGTTGCAGAGGGAAAATAAAAGAGAAGAAGAGAAGGGTGAGAAAACTATACATAGAGGGAAGAATCCTCGAGAAAACAAATGCATTTAATGCGAGATGGGACGTGAATGGTCAAGAATAAACGGTTGAAAGAGACGTGTCAAGAAAAGAGTGGAAGAAGAAACACCAGTAATAAATTCCGTACGGGAGTGAAATAGATAAAGATGAACAATTGCGAGATAAAGATGAGCAATTGCGGCATTTTAAAATATTGGTTCTCATGACATTCTCTCCTTCGAAGAGAAGACATGAGAAGAGGCAAGATGTAGGATCAGAATATCGCGACATCGATACTTCGCGAGATTAATAAATGACGACATTGCGAGGGAGTCGCAGGGAAGTAAAATAAATGACGCAATGAATGACGAACAGCCAAAACATGAGAAAGATGTGAAGATTCAGCAAAATTTAGGAGTGTCGCGAGATTGTATACTTGTACACTTGCGATATCTCGCAAGCCATTCCCGAAAATAAAGGACAGCTTAGCTGTCATCCACTGTGTACTACCCTATATAAAGGGTTGAGTCAGTCTGTTGTGGGGAGGTTCTTTTGAATTGTTAAGCAAGTCTTTAGGAGAGAGAAAGTTTTAGAGTGATTGAAATTCTTTTACTCATTTCTATTTCCTATTGTAAAGATTCAAGTATTCAATCAATAGAAATCATAATCATTCATCTTAAAATGACTTAATTGTGTAAATTCTAGTGAGGGGTGTAGTGTAGGATTTCCTGCAACTACACTCTCTCCTGCCTTTCTCTTTATATAGGTGTTTACATAGTGGATGACAGCTCACATACAGCTCATATTCTCTCAAGCTCTGCTACATTCTCTCAAGCTCTGCTACATTCTCTCAAGCTCTGCTACATTTTCTCAAGCTCTTCTACATTCTCTCAAGCTAAGAAAATAATTAAATATCGCACACTAATAAAATGTGTTGTGCGATATTTGGATCCTACATTTCTAATGAGATTTTCGGTCATTATTTGGACAAAGCATTTCCAGGAATTATGGAAACCGAATCTGGAATATATTGCATATCTTGAGAATATTTTTGGTTTTGGAAATTCCTTGATGTCCAAACTTCGTTGGTCTGTAAATATTGTGTTATTACTGGTGGAGCCGCATATTCGGAGAGGAAAGTAACCTAATTAGGCAAAATCTCTTACGACCACTCGGTTTATTTTCGGTTTTTGAAATTCCTTGGTGTCCAAACTTCCTTGTCTATAAATACTTGAAGTTTGCCTTTCTAGCAAACTAATCCTTCGTAATAGCAAACTACCTCTTGTTGTGTTGTTACTGGTGAAGCCGCCTATTCGGAGAGGAGAGTAACCTAAATAGGCGAAATCTCTTACGACCACTCAATTTAAAGTCTTCTTTGGGATTGAGAAGCTCTATTAGTACCGTTGGTGGGAAACTAGATAATTGCGGTTTATTATTAGTTTTCGATTGATTTGATTGACTAACGGTTGTTGAACTTTGATTGCACCTAGTTTTTTTATGCTTGATAATCTTCTCTTCTGATATAAGATTCACTCAAACTAGATCGAAGTTTCGACGGGGATCTTTAGACTGTTTGTAGATCTAAAGACGTCTTGTGATAATCCATTGTTAACAGACTCCGTTCTGTGTGTGATTGATTACTAGAGATTCAAGTTGATTGTGTTCAGGTGTTTATTGAAGATCTAAGAAGATTTGAATACGAAGAAGATTTTTGATTTGGGTTCATAATCTTTGTTGTGCACAATACTTATTTCGGCTGTAAAAGGATCCAACTATAATCGGTTTATCTTTGTGATAGATTTGATTGATTAGTTGAGTAGATCGGCATCAATACGTTTCTTTGTGATTCAAAGTATTGATTGCAAAATCTTAAACAATTACTTTGGTAGTTGTTGTTAAGATAGATCTAAGGACCTGACAAAGGAGTTTATTGGGATAAACGGAAGAGCCTTTTGTCGAACTCATATCACTTGATTGAAAAGTGTTGTTACCGAATAGATTTGTTGTTCCTTTACTGTTTGGAATATGAGCCAAAGGAATTGTTCCAAGTGCGTGACTTATTAACAAGTTGGAGGCGCAGGGATACAGACGGAACTAGGTGAACTATAGGTTTAGTTGCTTGGTCTCAACTATACGAAGTTGGTTTAATTTTGTATAGCGGCTTAATTCTGAGAGTATTCAATTTTGGACAAGGTCCCGGGGTTTTTCTGCATTTGCGGTTTCCTCGTTAACAAAATCTTGTTGTGTCTTTTACTTTTCTATTTCCGCAATTATAATTGTTTTTATTATAATTAGAAGTAAAATACACAAACATTAATTCTTATTTACTTGATAGTAATCCTATTGTGTTTGGTTAAGTCCGAACCTTTTATCAAGTAAACATACTTCGTTGTTGTATTGTCTCGATCTTGTACCCATAGTCAATCACGCAAGTTTTCTTGTTATCGTATTGTCTCGATCTCGTATCCATAGACGATCACACGAAGTGTGAACCGATTAGTTGTATTGTCTCGACTTAGTCCATAGACAATCACTTTCGGAGAAAGGACTTATAGGTGGAAAAGATTTAGATTGAGGTATATTTGGGTACCCTCGTCTTTTCACGTATGTTCATATGCCTGTTGTTGATAAGGAGTTCGGAGATGATAAAGAATTTTTCAAGGATTTTAAGTACTAGGGAACTTCTTGTGAGAATTTATTCTTGTGTTCAAGAAGGATAACTAGGGTTTGGGATAACAAATATTGTGATTACACAAGATATTTCCTACGATTTTCATCTTGCATGTTTTTAGATTTATTTATTTAAATTCTAGAGTTTTTGGAATATGAAATTTCAGTATGTAATCATTATTGGTTTAATATATTTCAAAGTCTTATGAGATATATGTGTTCTTTTCTTTTTTGTGAATTGAACTGATATCTCATATATGCTCAGAAGTTAAATCTATTAAGTTTTATAAGCTGAAAATAGATTAAGCTTTGTGCGAATTTTTCACAATATTAATCTATTTGTGATCACACTTTTGTGAAGTTACTGCACTATCTACTCCATAAGATTTTCTTATGTTGATTCATATCGATTAGAATTGTCTCTCTGTTCGTAATTGGTGTTGAGATTAATCTATATCTATGTTTAGGATACAAATCCATGTGATTTGTTAATATCCGATGAAATCCTTCTTTCTCAATAAAGTAAGGTCACTCATGTTGTACTTAAATTAATCTCCTAGATGAGCAACATGAGTGACCTACATGAGCGCTAAGTATTTTATACTCTGTGATATCATCTAGATAAAAGTTGTTATGTATTCCTTTTAAGTCCTGAAATATCTTTTAATTGAATTCATTACGATCCCATAGTTTTCGTACCTTCGCCAATTTTTATTGACAAAAAGGTGGAGAATTAATTAGTGGTTTCGAACTACAAACATATGGTTTACGGATCATTATGTAAGGGGGAGTGAATCAATATCTATAGGTTTCACCTATTATGCAAAAGATGTAAGTATTGATTAAGGGGGAGAAACATATCACGGTAGTATTACTTCGAAGTTGGGATACAATTGAACTTTGGAGAAGATAATAATAGTATGTTTCTGTATAACGATGATTGAAAATATTTGTTTTCAAAGTTCTTATTACTACGGATCTTCGACAACAAAAATGCTGAGTAAAACACGTTCAGAGTCATTGCAACTTGAAGTAACGGAGAATTCAAGAAGTTGAAGAACCAAGAAATCAAGCATGATGGGTTCTGGAATTTTGAAGCAATCCATATGTATTGATAGTTTTGTTACTAAAATTTACAAAGGCGGTGATTGTTAGAGCATTGCTCGGTCGAACTCACAAGTGTTGTTATCTTAAGCTTGTTGTCAAATTTAGTTGCCAAAACTATATCTTGATTTCTAGTCTACATTTAGTCAAGTCTCGAATTAGGATAAAAGTGAGTAGTTGAGATTCGGATATCACTGCGTTCTACCGTTTAAAGGCGAAGATCAACAAGAGCTCTGGAGAACTTCTTCAACAAAGGTAAGCAAAGACTGAACCAGATACTTCTAAAGTTTTCACCTTTCTATCTATGAGACATTGTCTCATGACTAAATTAGACAGTACATGTTGTAGACGGGGAAAACGGTCGCTGGTTTTTTAGGGAATGGAGAGACGACCGTGTGACGGAGGCTCCTCAACCGAGCGAACTGCCTAACCTCAAACACATGCACTGCACGAGAGTGCTTTGAGTTCAAGAGATCAATCTGTAGGACTCCGGCGTAAACTAAGACAATGACCGTTCCAGAGTCAATTCGGTCACAAAGAGGGAAGAGGGTTGATCTGTAGGAGGGAAGATGAGAAGTGTGTAAGATCAATGATGATCAAGGATTGTGAATGTGTTTAAGGTTTCTGCAAGTTTTCTGTGAACTGTTGAGTTCGAATAAGTTCTGGTCGATTGATGGAATTCTTGAGAGTGATTGCTCGAAAAATTGTGTGTTCTTCAATCGTGGATTTAGAGACTAATTTATATTGCTAGAATAGTAGACACATTGATGTCCAGTAAGTATGACGGTTTCTCGACTGAAAGAGTGGGAAAGTGGGAAACCATGTCTTAACTAGTTCCAGGTCGTGCGGAGACTTGGTTGATTTTCCACACACTACTTTGCTAACTCCCTCAACTGCTTGCACGACTTACTCATATTTCTCAACGTGGATGAACACACGTGCTGTAGGCCACCAGACCAAAACCCTAATTAATATCCCCCATGTGACGTGATTGATGTCTCACGAACGTGGAGTCTGCAAAGCAGACGTGTATTTGATTAGTCAGTCGTTGACTTGATTAGACGGTGGGTCTAAGTATTGTTCAGTCGAGCATGATTGCTGAATGCTCTAGAATTCATGAATTGAACATGTCTGCTGGGACGTATAGTTCTCGAATGAATGATGTTGATATTTCTCGTCGGAGCAAATATTGTCCGATGAATCGTTGAATATTGACAGTTGAATCAATGTTCGAGCATCAGTAAATTACTGAATATTGATAGTTGGATCAATATTCGAGCATTGAGAAAGTATTGCTCATTCGATAAATTACTGGATATTGATAGTTGGATCAATATTCGAGCATCTGAGCAAGTATTGCTCATTCGATAAATTACTGAATATTGATAGTTGGATCAATATTAGAGCATCTGAGCAAGTATTGCTCATTCGATAAATTACTAGATATTGTATTAGAGCATCTGAGCAAGTATTGCTCATTCGACGAATTATTGGTAAGGTGACTCAATAAAATATTAATTAAAATATTGGTAGCCTGACCGAATATTATGTAATTAACTCGGATGTTGATTGCTGGATCAACATAGAATTATTAGTGTTTGAACTCGCTCAGAATTATGATTTACAGAGCATTTGTTCGAAACCCTAATTTTGATCGATTGTTGATCAATTGATGATTTACTGAAAATAGGTCACTGAGTGAAGGAGTGACCGGATACATGGGATGATGGTCGACCATGTAGCACCTGAATGCTCGAGTGAGCATGCACCAAAGTCCTTTGTTGACCGGTTGGTGAAAGAACGATCAAACGCTGGTGTTGATGGTGGATTTTCAACAAGGGTCAAATCCGTAAAATCATGATACTGCATGTTTCAGGTATGGCTTCAGGCATGTGACGATTCATATTTTACGAAGCCATGGTGAACATGTCTTTCGAAAAGCCTCCACTAGCTGTGCGTTCGATCCCTGGCATTTCATTGTGCACTCTATGTAGAATAATAGAATTGGACGGTCCTCCTACATAATTGTTTGTTGAGAGGGCTTAACGCCTTCAGGACGTCGGTGATACTCACTATTCCCTAACTACATGAGAGCAAACCCCTCTACATAGAAGAACGATTGGGCGGTTCTCCGTAAGATTGAGAGCAACGGCGCCTTCAGGACAGTGACACTCACTGATCCTGACTATGTAGAGCTACCGTGTATAGACTCGGGCGTTCTCCGAAAGATCTGAGAGCGCCTTCAGGATATTATCCGTCTCCTGACTATGCACATAGATTAATTCTGCCGTGACATTCACCACTGAATTCCCAGAATGATCTATTATTGCTCCTATTCCATGGTCGAATCCTCGGCCTGATCCCATGGAGTGGCAATAACAATTGCTCCTATTCCATGGTCGAGTCCACGGCCTGATCCCATGGAATGGCAATAACGATTGCTCCAATTTCATGATCGAATCTACGAATTGATCTCATGGAATGGCGATAACAATTTATATTATCTCATTACTCCGATTTCATGATCGAATTCACTGCTAATCTCATGAAATGGTAAAAGATAATTTTATTACTCCGATTCTATGGTCGAATCCACGATCCCATGGAATGGTAATGCCTATTTTATTATTCCGAATTCATGGTCGAATCCACAGCTGATCCTCTGAATTGATAATAAATAACTACTCATTTTTATTTGTTCAATTTCATGAATTATTCTACACTGAATTTCATGGATCAGCAACAAATACTCACAGTCGGGCATCTGGATCATCACTGAGTAAGCCCCACAAAAATGGTGTAAGTGTACTCGACAATGATGCACGACTGAGCACCCGGATGCACGAACGAGCATCCAAAAAATATGGACAGATGAGGAATCCTACGCAAAACAGGATAAAATAACAAATATTAATAAAATAATAAGGAGCGCCCAGGGGCCGGGCCCACCGGCCGGCCGACCATGCCCTAGCCGTGGCCGGTCCCCTGCTTCTACCATTATTTTTCCCTATTTTGTTATTTTCATGAACTCATGAAAAACTCCTTGATTTTAGCAACTTTCCTTGTTTTTGCAAAATTCATGGATTCTCCATAACATCATGGATTCATAAAAAATATTATAAAATAGGGAAAGGTGTGCGGGATCGGGCAACATAGCCGGCCGGCCATGCCCAAGCCGTGGCCGGTCCCATACCTCACAATCCCTAGCTTTTTATAATTATTATTCCCTAAATTCATGAAACTCCTCCGTTTCAACAAAAACTCATGGATTCTCCATAACATCACGGATTCATGAAAAATAATATTATAAAATAGGGAAAGGAGTGCGGGACCGGGCACATAGCCAGCCGACCACGACCTAGCCGTGGTCGGTCCCACACCCTGCAATCCCTAGTCTTTTATAATTATTATTTTCCTCAAATTCATGAAACTCCTTGGTTTGAGCAAAAATCATGATTTCTTCATAATTTCTCAAATTTTGCTCAAATCATGAAAATTCAAAAGCCAACGTGGTCATATGACTGGCTAGCCTCTCACGGCAATTTTGGATGTTAAAATACTCTTATTTTAATATTTACAAAATATTGATCAATTGAGCATACATGCTCATTCCAACAAAAAATCAAGAATTTCAGTCAAGATAAAACTCTTCTGAAAATTCACAATGTTGCTCGAACGCACATCAGAAAATACTGAAACTCTCAGTACGGAGACACGAACACCATGGTAACACGTGCATGCCTTGATGACCGACCAGAGTCATTCCTGGGGCTTGTAAAAAGCCGGTCCCACATATTTTCATAATTCTGACCTAATTTGCTCATATTGGGCCCAAACTCTCCCAACCAACCTGGGGATTGCTCAAACGGACAACATCTAGTCCCGTGACCATCAAGAGCCGGTCCCATGCTCTCTTGGTCGGTCCCCCATCTTTCATACTTAGGTTTTTGCCTAATGTTGAACCCAAAGATAATTCAATAAATGATGAAACCGGCACTTAATCATCATTCTTTCACCAACTCTCCAACTGAGAACCCTGGTGTACGCTCACTCGAGCACTGGGCACCACATGGATGCCCATCATCCCATGTGGTCGGTCTATCTATCACTCATGACCTATTTTCAGCAATTCATCAATTGTTGAACAATTGCTCAAAAATTAGGGTTTCGAACAAACGCTTCACGGAATCATCATTCTGAGCAAGTTCAAACACCAAATGAATTTATGTTGATCCACATGGATTAATTATACAATATTTGGTAATCTACCAATATTTTAATATTTTATTGGGTTACGTTACCAATAAATATTTCGTCGAATTGGGCGACATTTGCTCAGTTGCTCAAATATTGGTCCAGCTATCAATTCTCTATATAAAAATAGAGTTTTTTCGAGCGACGTGGTTAATCGGAGCTTCTGGTTGATTCTGGCCCCACCATTTTTATTTTTATGGCAATTGTAAAAAAATCTGGAAATAAAATTCAAGAAGATATATTTTTCTCCACAATATATTTTATAGACAATCAAATTCAACAAAAATTATTTCCGAAAACAGCTAAATCTTGAAAAAGTCGGATAAAATTACCAAAAATATATTGAAAAATTAAGCATAATATATTTTATTTTAATTTAGTCTAACAAACAAATTAAAATAAAATCACATAAAAATATGCATTATTAATTATGATTTCATCACAAATTAAATCAATCATACAAACAAAAAAATCCTATGTCCAGTGTTCAATTACATTTATTCCAATGAAACTAATTTTAATTATAGTTCCAAACTACTAATAATTAAATAAATTCTAATTCTAATTGCAATTTACAATTACAACTCCAAATGAAATTACAAAAACAATTCAACAATGAAGCTAAATCATGCTTGAACCAAATATGAGTCGATAGCCCAAATTAAAAATAAAAATGTTTAGAGTCGTGGATACATACCAATATTTCGAATTTTCCTCCCCTTTGCTAAAACATTTAATTGTTGGTCCTGTAGAATATTAATGATACAAAATTATTAACAGAAAATCGTGATGATCAATACATGATATCAAACAAAAAGTTTAGAATAGAAAAACAAAAGCTTTAGTAGAAAAATGCGATAATAATAATGATTTTAACATTAATTTTATTCATTCCGTAAATACAAACCAAAAAAAGATTCCATTGTGAGATGTAGAATATGCCAAATATCTTTTAGACACAAAAATTGCAATAAGTACATGCAAGTATCCAAAAATAGTGGCTATCCGAAGTATAAAAACTACAAAAAAGAAATTGCACATAAGTGCGGAAATAATATCTTTTTTCTTCCGAATATCCTGATTTTATTCCTATACTTTTTAATATTGCTTATTCAGAAAAATTTTAAATTAAATGCACTAATAAAGATACTTTCAATTACGATTGACAAAAAAATATACTTCAATAGGTAAATTTGTGGTTTTCTTTGCTTGAGGTTGCCAAAAATATTACAATAAATGGGTATAATCGGGAAAAATGCAGATATTGCTTAATATTATGTTCAAAATAAAAATGAAATTCCAGATAATTTTAGATATTAATTAATATTATATCAAAAATAAAATCATTTTATTTTTGATATAATATTAATTAATATCTAAAATTATCTATATAAAGCAATCAAACAAACCCAAACTCCATTTTTAGCAATCAAACCCTTTTGTTTCCACATTGTTTCTTTTTTTTGAAATTTTGTTGTTATTTCTTTTCTTTTTCCTGTGATTTAGGATTTTTTGTGACATTTGTCATTTTGTTTTGTAGGTATCCTCGATCATGCACCTGTTGCAGTTGTTCCAAAAGAAGCAACATCAAGGTATATCCCTATTAATTCTTGCAAATGTTTTTGCGATATCAAACCAAACACCTTATGTTTTGGGCGTAAAACGTGTTTTTATCTTGCCATTGTTTATTTAGGTTGTTACTTCTTCACATGTTGCTAAATCATCTGGAAATTAAGGTTTTTTTTATCAATTTTATTATCGATCGTGTATATATGATTGTTGTTTGTTTATTTTCCCTTTTCATGTTATTACAGGTAACTAAATAGATCTTGATTGATGTAAGAAAGATAGAAGTAGCAGTGAAGAAGACTCATCTATTATGGTTGCAAAATTTAGTTTGCCCTTTTATAGTTATATATCTAGCATATACATTTTCTTTGTGCGATAATGGCTGGTAATATGTACATAAATGCATATTCTTCTCATCTAAGTTGGATTCCATAAATGCATATTCTTTTATAGTTATATATCTATTATAATTTAAGTTGGATTCCATTTGGTGCTAAGTTTTTGTATGTTAACCAGATCATCTACGGCTATGGCGGTTAGTCGGGCTGTTTTTCCTTTCCCTGGTATATGCTTAATTATTTATTTGTTCAATGTTTTGTATCATCGATGTTTGTTGGAAATTTAATTAATTATGACAAAAATGGAACTACAGTATTGGTTGAGTTTGTAGAGGGGCATGTATTTGGGTTTGTAGAGTGCCGAATTTGCATACTCGTGATTGACTTTTGGAGGGAGGCAGTGTGCGTGGTGTTTTTGTTCTTCCCTTCCACTCATAAGAAAATCCATCATTTTCTTTTGAAAAAAAGAATTGTAGTTGTATTTTTTTTCTTTACATATAATTAGATTGAAAAACAAAAAGACCACTGCAAGAGGTTACATCTAAATCCCCCCACAAAAAAAAAAAAGAAAAGAAAAAAGAAAGCTAACTTGCAGGACAGGGTATCTCAAGAGCAACAAAAACTTGAGACACCTCAGCCAAATACAAAAACAAAATGCAAGTCCACAAATTAACGCTAGACATGAGAAAAAGATTCACATTAAATTTCCACAATGTTAATCTCCTTGTGATTATCTGCAAGATTATTAAAAATATCTTGCCCCTCTTCCTTTGAAGAGGGAACCATTCTCATTGCAGAGAGAGATTCCATCAGGCCTGCAGAACAAACCTTATTAGAATATTTATAGTTTTTAACGTACTAATTGCAATTACACTTTGAGTTGGTATTAAAAGAAAATACAAAATTTATATTGATGATTAAAAGAAAATATTTGATTTGTGGATGTCACACATGAGTCAAGAAATCTTCTTTCGAGGGTTCTTTTAATCCTGTATAGATAAAAATAATACAACATCATTAGGAGTAAAAATCACCAGAAAATAAAATTTGCAGAGAGGATGTAGTTGCAGGAAATCCTACACTACACCCCTCACTAGAATATACACAATTAAGTCATTTTAAGATGAATGATTATGATTTCTATTGATTGAATACTTGAATCTTTACAATATGATAGAAATGAGTTAAAGAATTACAATCACTCTAAAACTTTCTCTCTCCTCAAGACTTGCTTAACAATTCAAAGAGAACTTTCCTCTACAACAGAATTACTCAACCCTTTATATAGGGTAGTGCACAGTGGATGACAGCTAATCTGTCCTTTATTTTCGGGAATGTCTTGCGAAATATCGCAAGTGTACATGTATCAATCCTCGCGACACTCCTAAATTTCGCTGAATCTTCATATCTTTCTCATGTTTTGGCTGTCGTCATTCATTGCGTCATTTATTTTACTTCCCTGCGACTCCCTCGTAATGTCTTCATTTATTAATCTCGCGAAACATTGATGTCGCGATATTCTGATCCTACATCTTGCCTCTTCTCATGTCTTCTCTGCGAAGGAGAGAATGTCATGAGAACCAATATTTCGAAATGCCGCAATTGTTCATCAATTGTTCATCTTTATCTGTTTCACTCCCGTACTTTTACACGGAATTTATTACAAATGTTTCTTCTTCCACTCTTTTCTTGACACGTTTCTTTCAACCGTTTATTCTTGACCATTCACGTCCCATCTCGCATTAAATGCATTTATTTTCTCGTTGATTCTTCTCTCTATATATAGTTTTCTCACCCTTCTCTTCTTCTCTTTTATTTTCCCTCTGCAACTTTTCTTCAACTTTCTTCCTCCGCAATCTGCGAATCTGCTACTGTAAATCTTCCCTTATTTCTTTCTCTTGATCTTCAATTCTCTAATCATTCCCATACTTCTAAAAATGGCTTCACTTGGTCGTATATATAAACCCCTTTTTATTGAAGCTCAAAAGAATTTACAAGAGAAGGGCTTCATCCTATCAACCATTCCTGATCAAGAATCTTCATCTATACTTTCTGCAAAGTTGTTTTCTGATCATCAGTGTGATGATCAGAAAATCATAATCTCGCTAGGTCAAATCCTCACAGGACTTCCCATTCCTCTCTACAATCCCGAGATGCCTTTATTCTATGAAATTCTTGCTCATGAGAAATTCTCGCGAGCTATTTATCAACTAAGCAGTGATTGCATCCGTCTAATGCTTGAATTCGCCAACCGTGGCGCTGGCAAGGGATCTTTATATCCTGATGATGTCAAAGATCCTAGATTCGCAAGTTTAGAAATAGTCGCTGAGAAGTATACTGTAGAAAACGTTTTCGAAAATTATGAAGTAATAAATATGAGAAATGATAAATCTCGCTGGGGAGCTCGATTGAAGAGAAAAGATAATATTTCCAGTGATAAGCTACTTATGCAAGATATTGACTGGCACTCGGGCAAAAATAATGTTCCTCGGTACTCCAAAGATGAGAAGTGGTGGGTTGTTCCTCTATTTTTGAGCGGACCTTATATTGCAGGTTCTCATACACTCCCTGCGAATCTCGCAAACTATCATCCTTGGGAATTTAAGTGGCCCGAGAAGGCAAAAGAGGTATACTTC
>JAJJWW010015503.1:0-177342 GCA_023531295.1 Papaver armeniacum | reverse complement strand
TAAGTAGTTAGTATGTCGCTATCTTTCAACCTAATACACTAACGATTTTTCATAAAATAGCATGCAAATGAAAAGTCGTTAGGGTATCCACTACGATACTAATCTAACTCCTTTAATCAAAACCGCGAATTTCAGTTACTGTGACTCAATTTCACAATCAAAACACAACAAAAAAACGCATAGAAGGTGGGTTTAAGTTCAATACCTTCAATTGGACCCATATCTTCTTTGGGTTTCGATTTTTTTGGGTTTGGGAGTTCATCCCTCGATAACCTTTCCTTTGTGATTTGCTCGTTTAGATTGAGATTTAAGTGCTTTAGCGATGTCTCGCTTTGTGCATGGCCATGTTTGAAAAAAGTTAATCGTCGATTATCTTCTAACATCGATTGATGAAATGATGAATAAATTAGAAAAAAATCGTCAGAGTCGTTAATGGTGGTGGTGGAGGAAGAGAAAGGGAGGAGATGAAGAGAGAGAAGATGAAAGAAAAAAGCCGATTTTTTCTTTTGGTTTGGTTAGGGTATATGAATTGGGGGCTAATTATGATTTCTAATTAGGCTTAGTTTGGCTATTCTTTATGACTTTTGTAAAAGCAACTTTTCCACGTCGTTCTTTGTGCCCCGTCTTTGTGAGAAAAAGGTTAGATGTTTGGTAAAATATTAATTAAAGTTGAAGCTGATTAAAAAAGCAATCAAAATGTGTTTGGTAAAAATTTGATTCAACCATTGTTGTTGTAACAAAATGACAAAAACGGGCCATATCACTCATGGTAGTTTTATTCAATTTTATTGGGTTTAAAAATAATTAATTTTTTTACTTATATAATATTAATGTTCATACTAATTACACTATCATTATGATTGTTAAGAAATTATTTTACTTAACAATTAAGTAATTATTTAATATTTGTTTTTATTTTCTTTTGTTACAAATTAAGAAATTATTCAAGCAAAAAATGAAACTAAAATTAAGTAATTATTTAATATTTGTTTTTATTTCTACTGTTGACAAATTAAATAAATGGTATATAAAATAGTTCGAAATAATAAATGGTACGACATTAGCCACACTTTCCGCCGGCTCCCCTATTAGTGTTAACTGATTTTTAAGATTTGTGTTTAGTAAAGGGTAAAACAGTCTTTTCAATATCGGATTAATATGCCCCTCAAAAAATTGGGGTGGAAATAAAATATTATGGCCCCTAATTAAAATGTCTGGCCCCCAATCAAATTAGGTTAAAAATCTATCAAAAGACTTTTTTCTTTTCTTTTTTTTTTGAATAAAAATTTCATTAAAGAAAAAAACTAAGAACCTGGAAGAGTCTGGGTTACAGTCATAGTAGAGCCATCTAATATTGAAGGCAAGTTCATCGTATTGGATTTGTCTACTAATAGTTTTTGAGCAATACAAAAAGGTGGATTGTCAACCCATTCCAAAACTGAATATAAGGATTTGACAAATTTAGCTAAGGCATCTGCCATCATTTTTCCTGTCCTGGGAACAAAATGAAAACCTAAAAAATCAGAACAAGTTCTAGCTACTTTATCTGCTTCCTCGATGATGTTTTGGCTGCACTAAGATATCGGTGAGTTTTTTTCCATTGAGATGGTTGATAAGTGCTTCGCAATCTCCTTCAATGCTGAAGTTGTTGATACCTTTTTCCTTTGCCCAAAAAGCTGCTTGTAAGATGCTTAATTATTGCTTCTGCCTCTTGTGGATCTGCACTGGATGAGCGACTTGCTCTTGCTTCTTCGACTTCACCTGTGTCACTTTCATTGGATGGGGAGGTTAGCGAAATGGCATAGGGAGATATGATTCAGCTTCCTTGATTTGTTCTTTAATATTGGATCCATATTGATTGATTTTGAGTGAAAGCCCTCTTCAGATGAGATCCTGCAAAAGTTATCAGACGAAGATGAAGAAAATTCAGGGATTGTATTTTTAAAAGCATATTTGGTTTTAGTTTCAATTGATTGAGAAGGGGTTGCATTTTGATTTTTGAGAAGAAAAAAAGTAAGCAATTGGTGTTTTGAAAGCAGAAGTTGAAGTTGGGGAATCAAATGAATCCCTAGCATTCTCATAAGATGGGAATTATAGTCTTCTGCCTAGAATAAGAGAAGTTTGAACATGACTAGTGAAAACTGGGTTAGGAATATCCCGGAGCAGACCAGTTCCAAGAGACTGTTCAAACTCAGAGACTCAAGCCGATTCAATCACTCGATGAGTTTCTGAATTGGCAGATCGGAAAGACTCCGATCTAGACATAGATAAAGGAATGTAATCCTCCGGCAAGTTGAAGGAAAGTTCTTATTCCCAACTCTGAAACATTTTGATTTGAATTATGAACTTGTTCCTCCTCCGCAGGGTGGTTCTAAATAGGATTTAAAGTTCCAAATAAAGCTTGATATGTGTCATTAACACCCGGTAAGCTGAAAAACTCTTCCACTGGAACAGTTGTGCCTTGATTGCTGAAGTTATCCTTAGGGTTCCAGATTTGAATAGGGGTATCATTTAGAAAGAATAGATCATCTCCTGGATAAGGTGACTCTACTGTGCATAAGTGATATCATAAATATCCTCCAAAGGCCTACCTTGCAGGACTGCACAACTGTTATCCTTATGTCTTAAACGCAGACAATGGTTGCAAAACTTAGATGAGAGGTTGAGATACTTGAAGAATATTTTAGTTGTGGGGTACCTTCCTACCTTAACAAGAAGTCTATCTATTAGAGTTTTTTCAATGTTAATCAAAACAAAAACTCTTGGTGCACAATCTGGTGCAGAGACTTCACTGCCAACACAGACTCTACTTACTTGTCCTAGATTTTTGGTTATTAATCATATCATTTCTCTGCTCCTATGTTAATGTTTTGAATTATGAACACTAGCCCAAATAGGGATCTTTTTTACTCTATCTGTAGAAATACTCATTCCCGGGTATGTTGTTGTAGCAACCGACACATTGCCAAAGGGGTACCATGGACCATTTGTTGATATCCATCTTAGGTCATTTGCTGAGTAGAAAGTAATGATAAATAGATTTGGATCTACCTCTCTAATCTGAAAACCAATATTTGAACCCCAGAAGTTACTTAAAGCACATCTAACTTCCCATGGCTTTAGAAAGGATGTTGAGAAGACTCTAGCTAGGATGTTGTTGTTTTTAATGTCGTAATCCCTAATGAATTCTGAAGGTGTTGGAAGCTGACCTACATAACTGTTGATAAACCACTAAGATGTCTGTAAATATTGTAAGGGTTAGCCATTGTGAGGGCTTCTAATTAGAGATTAAAAGAAATGTACTAGATATTTCAAAAGAATCCTTACTACCAATTCATTCAACTCAAGAAGAGAATCAGATTGAAGAGCAGATTTTGAATAATTGAGGATTTAATTATGTTTGACTATGAGTTGAAAAGAGGATATATTTATAAAAAATCTACTACTCACCGTATCACCCGTGAATGTGTATAGGTTGTTGTGCTGTGATTTCAGATATTCCTCCAATTCTATGATATCATGTCTTTCCAAGGAATGGTAAAGTAAAAATTGAAGGTACGAGGTTTAATATTGGGCTCGGTGTGAGAGTGACTTTACAAAAGAGAAAGAAAGTCATAGCAAGAGTTTAATGTTATACAATTGATTTCTAATTTACAAAAGATCTGACTGATAGGAGTAGCTCTAATGCATTCAAATTAAAATACCAATGGAGAAGTGACAACTGAACCTTTCTTTAACTTCATATGCACTTCCATGGCTTCTTACAAAGTTTTTTTTTAATTATTTTTCATTCAATAATTACTTAACTTAAATCAGATAACAAAATTAATATGTCATTTTCATTTAATAATTACTTAACTTAAATCAAATAATGGAATTAATATGTCACATGAACATTCTTTAGAGCATGGGCAATGTGACGGGAACTCTCATTCAAATCAAAGAGTTTGACCGCAAATGATCAAATTAATTAGGTGCAAGTATGGGATGAGAACTGGTCCACTTTCACCTAACCTCATCTATATGTGAGTGAAAGTGGAGACTGGGGGGCTGAAAATCAGCCGTTTGGAGAAAAAGAATTGCTTGAGCGGTTTATCATCTGCCTCTCAAACAAATTTTCAGTTTCTTAACATATTTAAAACTCTTTTAATGCGGCCCATTCAGGTTTTTGGTCTAAGTTTTCTTTCTTTGCTTAGACTATTTCTTCTTTTCTTTTCTCCCCATTTGGGGGGCATAATTATGTTTTACTCCCAAATTTTTCAGTAAATCCTTTTTTTTTATATTCAAAAAAACAAAAAAACTAGAGCGACTAATGTCCAGCCTCCTGGGTCCTTTTTTTCCCCTCCAAGTGAACGAACATTGGTTGCTTTATGTGTTGAAGTAACTCCTTCGCGATCATAGAAATATTGTTTCACCTAGTGTCTCATTGGATTTGGTATCCGTATACCTTGTTTCTTAGAGAATGTGCACAAAATTAGACTCTTTAAGATAATATAGTAACCTCCTCTAAGTTAAGCTATCTCGTAAGCTATAGCACAAACTCAGGGTATCTGTTAGTTAACAAAAAATCTTTGTTCATTAGCTCAATTCCCTCATTATCACTTTCATATCCTCATCAGCCTTCATGGAAGATGCAAGATTTCCGAGCGTAAAATTATAGAAGTGGGGAACTACATGGTTGGTTACTTAAGATGTCAATAGGCTATTAAAATTTATCCCATTAGTCATGTTTCTCTTGGAAATGAGATTGCTAATATCCTTGGTATACAGATTCGGGTGTAAACAACCACATCACTTCTGATGAATCTGAACTTCAATTTGCCACTACTTATGATGGTTATGAGATTATTCAAACTGCTAATGGTGGAGGTATGCAGATAACTAAAGACGGTTCTTCACTTAAATCTATACCTAATTCTTCTTTTGATTTGTTAATATCTTGCTAGTTCTACAAGCATCTAGCAATCTGCTATTTTTTTATAGATTTACTAGAGACGTGTTTAATTACATTTGACTGTTTTGGCTTTTGTGTCAAGGATCTCTCATCTGGGAGAGTAACATTGAAAGGAACTCACTATAGTGGACTTTATCCCCTGCATTTTCTTCATCAACAATCAATAAACAAAGCTACACCTTCTACCACAACAACACCTACTTCCACAAATAAAGCATGTCAGCTGCTATTTCAAGCTTTTTCTGTAGATTATGACACAACAGATTGACTCATTCATCTTACAAGACTTATCAGCATGTGTATAAGCAACTAGAGTTGTCATATGTAATGAAAATACCTTTGTTTTTTCATGATTGCTAACTTGGCAGAAGTCATAAACTTACTTTCTATATATCCATACACTAGGAATAAGCCTCTTGAGTTACTTCACTAGGATTTATGGGGGACCCTAATCCAGTTCCACCTAATTTTGGATTTAGGTGTTACGTCAATGTTATTGATGAGCTTTCAAAATTCTGTTGGATATTCCCATTGTATGAAAAGTCTGATTTCAAGAAAGTTATTTTCAAATTCAAGACTCAAATTGAGTTAGCTTCTTTTTTATCTGATAAAGGTATTATTTATGAACTATCTTGTCATCACACTCCTGGGTATAATGGAGTTGTTGAATCCAAGCATAGACACCTAGTTGATGTATACATAACTTATCTCATTCAATCTGGTCTTGGATTTGTGGACGCCAACAATCCTGATTATGTGTGTAAATTACACAAGTCCCTCTATGGCTTGAAACAAGCATCTAGAGCATGGTATGAGAAATTGACAAATATTCTTCTCGTATGATTTTTAGACTTCTGTAGCTGATACTTCCTTATTTGTTCAAAAAGTTAGCACTAGCAAGGATTATTAGTATTCTAGTATATGTTGATGACATACTTATCGCAGGTAACAATGGATCTTACTACAATGACCTCATTTCTCAGTTTGATACTCATTTTCCTTTGAAAGAATTAGGTGCTCTATATTAATTTTTGGGACTTGAAGTTAAAAGGAATGCTGATGGCTTGTTTCTTTCACAAACAAAATATGCTCTGGACCTTTTGGAGAAAACTGACATATCTGGTGCTAAGGATTGTACTTCTCCAGTGCATGTTAGCTGCAAGATGAGTGCTAGTGATGGTGAAATTCTGTCAGATCCACTCCATTCAGATTCTTAGTTAGTGTTCTTTAGTACTTGACTTGGACAAGGCCTGAAATCAGTTATGCTGCGAGTCAAGATTGTCAGCATATACAATCTTCTACCACTGTTCACTATATTGCATCTAAGATAATCTTAAAATACATAAAGAGAATAATTGACTATAATATCTTGTTCAGCAAAGGTCTGCTTGAAGTTCATGTATTTACTAATACTGATTGGGGTGGTGAACCAGATATAAGGCGTAGCACTGGTGATACTACGTTTTTTTTTTTTGGGTCCCATCCAGTTTCTTGGTCGAGCATGCGACAGGAAACTGTTGCCAGAAACAGAATATAAAAGTCTTAATTACTCAATCTGCAGCAGAGGTAGTATGGCTCTGTCAACTGCTCTAAGTTATTTGAACCATGCCTTCTTCCTTCATACCCTCATTCTCTAATTCATCTCATTTCTTTGATTCTTCTCTATGCTTCCCTGTCCTCTCTGATTCATCTATGTTCCTTCTCTAATTTTTGGATCTTGATAGAAAACTGTACTAAGTCTAGTACATTTGGTACCAGATCCGTTCTCCTTTTTAATCATGGTGGGTGCTAATAATTTTACAATCAAAGAATTATCGGATTTTCACAAGTAAAATCAGTAGAGATTTATGGATTTAGATACTAAGACAACAAAGATGAGTCAACCGTTAAATAAGCACTCAACCAGTATGCAAGAGTTAAAGAGCAGTCTACAAACCTATCAAGAACATACGAATGACAACTTCAAGTTGTTGTATAACCAAATGGAAGAACTAGCTCAAGCTTTTAGATCTACGCAATACCACAATGGAGATCCGGGAATTTGGGAGCGCTTGGACTTACATCAATAAGCAGTAATAACCACTTTGGTCATACATTCACATTAGGAACATCTTATACTCAACAAAACGTCTACCAAAACTTGATTTCCAAGGTTTGATGGAGAGAATCCACGTGGATGGGTGCAGAAGAGTGAAAGGTATTTTCAGATCCACAACACAGAAGAGAATCAAAAGGTCAATGTCGCTTCTATCTATTTAGAAGGTAAGGCTAATAAATAGTTTCTTAGCTGTCAAATTGGAAAACCTTTCCTATCATGAAGAGATTTAGCAGATGGTGTTTGTGCTAGATTTGAAAATCCAATAGATGATAATTATGTGGGAAGTTTTGACAAATTATGTCAAGTTACTATTGTACAAAGATTATTTTGAACAATTTGAATCTCTTAAGGCTCTTATGTTGAGTAATAATCCTCACTTAACTGAACATTATTTTGTAATGAGTTTCATAAGTGGTTTAAAGGTTGAGATTAGAAATTCAGTGTTGATATTTCACCCCTCTACACTGTTACAAGCCTTTTCTCTAGCCAGAATGCAGGAGCAGAAGTGTGTGTTACAAGGTAAACCTAGAAATCCGTACCAAAGATCTTTTACCAATTATTTTGCCAACAATAGGCCATACCAATCTTCAACACCTCAATTACATCCAAAACCCATTCAAACCACCACTACAACTTCTACACCATTAATTACACCGAAGTCTGGCAATACCACTCCAAAATACAACCCACCAATATCCCCTGAGGTTAACACAAGAAAAAATGAGGTTAGGGAGAGAAAGGGGTCTATGTTACAATTGTGACACAGTATACACACCAGGGCACATCTGCAAGAGAAAACAACTATTCATGGTGCAAGCAGAACAACATGAATCTTCTGAGGAGGCAGATGAAGTAGTTTATGAGGAAGTTGTTGAATCACCAGTGGAATCCGACATGGAAATATCTCTCCATGCTCCCACTGGTAATGTAAATGGAGATATTATTATAATTAATATTTTGTGCAACGTATTTCTTGATGCCCAACGGATATAGACGTTGCGCAGGGAGCAACGTATATATCCGTTGCACATTCCCGAAATTGAAGCGTTGCTAAAACCAGGATATGGTGTAGTGTTAGGATTCCAAGAATTATTAAAAAACATAAGATATTTATTTTGATAGACACAAGAAGCACACATAGCTTTATTGATTGTGCAATGGTTAAAGCTTTGAAGTGCAATGTAAAACCCACAGCTCCAATGTTGGTCACTGTGGCTAATGGAGATAAGACTGTTAGTACTGGAATTTTTTCTCAACTCCAATGGAAAATGCAAGGCTACAAATTCTATGAAAACTTAAGAATGCTACCTTTGGGAGGGTGTGGTATGGTGATTGGAGCTGACTGTTAAGAAAGCTAGGTGATGTGATGTTTAACCTCTCCAAGTTATGTATTTCATTCCATTATTACAAGGGCAAGAAGATTCTTCTACAAGGGACCTCAGAGAAGGTGTCACTGAAAATGATGAGCTGCAATGCTTTTAGTAACTTCTTATCTAAAACTTCTCGTCGAATCATGGGCCAACTATCTTCAACATCACTCACTGAAACCCCACCTACAATACCCGTACCAATTTCAGCACTTCTGCAGAAATTTCAAGATGTGTGTAGTTGCAGGAAATCCTACACCACACCCCTCACTAGAATATACACAATTAAGTCATTTTAAGATGAATGATTATGATTCCTATTGATTGAATACTTGAATCTTTACAATATGAAATAGAAATGAGTTATAGAATTACAATCACTCTAAAACTTTCTCTCTCCTAATGACTTGCTTAACAATTCAAAAGAACTCTCCCTTCAACAGACTTACTCAACCCTTTATATAGGGTAGTATACAGTGGATGACAGCTAAGCTGTCCTTTATTTTCGTGAATGGCTTGCGAAATATCGCAAGCGTACAAGTATACAATCTCGCGACACTCTTAAACTTCGCCATATTTTCATATCTTCCTCATGTTCTGGTTGTCGTCATTCATTGCGTCATTTGTTTTACTTCCCTGCGACTCCCTCGCAATGTCATCATTTATTAATCTCGCGAAGTATTGATGTCGCGATATTCTGATCTTACATCTTGCCTCTTCTCATGTCTTCTCTGCGAAGGAGAGAATGTCATGAGAACCAACATTTTGAAATGCCGCAAATCGCTCATCTTTATCTGTTTCACTCCGTACTTTTACACGGAATTTATTACAGATGTTTCTTCTTCCACTCTTTTCTTGACACGTCTCTTTCAACCGTTTATTCTTGATCATTCATGTCCCATCTCGCATTAAATGCATTTGTTTTCTCGAGGATTCTTCTATCTATATATAGTTTTCTCACCCTTCTCTTCTTCTCTTTTATTTTCCCTCTGCAACTTTTCTTCAACTCTCTTCCTCCGCAATTGCGCTTCACCACTCTTGTAAATCTTCCTTCTTTCTTTCTCTTGATCTTCAATTCTCTAATCATTCCCATACTCTAAAAATGGCTTCACTTGGTCGTATATATAAACCCCTTTTAATGAAGCTCAAAAGAATTTACAAGAGAAGGGCTTCATCCTATCAACCATTCCCGATCAAGAATCTTCACCTATACTTTACGCAAAGTTGTTTTCGATCATCAGGTGTGATGATCGAAAATCATAATCTCGCTAGGTCAAATCCTCGCAGCCTTCCCATTCCTCTCTACAATCCCGAGATGCCTTTATTCTATGAAATTCTTGCTCATGAGAAATTCTCGCGAGCTATTTATCAATTAAGCGGTGATTGCATCCGTCTAATGCTTGAATTCGCCAACCGTGGCGCCGGTAAGGGATCTTTATATCCCGACGATGTCAAAGATCCTAGATTCGCAAGTTTAAAAATAGTCGCTGAGAAGTATATCGTAGAAAACGTTTTTGAAAATTATGAAGTAATAAATATGAGAAATGATAAATCTCATTTGGTGCTCGATTGAAGAGAAAAGATAATATTCCCAGTGATAAGCTGCTTATGCAAGATATTGACTGGCACTCGGGCAAAAATAATGTTCCTCGGTACTCCAAAGATGAGAAGTGGTGTGTTGTTCCTCTATTTTTGAGCGGACCTTATATTGCAGGTTCTCATATACTCCCTGCGAATCTCGCAGACTATCGTCCTTGGGAATTTAAGTGGCCCGAGAAGGCAAAAGAGGTATATTTCCTATTTCAGGTTTGCTTTACGATATTTCCTTCCTCTTATATTTACTAGGCTTGCAAAATTTTCAGATTATCAAATTGAGAAAGAGTTATAAAAGACGTCCAAAGGCGAGTACTCTGGCGATACTCCGATCAATCACGGATGAAGTAAGAAATACTTTCTTTTGTTATTTTTAACAATATTGTTGCCTCTGTTTCTTATCTTCATCCGTGTGCGAAGGTTGGCGTTGAAGAAATTGACATTCCTGAAGCTGCGAAGGTTAAAGGCAAGAATAAAATCACTCTTCGCAAGGATAAATCTTCTGCTCCATCTTCTAAAAAACGGAAAATCCATCCCTCTTCTCATTCTAGTCCCCAGACCAGCGAGAATTCTGACGAAGATGAAAATGAGGCTGATACTTCTTTTGCAAAGGAGAATCATTCGGTCGAATCTGCTATGGCGCAATTGTCTAGTGTCTTCTCCGATTCTATGCAAGGATTGGGAGATGATCATTTATCTGCTACTTGCGAAGCTCTCGCTAATATTTGCGATGCCCCCCTGCTAGTGGATAATGATTCTTTTCATGAGTTTCCCGAACAATGACTCCCGGTTTCTTAAATGCACTCAGTGCTTTGGTATGTTCATATTTCTTTATTTCTCTGTGATTTCGATTATAAACCTTATCTTAACAATTTCTTTACTTTCCTTTATAGTCTGGGAGAGCTTCCTTTGTTGTTGCCTCAGACCTCGAGAAAAGACGCAACAATCTTGAAAAGAAAAATCTTCAACTTAAAGAGAAGATCAAAGAACTAGAAATTGAAGTTGCGACATCTCGCAAGAAGGATGAAAAAATTCAACATTGGAAGTTGAGTCTTCTTCCCGAAGGACAAAATATCTACACTTCAAAGTGCTAATCAGCAACTTTATGGTATAACACCCTCCTCTTTTCTCCATTTCTACTTTGCCATTTATTTTTCTTTGCCTGGCTTATCATTTTTGCAGACATTTATAATCTTTCTGACGAAGCCATCCTTCTCCATTCATTCCCTGAACCTATGGATGATGATGCTCTTCTAGCTCATCTCAATGAATCTTTAAGTAGTTCCTCAAACAAGATTAATTCTCTCTCATTAAATGAACTTCGAACCAAATTTCATCTTTTAGAAATTGAACATAGATCTAGTTTAGGTTTAGCCAACCGATTTAAACGTTTTTATCTTAGCTCTCAGGAGAATAATAATATTCTAAGGAAGAAAATTAGTAGCCTTATAGATGATAAGGATCGCATTGCTAATCAAGGGGCTCAAGCATTAGCGAAATTCCAAAAACTCTTCTTGAAGTCCAAATTGAACGAGATGAATTCCTTCGCCAAAATGCCATACTTAATGAGCGAAAAATCAAATTCGTTCACTTCTTGTCATAAATAATGATGATGAATTCGCTTGGGCTGCGAAGGTTCTAGATAACGCCGAAATAACTTAGGTGTTAGCGTCGGTCTTCATCTTGAGCATACCGCCTTGGTTAAAGATATGATTTTTGAGAGAAGGTTGTTTCTTGTTCTTCATTATTTTTCCACCTCTTTTTTATGAAACTCATTATTAAGTCGCTAACTCATTGTCATTTGTTCACAGAATGCGAGAAGAGGTTTCAAACTAGAATCAAGGAACTTGAATCTGAGAAAGCACAACTTGCAAAAGACTTCTCTCTTCGTAATGACAAATATTCTAAACTGAAGAAGCAACTACAAACTACTGTGGCGAATTTCAATAATGATGTTGTTCGTTTTCGCAATCAAACTATCGAAACAGTTTGCAATGACCACAACATTCCTCTTTCTTCATATCCTTGTCTTCTCGATGAAGTTCCTGAAAATATGCCTTGCTCAGATGTCTCTGATAGTGATGTAAGCGAAGAAGAGGATCGATAAAGAATCGATGAAGAAGAATAAGTTGCTAGATTGTTCCATTTTCCTTTCTCTTCTTGTGATACTTGTACATTTATCCTTCTAACATTCCATTTTGTAATCTCTTCTCAGAAATCTATCATATGAAAATAAATAACAAGTTTTTATTCTAATCATTCCCATACTTGCCTCTCGTTATTTATTTTCACATGAGAGAAATTAAGTCGATAATCTTTAAGTAATGATACTTCTTAATTTCATAATCGCATTTGATTCTCCACAAATAAGTGAAGAAATATAGTCGTATTCGCAAGCTTGTTTGCTTACTCAATTTCTTGTGTTATCTTATCATCATTTATGTTGAAATTCATCATTGCGACAAAATCGCAGGACATCGTTACACTTTCATGTAATGACCCATTGATCTTGTCTTATCATTGTTTTTGTGTGGTCTTATTTTGCCTTCCTAGTTAAAGGTCTTATTTTGCCACCCCTCATTTTTCATCAATGTGACAGGTCTAAATATTCTTGCGAACATAAAGTCCCATGACATTGACGTCTTGCGACAAAATCGCAGGACGTCGTTACACTTTCATGTAACGACCCATTGATCTTGTCTTATCAGTTTCTTAGTATTTTTGTCTCTGCAGGATGTTTATGTTGCGACAATATGACAGGCCTAAAAATTCTTGCGAACTTAAATCCCCATGACATTGCCGTCTTTTGACACTTTTCATCTCCCTAATGGAGGGTGCCGCCCTTATCATCTCCCAGGTTGCCCCTTCAAGGAGGTGTACATCGGCCATACAAGACTAGCTCCTCCCATCCGGTCTTAACAACAACCAGTTGTTTTTGCAGCCTCTTATCCCTTATACCTATATGGCTTATGGTTACGAGACTGCACCCTAAGTGGAGTTTTCTTCGGGCCGAGTGCAGCATGTGCCAAGACTTGCCAAGAATGGCCGAGACACTTCAAATGTCCCATGCACTCTTGGCTCAACCGTGTACCTCGGCGCCTTGAGCATACACTGACTCCTTGGAAAAGACCCTCGGGCGTCCAACCAGGGTATAACCTTATATATATAGTTGGAAATCCAAGGTATCTCTCCCTGATAAGGCTTTCATGGGCCCCAAATTTTCATGACTCGAGGTTCCGGGGCGGTGTAACCTTTTCCCTGAGCCATGTCAAGAGATATCCCCTTATATGACGCACTTTAGGTCTTACATTTGCCTCTTGCAAAATATCATTCGCGAACTAGGGTGTACGCCATAAAGGTTCGTCCCATTCACTCATTCTTTCATTTTTGTTAATTCATTCAATCATTCATTTTTGGTTTTCTCTTGTTATTTTGTTTTATGAAGCTATCGCACAATCTTGTTTTGTTTATTGTAATCTCATTTCAATTCTTCAATCAAATTTTCATACATTCTTGATGGCGAGATTCTCGCGCATTTCTTCTTCAATTATTATTTCTTCCTCCTACTCTTGATATGCCTTTGTCATTAATTTTGATAATAATGATTATTCATTTCTTACACTTTTTGCTCCTGATGTTCTCTGCCTCTGCACCATTCAAACCTCTTAATGGTTCCTTTCCATCATAATTTTCAACTGTTTTCATGCACTTGCTTCGCAATGTATCTTCACCTCTTGTATCTATGGTATCCACCATTAACCTTTCTCTTCTTTGTTCATCTTTTATATTTTGCTTCCAGCCCTTCCTTTTTGCAGCTCTTTCCTCATAACTCTCCACATCAATCTCATAGCATTTTTGTCCTTTCATCCAGTCTCCCTTTATAACTCCAACACCGCTAGGATGAGGAAACTTTATACACTTATGATAAGTCGACGCTACACCCAGAATTTCATGCAACCATGGCCGTCCGATCAATGCATTATAAGGGGATTCCACATCGACTACACAGAACAAAACTTCAGGTTATAATCCTTGCAAGGGTATTCTCATATGAACTTCTCCTTTAATCTTATTCGCTGTGCCATTGAAACCATATATTTTATATGTCGAAGGTATCAAATCTTCATCCTTCCCACCCATAGTCTTGTAAGTATGGTAAAAAAGGATGTTTACTGAGCTCCCCGTATCAATTAAGATTATATTGATTACCCAGGAATTTTCTGCTTCATCATCTTCGCCATCTACAGGTTTTGGATTAATTTCCAATTTTACGACCAATGGGCTATCATGCGTCTCTCGCGCTTCAGGAATCTCTTCAAAGTGAACGAAATAATCTGCATTTGCCATTCTTTTAATCTGCGATGTCTTCGCGATGTTCATCACTTCTCTATTATCAGCATCCCTCGCAAAAACCCTACTGAGAACATTATCATGAAAATCTTCAATTATTCGGTATGAATGTACAATGGAGTTGCAAAACAAATTTTTAGCTTTTGCTCCAACTTCTATTACGAATGTTTCTTTCCCCTTTGCTGAGTTTGTCCTGTGCATTTCTGGCGATGGTGGTAACGGTTGAACCTTCTCTTTACTTTTTAGAAAATGATTCAGCTTTCCTTGGTCAATCATTCTGAGGATGATTCTTTTTATATTTCTCGCGATCATTTGTTAAGTGTCCATGAAAGCGGTGGTAAGAACAGAACTCGTGACTTCTATCACCTGGTGGCGGCTCATTCCCCATGTTCCATGGTGCAGGTATGTTTTCCATCAAGAGTATAGCTTCCCATATTTTTTCCACACTAGTATTTAGTGGTGGCATTTTGATTTCCTCCCATACTACTCTCAGACTTCGCTGCCCTCCATGATAATTCTGCCTTCGACCTCCATAAGTTTCTTGCGGATGATCAAGTCTTTGAATTTTGTTATTGCCGCCACGGTTGTAGTAGTTCCTTTCCCTTTAAAATTCTTCCTGATCACGGCTTCCCATAGCTACTATCTTTGGTTGTCCATCATCTATTATCCTTTCTTGTTGCCCTTGCGAAGTGCTCGCTCATGTGTTTATCAATTTGGGTAATAAGCTTGCATTCGACATTTGAACTTGTATTCGCAACCGGGTATGATTCCATCTCATTTTGCCTTTCCTCTAGAGCAATATATTCCTCCCGAAGTTCTCGCAACTCAGTCATTGTAATTGTATTCTTGACTCTAAAAATTTGAATATATAACAAATTGGTTGTGAACATAGCGTTTATGAATGATAGAATGAGATATCTTTCATCCACTCGTCCATCCATTTCGCTACACATTGTCTTCCATCTCACAGTTAAGTGTCTCAAACTTTCGCCAACTCTTTGTTTCAGCCCAAATACATCTTCAATTCCTGGTCGCGAAGAGTTGTTACTTATATATGCCCCTAAGAATATAGCTTGTAAATGGTTGAATGACGTGATTGTGTTTCTTGGTAAACCCTCAAACCATTTCAGTGCTTTTCCTGTTAAACTTGATGCAAAATATTTGCACAATATGGCATCATGATTTTCCCATTGTAGCATACATCTCACATACGCTTTGATGTGTTGTATTGCACAAGTTGTTCCATCAAAAATGCTGGTTAATGCGGGTAAATTGAACTTTGGGGGTATTCCTCCTAACTGCACCTCTAGTGTAAAGGGGGTTTTCGCAGCCTCTTCGATGGCCTCATCCAATTGTCTTCTTCCTCCTCCCCCTTCTATTGTTCAACATTCCTCTCATCTCTGCCAACTCTCTCAAGATTTGTTCATTTACATCAGGATTCGAATTTATTGGTCTTTTTAGTTCTGCCTCTGTCCTTCTGCGTTCATGTCTACTTTGATTTTCTTGTCATCATTTTCTTCTCTTCTTTCTCTGCGACTTTCTCATTCATCTCGTTCACGAATTCGCACACCATTATATCTATCATTTTCTCTTCTTGGTTGTCTATCAGTTCTCCTTTGTATTCTTTCATATTCTTCATTGATATTTCCATTGTTGCGATTTTGCTCGCGCCTTCTTTCTCGATTGTCATGATTGTTCTGCCGAATTGCTTCCTCCAATTCCCGTTCTTCCATTTCTACTCTTAATCTTTCCCTTTCGCAAGCTAGACGCGCTTGTTCAATATAATGTTTTTCGATGTCATCTTCAATCTCCTTTTGTTTCCTCCGTGTTTCTCTCCCATGCAGTATTCTTCTTCCTTCTTCCTGATTTTCTTCACCAATTGGATTATTCTGCACTTGACGCTGCCTATTTTCTTGATTTCCGTCATTTTGGCCATTTCGTAGAATTCCGGGACGTGGAATACACACCACTTCTCTTCTTTCGACATCCTTCACCGGGATTTGGCTCTCTTTCTAGATTGTCTTCGTTAATATTTTCCACAGTAATGTTCTCCTCATATCTTCTCTAACCGATCCTGATCTTGACCTGTATTACTTCTCGACCTTCTATTCTGCAACCTCATATTTTCCATTCTTAACTCATGGTTTTGCCTTGTTAAATTTGCACGTTCTTCCGCTTCTAATCGCCTTTCTTCATGTATTGTTTGCCTCAATGCTTCTAATGCTGCGATTTCTTCATTTCCATGAATTGTTTCTCCCATCTCTTCTCGATTTCTCTCCTCTTGTCCATTATTTATCAATTGTTGCATCTCTTTCTTCCGTAGAATATGATATCCATGTATGCACACTCACCCTATCATAATCTATTACTCTATTCGGTGCTGGTTGAATTGGTGGTTGAATTTGGCCTTCTTCTCTATCTCTTGCGTTTATTCTTGATGGTTCACCTACTTCATTTCTCCTTTCTCCAGCTAATCTCCTGCTTCTTCTAACAGTTGTTGGTTGTTCTGATGTATTCCTTCTTCTAGCCATTTCTCAATTTCAGTAAGTTGTTGAAAATTATACGAAATTTCTTTCTTGTTACTCCTGATTCTTTCAATTCACAAGGTTGATCTCTACTCACTCCCTGTTTCTAGCGCCATTATGTAGTTGCAGGAAATCCTACACCACACCCCTCACTAGAATATACACAATTAAGTCATTTTAAGATGAATGATTATGATTCCTATTGATTGAATACTTGAATCTTTACAATATGAAATAGAAATGAGTTATAGAATTACAATCACTCTAAAACTTTCTCTCTCCTAATGACTTGCTTAACAATTCAAAAAGAACTCTCCCTTCAACAGACTTACTCAACCCTTTATATAGGGTAGTACACAGTGGATGACAACTAAGTTGTCCTTTATTTTCGGGAATGGCTTGCGAAATATCGCAAGCGTACAAGTATACAATCTCGCGACACTCTTAAACTTCGCCATATTTTCATATCTTCCTCATGTTCTGGCTGTCGTCAATCATTGCGTCATTTATTTTACTTCCCTGCGACTCCCTCGCAATGTCGTCATTTATTAATCTCGCGAAGTATTGATGTCGCGATATTCTGATCTTACAATGTGTTTGATGAACCAAAGAAATTAACACCAACCAGTCATAGTCCCTTTGCTTCACCAATTTTTTTATTCAAAAAGAAGGATAACTCATGGAGGTTTTATGTAGACTATAGAAGGCTTAATGATATTACGATCAAGGATAAATTTCCAATCCCCATTATTGATGAGCTACTAGATGAACTTCAAAGGTCCATAATATTTTCCAAGATTTATCTTAGAGCTGGATATCACCACATTAGAGTGTATGGACCAGATGTGCGCAATACTGCATTCAGAACTCACCAGGGACATTATGAGTTTAAGGTGATGCCCTTTGGACTCACTAGTGCTCTAGCTACATTTCAAGCCTTAATGAATGAAGTTTTCCAACCAGACTCAAGGAAGTTTGTTCTGGTATTTTTTGATGATATCCTAGTCTATATATAGCTCCTCAATGCAAGAATCTAGAACATCTTCAAATTGTGTTCTCTATTAAGGAGATACCAGTTATATGCTAAAATATCAAAGTGTTGCTTTAGCCAAACAAAATTAGAGTACTGTCATATTGCGACAACAAATGGAGTAGTTGCAGATCCTAGCAATATTGCAAGTATGAAGAAATGACCACTACCAACTAACATTAGAGAGTTAAGGGGATTTTTTTGTCTCACATGATACTACATGAAGTTTGTCCAAGGATATGAATCAATCTGCAGACCACTCACCAATATTTTGAAGAAAAACTCATTTTTGTGGACAGATGAAGCAACTAAAACCTTTGAACAACTTAAGGTTGCCATGATCAATACTCCAGTGTTAGCTTTACCATACTTTTCAAAGCAATTTACTATGTAGTCTGATGCAAGTAATGCTTGCATTGGAGTTGTCTTGACTCAAGGAGGTATGCCAATTGTTTATTATAGCAAACCATTAGGACCTAGAGCAGTAGCTCTATCTACTTATGAAAAAGAGTTGTTAGATGTAGTAATGGCAGTTACAAAGTGGAGGCACTACTTACAAGGTGGGAAATTCATCATATAGACAGACCATCAAAGCATTAGGTACTTTCTAGAAAATAAAATCACTACAGTACTCCAACAAAGGTGGTTGATGAAATTGCTAGGTTTTGATTATGAAATCAAGTACAAGAAGGAGATAAAGAATGTTGTTGAAGATGCTTTATCCAGAAGTTAATTGCAATGTCATGGCACTATCAAAACCAATCTGGAAACAAGGATTGTGGGGGGTCACTTAGGAATTCAAGCCACTTATATGATGATTAAAAGCTACTTATATTGGCCAGGTATGAAGAAGGATGTACTCTCTTTTGTCTCTTCATGTGATGTGTGTCAAAGAAATAAGAGTGACCATCAATTTCCTAGAGGTCTTCTCCATCCATTGCCAGTTCTAGAACAAGCTTGACAGCATATCACTATGGATTTCATTGGAAGCCTACTTATGAGTGAAAGGAAGAATCTCATTTTGGTGGTGATAGATAGACTAACTAAGTATAATCGCTTTATTGGTTTACAACATCCCTATACAACAACTGTTGTGGCTAAAGTTTTCTTAAATCAAGTATTTAAGCTACATGGATTGTCTGCTTCCATTGTGTTTGACAGAGACAAAGTGCTCACTAGTAATTTCTGGCAGGACTTATTCAAAGATTTGAGTACTAGTTTAAATTTTAGTACAGTTTACGACCCACAAACTGATGGGAAAACAGAGAGGGTAAATGCTTGTCTGGATAATTATTTGAGGTGTGTTATAGGTCATCAACCTAAGAAATTGTTTCAGTGGCTGGCTTTAGTAGAATGGTGGTATAACACCAGCTACCACACCATTTTGAATATGACCCCTTTCAAGGCTTTATATGGTTACAACCCACCACACATGGCATTTCCAACATCAGCAGTCACTTATGTTGCTACAATTGAGAGTTATATGAAGGAAAGGGATGCTATGCTTGATGTCCTTAAAGAGACACTATACAAAGCTCAAGAAAGAAAGAAATTTTGTGCTGAAAATAATAGAGTTGATAGAGTTTTTGAAGTTGAAGACATGGTGTATTTAAAATTGCAGCCTTACATACAAGATTCTGTAGCATTGCGCAAGAACTTCAAGCTCTCTGTTAAGTATTATGGTCCATTTACTATCCTCCAGAAGATTGGGTTGTTAGCTTATAAGTTAGAGTTATCAGCAAGTGCCAGGATCCACGCAGTTTTCCATGTCTCACAGTTGAAGAAACAGATTGTTCAAGCTCATCTTCCTTCACCAGCTTTACCTAAAGTTTATCATGAAGGAAATATTATCATGCAACATGAGAGCATCTCGGAGTTTAGAGAAGTTACGAGGAAAGTGATACAGTTACTCATCCAATGGACCAATTCATCTCCAGAGGATGCTATATGGGAAGACAAGACTAATATCGCATCTCACTATCCTAAGTTCATGGCAACACACTCATTTTCCTTGATCCTTAAGGACAAGGATAATTTTTAATGGTAGGGACAATGTCATGTATCCGTGTACCACAATATGGAGGGTTCCCTTATCCATAAATAACCAGTGAGGTAGTAGTAATTCTGTTGTGAGTGTGGGATACATAACACGTGTCTCTATGGAGATGGTCGATTTTAGATTTGAGAGTGTGAGACTATTAATTGTATAAGAGAGATATTTTCTACTCATTATTAATGAACTAATTATTGCGGATGTGTTCTCTGAACCAGACCTTCTTCCTTCATCCACTCCTTCTCTAATTCGTATCATTTCTTCTTCAATTCTTTTTTATTCTTCCCTGTCCCCTCTGATTCATCTATGCTCCTTCTCTAATTTCTGGATCTTGATAGTAAATACAGCTTTCCTGCAAAGTTTTATTTATTTATTTTTTATTCAAAAATTACTTACATTAAATCAAATCATGACAAGAACACTCTTAAGAGCAAGGACTATGAGACGATAACTCTCATTCAAATCGAAAAAAGTTGGATAGAAAATGATCAAATTAGGTGATATTATGGGATGAGAACTGTCCACTTTCACCCAAACTCATCCATTGAGTGAAAGTGGAGACTAAAAGGCTTAAGATCAGCTGCTTTGAAGAAAAAAATTGCTTGAGCGGCTGATCATCTGCCTCTCAAGCATATTTTCAGTTTGTTAAATATATTTAAAACTCTTTTAACGCGGGCCCATTCAGGTTTTTGTTTTGAGTTTTCTTTCTTTCTCAGACTTTTTTCTTCTTCTCTTTTGTCCCTCTTTGGTTGGGTACAATCCTTTTGGACTCTTAATTTTTCAATGAATCCTCTCTTGATGTCCAAAAAAAAAATATACTAAAGTTGTTGATGTCAGGGTCCTAATTTTTTTTCAAACGGCTGAACATCAACTGCTTAGTGTGTTAAAGTAACTTTGTCATGGTCATAAATATACTCTTTCACTTAGTCTGTTATTGGATTCGGTATTCGTAGATCTTGTTCTTAGAAAATGTATACAAAATTAGACTCTTTAAGATAATATAGTGACCCCTCTAAGTTAAGATATCTTGTAGGCTATAGCACAAGCTCAACATATCCGTAGTTAGAAGAAGAAGAAAATTGTTTATTGATCAATCCTCGATTTATCACTTTCATATCCTCATAAGCCTTCAGGGAAAAAGTAGGATTTACTAGAAGGAAATTGGGGAAGTAGGGAAGGAACTACATTGGTTGGTCACTTAAGATGTCAATGGGCTATTTAAAGTTCAGCCCATTAGTCCAGTTGGTCTTGGAAATGAGATTTGGACCCATTAGCTTCACGTTAGGCACATATAGGAACGCAAAAATGTGTTAGCTTTCTTCCAAAATCTAGATAGAGATAATAATAACTAGAAAAAATGTTGATGACATACTTATCACAGATAACAACAGATCTTACTGTTATGATCTCATTTCTCAGTTTGGTACTCATTTTCCTTTGAAAGTGATAGGTGTCTAAAACACCTAATTTACTATCTAGTAGTTACGCTTTCTTTGCTATTTTTTCTTGTGAATTATGTACTTTTCGCGTGTTTTTGAGTTATTAGGTACTCTGGAGTCGCATGGAGAAAAAGAAGCGGAAATCATTCAATTTGAGCAAAAGGGCAAAATTGTCATTTCATGGGCGAACACTAGCTGGAGCCCACTCAAGGTTAAGGGACAACTCTCTTTTGGAAGAGTATTAAATGACAACCAGCATTGGTTAGGGGGCTGCTAGCTGTGTAGCCCTTATCAGAAGCCACCTAAGTGGGAATAACCATCCCATTCTTACACCTAAACCTAAGTCGAGAGAAATGTTTTCTCTAACATTTATCTACTTCTCCACCTGAAATGATTGAGAGGCGATGTTACTTTGAAGTTGAGTCGATGGATTTGAAGCCGAAGAATTACAACAACAATCGAAATGGGTATTCTGTAGATTTGATTTTGAGGTGATGTTGTCTGGATTACAAGAAGGAAGAAGCAGAAATTGCAGCTGCTGGTTCATGAACTGAAGAGAAGATTTTCATGGGTTCTGGTGATGAGATTGCAAAGAGAAACAGACTCAGATGACGAACCATGGATCGACGATGGTTGTTCTCAGAAGACTATCGATCTGAGAAGAAGTTGCCGCTAACGTGAATCGAGAAGACATTGTTGAGCTCGAATCAGGTTAGGGTTAATGGTGAATGATATTGTTTCTCATGGTGACATAAAGTGATGGGTTTGTGGAAGAATGGTCTGCTGGTGCTGCAACGAGTTGAATGGAGTTTGCACTAAATTCAGTTATAGTGTTCTTCCAATTTCGGCTCTAATCTGAGATGAGATTGAAGTTGAGCAAGCGAAAAGAAGAAAAATTGATTGAAGGGTCTAGATTTGATAAGAAAAGATGGGTTGAACTCGAATTCGAGTTTGGATTGATTATGGTAGTGAACACAGGTAGCAAGAGATGGAGCTGTTGCCGCCAATGGAAGCTGTAACTGGAGAAGCAATGCAAGGGAAGCAGTGGTGTTGTATGTGTGAATTGAATGGAGAGGCAGGAATGAACTAAGCTACTGGCATTGCAGGTCTCAGGTGCAAGACCTTGCTGCTGTTGGAGTTGTAATGGAGTTGAGGGACTGGTGATGTTTAGTTGGGTATGAATCTGATAAAATAGATGTATGTCTAGGCTGTATGACAGGGAAAACTCAATGGAGAATGGCTCAGGTGATAGCATTTGTTGTTGCTAATGCTGAGGTTCAGGTGGTGTTTATAGCCAAGGAAATGGTGCTCTGCAACAGACTGAGGTTGCAGCTCAAATGGAGGGATAGGTGGTAGCTGGTGCAGTCGAGTTTGGTGAAAGCAGAGAGATAGCTAGTGAAAGAAGTGATGACTAGTTTGGGTCGCTCTTAATGGAGTCGAGAAGTGTCGCTGCTGCTGTGAAAATGGCAGCTGCTTTTACCATTGGTAGAGACAAAATGGAATGGAGATGCAACTTGGTGTCAAAAGCTGAAACTTGAGTTGAAGTTATAAGTTCTGGTAGCTGACAGTGGTGATGGCCAAAGAATCGCAGCTGCAAGTGAAAGAATGGTGCAATGAGCTGCATGAGCTGTTGGTGTTGTGCTAATGCTGATTGTGAGACAACAAAACTGTGGCTGTAATTGAAGATAAGGCAAGGAAATAAAAATGGTGGTGTTGTGTTTGCTGCCAGGGAAGGAGTATATGCGTGTTGGTGCAGGTATGTATAGTTGGAACTGGTGCAGGTGCAGGCAGGCTATGGATTATCATGGGTTTGAAGCTGTGATGACTGAATCTGAGGATGTCTCTGAGATGAATGTTAGGTTCAGGGGATATTGCAGATGGAGTAGTGGATAGTTCTGGTGGCTCCGAGGTGTCGTAAATGGAATGGATGTGAAGGTTCAGGTGCTGGTATTAATGGCACTGTTGAGAAGAGTTCGAAACCCCAGGAAATAGAGATAGAAGGGCTGATGATGATGTAGGCCTTGTGGTGAAGTTGTGGGATGCTCATTGTTGTTGCCGCTGCAGTCTGGTGGTTGTTGCAGTCTGGTGGTTGTTGCAGGGGAGTAAAGAGCAGCTGTAGTTGTTTGGAAGTGAACTGAATTTGGCAGAGGGAGAATCGATGCTGGTTTGCAAGTCTGCAGCTGATAGGTGTTTGGCAGAAGTTGAGCTGTTGTTGTAGAGTTCAATTTGCTATTGTCTCAGTGGGCAGAGCTGAATTGATGATGTTGATGCAATTTTAAAATGGAGAAGGAGATGGTGCTGCTTCAAGGAAATGGCTGCAAAGTTATGCCAGCCAAGATGGTCACTAAGGAGTTAGTGAAGCACAATCTTAGTGCAACACAGCATAGTTCAGTGCAAAGGCCTTGGCGACTCAGCTCATCCAGCTGAGTAAGAAGCTAGTTAGACCCTGACTCCACCTGACTCGATGACTCGGTGCTTGACCGAGTTGACCCGGCCGAGTTGGATCGCTGACCCGGGTTGACCCGTTGACCGGTGACCGGGCGGACTTTGCCGGTCACCTAAGCCGATTTCCGGCCACAATACCAGTTTTCCGGCGACGATTTTTTTTGGACATATTTTCTACATGGGTTTCTCTCTCTTATGGGCTTGGTGGATTTTCATCTAATGGACTTTGAAGACTTGACCTAATTTTGGAAGAAAGGAAAAGCTATAAAAGAAAAATTCTACAACTTTTGGGATACATCTTATTCTTGGGAACTTGGAGAGCCGCTTTTGTTTACGCAACTAGGGTTTGTTTTTGTTCATCTTCTTCTTTATTCAACTTATATTTTTGTGATGAACTCCATAGCTATGAGTAGCTAAATTTTATATTATTGGTTAAGGATGTAGTCCTATTTCTAAAACTTGTGTTTGCTTTATGTATTAGTTTTCTCTCTTGATTATCGTTCAATTCTTTACTGTTTTTATGATCACATGATTGAAGTATTGTGATAGGATTATGATGTTTGATTAGTTAAGTGGCCAATTAATTGAACTTGCATCTTAGTCCATAGCTATTTTAGGGTTTTTCATCGAGCGATAACCCTGAATACAAGTAGCATGATATGTTTACGGTTTGTAGTGATACACTCTCTTAATCATATGTAGAGTTTGACCATTGTCCGAATTGTTATGTGCAACGCATGACAATTGCATTGATTAGCCTATTTCTGAAACTTAATGCTCCTAGGAATTGAACTTGATTAGCGCAAGGCGTTAGGTTATTCTTTAGGTAGAATTCACATACGCAACCCTAATGTGTGTGTTGATGAACTTAGGAAATTAATAGATTATCTTGCTCTCTCGATTCTCTAGGCTTTTGATAACACAAGAGATTAAATCGTAATTCTAATCATATATGCAAGCACATGTCTAAGATTGAAGATGAATTCCTTGACCAATATCTTTCTCCATTGATTACTTTCTACAATTTACTTTGTTTTAATTTGCTTTTATTGCTTACATAAAATTCAGAAATCCCCCCAATTGGTTACTTTAAGAAATTGAATACGTAATAACTACAATCGCCTCTCTGTGGAAATGAACTCTTTCTTATCATATACTTTAGGAAAGTGAAATTATTTTTGACGCATACGACAACGATCAAATTTTGGCGCCGTTGCCGGGGAGGCATACGGCTAGTTATTAAGTTTTTAGTTTCTTATTTCTGTTTTTGCTTTTATCTTTGCTTCTTGTTTTCTTGTCTTGTTTCTCACTTGTTTGCGAGAATTGTTTTCAGGTACCTAATCCCTGGCTTCTAAAGATTGGAATTATACACGGTGCGGGATAACTACTCGAAGAGGCACAATACTCCAACCAAGTAAAGATACAACGGAAGAACAAGAGTTGGAAACGGAAGAAGAGACTTTCCAACAAGGAGAAGCAGTTTTAGAACAAGAGGTTCCGGGTGAACAAGAACCACCTTTTGAAGAAAAAGAAGAAACAATGGGTGATGCAAATCGTTCACTCAAGGAGTTAGCTTCTCATAGGCTTGATACACAACAGGGGTGTATTCAAACAAACTCTACTTTTGAGATAAAACCGGGGTTGCTTAGAGAATTACCAAAGTTCCATGGCATGTTGAATGAAGACCCAAACAAACATCTTATGGACTTCCACACCATTGTCACGGCCATGCTTCCAGCGGATGTTGCGGCGGATGGTGCAATGTTGAAAGTTTTCCGTTTCTCTTTAATGGATAGTGCTAAGGATTGGTTGTACTATTTACCTCCCGGAAGTGTCACAACATGGAATGGGCTGAAGAAACTCTTTTTAGAAAGATATTTTCCTGCATCAAAGGCTACTTAAATTCGCAAGGAGATTTGTGGGATGAAGCAAAATGTGGGAGAATCCTTATATGAATATTGGGAACGCTACAAGAGATTGGTGGCAAGCTGTCCTCACCATCAATTCAGTGACGCTATGATCATCCAGTATTTCTATGAAGGACTTCAATCAAGTGATAGGAATCTTCTCGACGCTGCGGGTGGTGGTGCATTAGTGAACAAGACGGTGGCACAAGCTAGAGAGTTGATTAAAAATATGGCAGCGAACTCACAACAATTCTTGAGTCGTGGTTCGGATGTGATTCTAAGATGGGAGAATGAGGTGAACGAGGTTGAGGAACTTCGTCAACAAATGGGTAACATGAACGCAATGCTTCAACAAGTTGCAGCCGCAGTGATACCGAGTTCTTCTCAATCTTATGAAGACGAGCAAGCTAATGCGATCTTTCCAAATCAACAAAGACGGTATGATCCCTACTCCAACACTTACAATCCGGGATGGAGAGATCACACCAATTTTAGCTATGCCAATAAGCAAGGAGCGATTCAACAATCTAGTTTCAACAACCCGAGTGGATTTCAACCTCAACAACAACAATTCCAGCCGAGACAAAAATTTCAACAACAACAACAACCTCAAACTATGGGGTCTAATATGGAGGAGTTGCTTAAATCTTTAATGCAAAGAACGGAGAGTTCGGTTAAGGATTTGCAAACTCAAGTTGGTTCTATGGCTATGGAGTTGAATCAATTGAAGGCACAAAATGGTGGGAAACTCCCTTCTCAACCTATCAACCCAAAAGAGGGTGTCAATGCAATTACGTTGAGAAGTGGTACACAACTTGTGCAACCCGAAGTTGCTGATTCGGGCGCGGTGGAAACACCAAAGGAACCTGTTTTGGAGGAGAAAGTCGAGGATTCTCCCCAAACTTCTGAGGTACCTATTTCTAACTCTAAAACTCCGGTTTCTACTTATGTTCCTCCTCTACCTTTCCCTCGCAGATTTGCAAATTCCAAGAAGGCGGAACTAGAAAAGGAGATTTTAGACATTCTTAAGAAGATCCATGTGAACATACCACTCATAGATGCAATCAAGCAAGTTCCAAGGTATGCAAAGGTGTTGAAGGACTTGTGTACCAATAAGCAAAGGCTCAAAGGTAATGAAGTGCTTAGTGTGGGGGAGAATGCTTCGGAAATCTTACAACACAAACTCCCACTTAAGTGCAAGGACCCTGGAAGCTTTGACATTCCCGTCATAATTGGTAACACCACATTTAATAAAGCTATGTTGGACTTAGGTGCATCCGTTAATGTCATGCCTGCGTCTATGTATAATTCACTTGATCTTGGTCCTCTTAAAAAGTCTGGAATTGTGTTGCAATTTGCCGATCGTTCTAATGTCTACCCAATGGGTATTGTTGGGATGTTCTTGTGTAGGTTAATCAACTTGTATTTCCAGCGGACTTTTGCGTGTTAGAGATGGATGAAGGTTCACCGGACTCGTCTCTTCCATTGCTACTTGGGCGTCCCTTCATGAAAACGGCGAAAACCATTATTGATGTGGACAAGGGAACGCTAACTATGGAGTCTGATGGAGAAATAATACGTTTCAACATTTTCGAGACGATGAGATATCCTAGTGATGTCCACTCTTGTTTCTCCATTGATGTGATGGACACATTGGCGCAACAAATATTTGAGTTGAATGGTGTTGGTACTTTGGAAACCGTGCTCACTACACCTATTGACAATGGTTATGCATATAGTGATGAGATTAAAGAAACCATTGGTTCTCTTGACTCATTACCGGAAAAATCAGCAATTAAGAATATTTCATATGCTTCTTTACCTTGCAATAATGAAAAACTTGTGCCATCTATTGTTAAATCTCCAAGTTTAGAATTGAAACCTCTTCCAAGTCACTTAAAGTATTTGTACTTGGGTGACAATGAAGACTTACCCGTGATTGTTTCTAACGAGCTTAATGAATTACGAGAGCAAAAACTTCTAAGGGTGCTAAGGAAGTACAAGACGGCCATATGATGGACAATCGCCGATATCAAGGGTATAAGCCCCTGCCGTTTGTATGCACAAGATCCGTGTGGAGGATGATGCAAAGCCTACAAGGGAAGCGCAACGTCGTTTGAACCCTCCCATGATGGAAGTTGTGAAAAGGAGATACTCAAGCTTTTGGACGTGGGTGTTATCTACCCCATATCCGATAGCAAGTGGGTAAGCCCAGTACAAGCAAGTACCAAAGAAATCAGTGTGACGGTGGTGGAGAATGATAAGAATGAACTTGTCCCAACTCGTGTGCAAACAGATTGGAGGGTTTGTATTGATTATAGAAAATTGAATGCCACCACTATAAAAGACCACTTTCCATTACCTTTTATTGATCAAATGCTTGAACGTTTAGTGGACACTCTTACTATTGCTTTCTTGATGGCTATTCGAGTTATAATCAGTTGTGATAGCACCGGAGGACCAAGAGAAAACCACTTTCACTTGCCCTTTCGGTACTTTTGCTTATAGAAGGATGCCTTTTGCCTTATGCAATGCTCCAGCTACCTTTCAAAGGTGTATGGTAAGTATCTTCTCGGAATATGTTGAAAACATAATCGAAGTGTTCATGGACGACTTTAGTGTCTTTGGTGATTCATTTGACCTTTGCTTGAACAATTTGTCTCTAATCCTTGAACGACGTGTTGAAACAAATCTTGTGCTAAATTGGGAGAAGTGCCATTTCATGGTAACTCATGGCATAGTTTTAGGCCATATAATATCTTCTAAAGGCTTGGAAGTCGATAAATCTAAGATAGACCTTATTCGTGCTCTAACCCCTCCCACTACGGTGAGGGAGATTCGCTCTTTTCTTGGTCATGCAGGTTTTTATCGTAGATTCATCAAGGACTTTTCCAAGATAGCATCACCACTTTGTAACTTATTGCAAAAAGATGTGGTTTTTAACTTTGATGAGAAATGTATGGCGGCATTCAATCGTTTGAAAGAACTTTTGATTTCAGCTCCTATCATTAAACCACCGGATTGGAGCAAGCCCTTTGAGCTTATGTGTGATGCTAGTGATTATGCGGTTGGTGCGGTGCTTGGGCAGCGTGTGGGGAAGATACCTCATGCCATTTATTATGCTTCTAGAACGTTAAATGAGGCCCAACAAAACTACACAACCACTGAAAAAGAGTTATTAGCTATTGTTTTTGCTTTGGAAAAGTTTCGCTCTTATCTAATTGGTACAAAAGTTGTTGTTTTTTCTGATCATGCAGCACTTAGATACTTGCTTACAAAGAAAGAGGCGAAACCGAGGCTCATACGATGGATTTTACTCTTGCAAGAGTTTGATATTGAAATCAAAGACAAGAAAGGAATTAAGAACACCGTTGTGGATCACTTGAGCCGTCTCGCTGTGGACAAGGAGACTATCCCGTTGCGTGAAAGTTTCCCGGATGAGCAACTATTCTCAATTGCCTTTGGAGAACCATGGTACACTGATATTGTTAATTACTTAGTGTCTAAACAAATCCCAAAGAACTTGTCTCGTCTTTGAGAGGACAAACTTAAGAATTTAGGAAACCAATACATATGGGATGATCCATACTTATGGAAACATTGTAGTGACCAAGTAATACGTAGGTGTGTTCCCGAAATTGAATTTAATTCTATCTTGTCTTTTTGCCACTCATATGCTTGTGGAGGACACTTTGGGAGTAAGAGAACCGCTCTCAAGGTATTAGAATGTGGTTTCTTTTGGCCAACTTTGTTTAAGGATGCACATGCATTTTGTATCACATGTGATAGGTGCCAAAGAACCGGCAATCTAGGTGCTCGAAATCAAATGCCGCAAACTATTATTCAATTTGTGGAGGTTTTTGATGTATGGGGAATTGATTTTATGGGTCCTTTTGTCAATTCTAATGGGAATTATTATATCTTGCTTGTTGTGGATTATGTCTCGAAATGGGTGGAAGCTAAGGCCACCCCAACTAATGATTCTAAAGTTGTTTCAGATTTTGTGCAAGCTAATATATTTGCAAGGTTTGGAATTCCAAGGGCTATAATTAGCGATGGAGGTTCACACTTTAAAAAAAGGTTCTTGTAAAGCTTGTTAAGGAAGTACAATGTGTCGCATAGGATTGCAACACCATACCATCCACAAACAAATGGACAAGCCGAGGTGTCTAACCGGGAGGTGAAATCCATTCTAGAAAAGACGGTGAATCCAACAAGGAAAGATTGGAGTTCGCGACTTAATGATGCTTTGTGGGCATATAGAACCGCATATAAAACACCTATTGGGATGTCTCCTTTTAGGCTTGTTTATGGTAAACCTTGTCACTTACCCGTGGAAATTGAGCATAAGGCGTTTTGGGCTATTAAGCAATGCAATATGGAGTTGGATGGTGCTGGAAGGCAAAGGAAGTTACAACTTCAAGAGTTATAGGAGATTCGTAATGATGCATTTGAAAGTTCGCGGATTTACAAGGAAAAGACGAAAGCTTTTCATGATAATATGATTACAAAGAAACAATTTTGCATTGGGCAGAAAGTGCTTTTGTTTAATTCTCGCTTGCAATTATTTCCAAGTAAATTAAGGTCACGTTGGATTGGACCTTTTATTGTGACTAATGTGTTTTCTCATGGTGCAGTGGAAATTCGTAGTTTAGCTACGGAAATGAACTTAAAGTGAATGGGCACCGGTTGAAACCATATTATGAGAACTTCTCTTCGGACGTCGTGGAAGGAGTTAATCTTGTGGAAGTACTCCCTCTGGAGGAGTCATAGAAAGCAAGGAGTTAGTCGGTCTGACGACTTTAAACCAAGCGCTAAATGGGAGGCAACCCATCGGTTTTGTATCTCTTATCTTTTCTTTTCTTTTCTTGTCATGTTTTTACTTTTTCTGATTTTTGTCACTTTTCCGTTAAGATTTCCCACCTTGACTTCTTTGGACGATTCAATTACATTGAGGACAATGTAAAGTTTAAGTGTGGGGGAGTGGTTTGCTTTGTAAATTTTTCAAATTTTTCAACTTTTGTGTACATTAGTGAATAAGAAAACTCCAACTTGTAGTTAGTTTAGAGTCACATAGTATACATGTCGCTAAGATTACATCGAGAATCTCATAATAGTGACTGAACTTAGAGATGACAGAGAACATGATCGGGTTTCTTAATTGTATGAGAGTTAAAGTTGGATTTAACCATGCCGGTGGCAAATAAGGTGCGATCGAAATTCGGTATTGGAGTAGTGGTCCCCATAGTGGAGACTACCCAAGTTACATAATGTGAGGCACCAACCTTCAATTCCTTGAACTGTCTAAATTTGTGCTTTTTGAGTGTGTGTCACCGTACGTAAATTCCGGGCAGAATGGTGAGCTGCCCAACTTCCCACCATAGAAGCACTATTTTGATCTCTTGAGTGCTATTTTTATCAACCATGATGGTGACATCGAATTGCTAACTTACATACCACTTGTAATCTTGTTCGCAGTTAGCACCATCCACCTTATCTCTCTCTACACCAACAGGTCCATAGAAACACCATCATCATCAACAAGAGGAGCATCACAGATTTGAAGGAAAGTTGAACACGTTTAAGGTTTACAAGCAACGATACGGAAATGGGCAGATTTCAGATTTGAGTAAAGCAACAAGACAAGGAGCAAAATTTTTATAAGTTGAAGACTATTGTATAAGAGCGAAATTATCAAGGATGAGAGTTCGAGAAGTTTATGATATCAAGACATACAAGTTGTGAAGAATCAAGTGGTAAAGTACTTACACCATGGCCTTTGTACTTACGTTTTTATTTTATTTTATGTGTATTTTGTTTTCTCTTGTCTGGAAAAAAAAAAAAAAAAAAAAAACGAAAATAAATTAAAAAAAAAAAAAAGAGAGACAAGAGAAAAAATGTTTAGGTTTGTTAATAATTTTTATTATTTTGTTTTATTTTTATTTTTGTATTTGTTTTATTTCTGATTTCAAAAAAAAAAAAAAAAAGAATTTTTTTTTTTTGGGTTTGTTTAAGTTTTGTTTTCTTTAATAAAGCCAAGGAAAAGAAGGAATATCTATAATGAAGTTTCAAGCAACAAGGAATTAGAGGAAAGAATCATATTGTCGAGATTATACGAAGTTCAAGAGTTATCATCAAGAGTTGAAGACCGAAGACGAAGATGAAGACACCGATTGAAGACCGAAGACGTTTCTATGGATGTTTGTGAGAGTGGTGCTAGGCGCACGCCGAACGGATAACGATGTAAGTAAGCATATTCCCACCTTCGTTAAATGGTTGATTTCCTTTCAAGAGATCGTCGAAAAATGGGTTTTCAAAAATTATAAAAGATGTGGGTTTTCAAAACATTCGGAGGGTTAAGCCTTCCTACCATTCAACGTGTCGCAGGATTCTCTCTTCATTCAAACCTGGACACATGTGTGACCCATAAAAAAGCTATTTATTATTGAGAGCAATGTCATAAAACCCTTTCTTGTGAGGCAGAGTCGAGACTTTTGATCACTCCGAACCCGAATTTTAGTCGAGAAGGGATGGTTATTTCTCTCTCAACTTTTAAGAATGAGATTATGTTCATTTATGTGTCTAACTTCTTATGACTAGTGTGCAGAATCTCTATGTCTTCTTAGCGCGTTGGATATTATCATTACGAAGAACTAGTAAGTTGGAAAAATAGGTTTTGTGGGTATATCTCTAGTAAACCCTCACGAGAATATAACTCATCCACTAGGGACACCTAGGGGTTTAAAGGCTTGTTATTTATGCTAAAAGTGACCGTAGCCTCGACGACACGGAGTTGTATGTATTCTTTAGAATTGTTTTGTTTGATTTGCTCGAGGACTAGCAAAGTCTAAGTGTGGGGAATCTGATAGGTGTCTAAAACACCTAATTTACTATCTAGTAGTTACGCTTTCTTTGCTATTTTTTCTTGTGAATTATGTACTTTACGCGTGTTTTTGAGTTATTAGGTACTCTGGAGTCGCATGGAGAAAAAGAAGCGGAAATCATTCAATTTGAGCAAAAGGGCAAAATTGTCATTTCATGGGCGAACACTAGCTGGAGCCCAGTCAAGGTTAAGGGACAACTCTCTTTTGGAAGAGTATTAAACGACAACCAACATTGGTTAGGGGGCTGCTAGCTGTGTAGCCCTTATCAGAAGCCACCTAAGTGGGAATAACCATCCCATTCTTACACCTAAACCTAAGTCGAGAGAAATGTTTTCTCTAACATTTATCTACTTCTCCACCTGAAATGATTGAGAGGCGATGTTACTTTGAAGTTGAGTCGATGGATTTGAAGCCGAAGAATTACAGCAACAATCGAAATGGGTATTCTGTAGATTTGATTTTGAGGTGATGTTGCCTGGATCACAAGAAGGAAAAAGCAGAAATTGCAGATGCTGGTTCATGAACTGAAGAGAAGATTTTCATGGGTTCTGGTGATGAGATTGCAAAGAGAAACAGACTCAGATGACGAACCATGGATCGACGATGGTTGTTCTCAGAAGACTATCGACCTAAGAAGAAGTTGCCGCTAACGTGAATCGAGAAGACATTGTTGAGCTCGAATCAGGTTAGGGTTAATGGTGAATGATATTGTTTCTCATGGTGACAGAAAGTGATGGGTTTGTGGAAGAATGGTCTCATTGGTGTCTGCAACGAGTTGAATGGAGTTTGCACTAAATTCAGTTATAGCGTTCTTCCAATTTCGGCTCTAATCTGAGATGAGATTGAAGTTGAGCAAGCGAAAAGAAGGAAAATTGATTGAAGGGTCTATATTTGATAAGAAAAGATGGGTTGAACTCGAATTCGAGTTTGGATTGATTATGGTAGTGAACACAGGTAGCAAGAGATGGAGCTGTTGCCGCCAATGGAAGCTGTAACTGGAGCAGCAATGCAAGGGAAGCAGTGGTGTTGTATGTGTGAATTGAATGGAGAGGCAGGAATGAACTAAGCTACTGGCATTGCAGGTCTCAGGTGCAAGACCTTGCTGCTGTTGGAGCTGTAATGGAGTTGAGGGACTGGTGATGTTTAGTTGGGTCTGAATCTGATAAAATAGATGTATGTCTAGGCTGTATGACAGGGAAAACTCAATGGAGAATGGCTCAGGTGATAGCATTTGTTGTTGCTAATGCTGAGGTTCAGGTGGTGTTTATAGCCAAGGAAATGGTGCTCTGCAACAGACTGAGGTTGCAGCTCAAATGGAGGGATAGGTGGTAGCTGGTGCAGTCGAGTTTGGTGAAAGCAGAGAGATAGCTAGTGAAAGAAGTGATGACTAGTTTGGGTCGCTGTTAATGGAGTCGAGAAGTGTCGCTGCTGCTGTGAAAATGGCAGCTGCTTTTACCATTGGTAGAGACAAAATGGAATGGAGATGCAACTTGGTGTCAACAGCTGAAACTTGAGTTGAAGTTATAAGTTCTGGTAGCTGACAGTGGTGATGGCCAAAGAATCGTGCAAGTGAAAGAATGGTGCAATGAGTCGCATGAGTCACAGGTGTTGTGCTAATGTTGATTGTGAGACAACAAAACTGTCATTCAGTAATTGAAGATAAGGCAAGGAAATAAAAATGGTGGTGTTGTGTTTGCTTTGCCAGGGAAGGAGTATATGCGTGTTGGTGCAGTATGTGGAGTTGAACTGGTGCAGGTGCGGGGCGGGCTATGGATTATCATGGGTTTGAGGTCATGATGACTGAATCTGAGGATGTCTCTGAGATGAATGTTAGGTTCAGGGGATATTGCAGATGGAGTAGTGGATAGTTCTGGTGGCTCCGAGGTGTCGTAAATGGAATGGATGTGAAGGTTCAGGTGCTGGTATTAATGGCACTGTTGAGAAGAGTTCGAAACCCCAGGAAATAGAGATAGAAGGGCTGATGATGATGTAGGCCTTGTGGTGAAGTTGTGGGATGCTCATTGTTGTTGCCGCTGCAGTCTGGTGGTTGTTGCAGGGGAGTAAAGAGCAGCTGTAGTTGTTTGGAAGTGAACTGAATTTGGCAGAGGGAGAATCGATGCTGGTTTGCAAGTCTGCAGCTGATAGGTGTTTGGCAGAAGTTGAGCTGTTGTTGTAGAGTTCAATTTGCTATTGTCTCAGTGGGCAGAGCTGAATTGATGATGTTGATGCAATTTTAAAATGGAGAAGGAGATGGTGCTGCTTCAAGGAAATGGCTGCAAAGTTATGCCGGCCAAGATGGTCAGCTAAGGAGTTAGTGAAGCACAATCTTAGTGCAACACAAAGATAGTTCAGTGCAAAGGCCTTGGCGACTCAGCTTATCCAGCTGAGTAAGAAGCTAGTTAGACCCTGACTCCACCTGACTCGATGACTCGGTGCTTGACCGAGTTGACCCGGCCGAGTTGGATCGCTGACCCGGGTTGACTTGTTGACCGGTGACCGGGCGGACTTTGCCGATCACCGAAGCCGATTTCCGGCCACAATACCAGTTTTCCGGCGACGATTTTTTTTGGACATATTTTCTACATGGGTTTCTCTCTCTTATGGGCTTGGTGGATTTTCATCTAATGGACTTTGAAGACTTGACCTAATTTTGGAAGAAAGGAAAAGCTATAAAAGAAAAATTCTACAACTTTTGGGATACATCTTATTCTTGGGAACTTGGAGAGCCGCTTTTGTTTACGCAACTAGGGTTTGCTTTTGTTCATCTTCTTCTTTATTCAACTTATATTTTTGTGATGAACTCCATAGCTATGAGTAGCTAAATTTTATATTATTGGTTAAGGATGTAGTCCTATTTCTAAAACTTGTGTTTGCTTTATGTATTAGTTTTCTCTTGATTATCGTTCAATTCTTTATTGTTTTTATGATCACATGATTGAAGTATTGTGATAGGATTATGATGTTTGATTAGTTAAGTGGCCAATTAATTGAACTTGCATCTTCGTCCATAGCTATTTTAGGGTTTTTCATCGAGCGATAACCCTGAATACAAGTAGCATGATATGTTTACGGTTTGTAGTGATACACTCTCTTAATCATATGTAGAGTTTGACCATTGTCCGAATTGTTATGTGCAACGCATGACAATTGCATTGATTAGCCTATTTCAAACTTAATGCTCCTAGGAATTGAACTTGATTAGCGCAAGGCGTTAGGTTATTCTTTAGGTAGAATTCACATACGCAGCCCTAATGTGTGTGTTGATGAACTTAGGAAATTAATAGATTATCTTGCTCTCTCGATTCTCTAGGCTTTTGATAACACAAGAGATTAAATCGTAATTCTAATCATATATGCAAGCACATGTCTAAGATTGAAGATGAATTCCTTGACCAATATCTTTCTCCATTGATTACTTTCTACAATTTACTTTGTTTTAATTTGCTTTTATTGCTTACATAAAATTCGAAATCCCCCAATTGGTTACTTTAAGAAATTGAATACGTAATAACTACAATCGCCTCTCTGTGGAAACGAACTCTTTCTTATCATATACTTTAGGAAAGTGAAATTATTTTTGACGCATACGACAGCGATCAGAAAGATATAGGTGATATAAATTAATTCGTGGGACTTGAAGTTAATAAGAATGCTAATGGCTTGTTGATAGACACATTTTTGTGTCTAATTTGTCTCGATTTTATATATTAATAGTGCTCATTTTTGTACTTATTATGGTGTTTTATGTGTGTGTAGGTATTTTTGGCCAATAAACATTTTTGGAAAAATCGGCTCGAAAAGTTGCACCCGGAGGACACCTACTATTCGGACTCTCATTTTGGATAAGGGGTGACCAAATTACTAAGGGGCACCCAGATTGCTATCGGCACACCTAAACCTGTTAAGGGGAGGTTATCTTCTCCAGTTCAAGTACAGAAAAAAAAAAGGCGGGAAAAAAAATTGGTTTTCACGGCAGAAATTAGGGTTGAGATTTTGATCGAGTTTTATGGAGACTAAAAGGCTGAAATTGATTGGGTTTACTTATTAGGCCTAAACAGGCCTGGTATAGTCGTTTGATTGAATCCAAATTGGCTAGAACTCGAGTTGGAGCAAAACAGAGGTGAAAGAAGTTACGGGTCTCTGTTGGCCTGGTTTTTGGTTTTACAGGGAGACTAAAGGCGAGATATTATTTCCTAAGATGAGTTTCTATCTAAGGAAGATTTGGGGAGGAGTTGGAAAGATCAGAAACGCGTGAAACATGTAAGGGAAGAAATTATTGCCGTAACTTCCACGAAAATAAAAGAAGAAATTTAATCGGGATTTTGAGGTTTCTGAAGTGTATAAAAGGCTTTGTCGAGTTCCAGAGAGGGGTATTGAAGTTTAGAAGAAGTTAGGGAAGTTTAGAACACCACAGAGCCGAGAAATCAAAGTTGCACGAAACCGGGTTTTTCTACTGGTGCACAAGGAAGAACACGAAGAACAAAAGGCCATTGAAGACAGTCGTTTTTGGGGTCTTAAAATCAGCGACAAAGCAACAAAGTGTTTACAACGAGTTTTAGAATAAATTTTTGTAACGCCGATACACTATTGCAAACAGTCTGTGTTATTACTTTTCACTCTTTTAATCAACTTTTGAGCAACAAAAACATATTTTGAGACCATGATTAATATGAAGAGCTAAACCCCATTGCTGAGGCGATAGAGGAAGCTATTTTTCCAACAAAAAGTGGTATATTCTATTTTATCTTTTTATTTGCAATTATTATATGATTATTTGCCTTGAACTATTATTGAATATGATTTTTATTTGAGTGATTGTGATCTATTTTGATGGAGTATGCTTAGTTTTAAGACTTTTGATGCTTCATACTTGGTATTTACAATTATTACTTTTGAAAATCTACTTGTTGCAATATTTTAGAATCAAATTAAACAACAAAATTGCATAAATATAAGTATTGGTTTAATCACTTTGAACTTGGAAAATAGTGGAATCTTAGCCTCAGTGTTTCTTTTAATATTGATATCATCTTTGTTTAAGTTTGCCATAATTTTTAGTGAGTTCTCTATTTTAGTTTTAGAATTTAAGTCTAAGTTATCCTTCACAAGTTCGAGAATCGAAACTCTTTTTACCACTATATCACAACCACATCACTTGTTTCTTTCACAAACAAACAATGATTTGGACCTTTTGGAGAAAACTGACATGTATGATGCTAAGGATTGTACTTCTCCGGTACATGTTAGCTGCAAGATGAGTACTAATGATAGTGAACTTCTGTCAGATCCAACTCCATTCAGATCCTTAGTTGGTGCTCTTCAATTCTTGACTTGGACAAGGCCTGAAATTAGCTATGTTGCGAGTCAAGTTTGTCACCGTATGCAATATTCTACCGTTGTTCACTATATTGCACCTAAGAGAATCTTAAGATGCATAAAGGGAATACTTGATGACATCTTGTTCAACAAAGGTCTGCTTGAAGTTCATGGGTTTACTGATGTTGATTGGGATGGTGAACCAGATACAAGGCGTAGCACTAGTGGATACTGCATATTTTTTTGGGTCCAATCCAGTTTCTTGGTACAACGCGAGACAAGAACTGTTTCCATAAGCTCAACAGAAGCAGAATATAGAAGTCTTACTTAAAATGCAACAAAGTTAGTGTGGCTTTGTCAACTGCTAAAGGACTTGCATATCTTCTTACCCATTACTCCAACTATCCAGTGTGATGACATCAATATTATATTCCTTTCCTCTAACCCTATTTTTCACAGTCGCATGAAGCACACGGCGATTGATTTTTACTTTGCCGGAGAATTGTTTCAAAACAAATCTTTGCAGGTTCATTATATGTCTACATTGGATTAACTTGCAGATATCTTTACAAAGGTCTTAGCAAGTCCTAGATTCAACTATCTTAGAGACAAGTTGAAGGTTTCTTTTGCAAATTTCATTCCGCTTGAGGGGAAAAAATAACACTTACACTATATTTACCTGCTTCAATGTCATTGTCATTACAGCATGCACCACCCTGTCTAATCCCTCATATCAATAACCTATCGTAACATTACTCTATCGCCAAAATAAGATTCATGATAATTTGTTAGAAATTGACAAAGCTGCTGATACTTTCTCTTGGATCTGGAAAGGTATTGTAAATGGGTTACACTTTATTAGAGCTAATACAGTGGTAAAAATAAATAATGGGGATTCTTCTCGTATTTGGAGTTCCAATTGGATTCTAGGGTATAGTAATCCTCCTGTTTCTTCTCATCCTATTCACAATAATTATATTTTTGTTAAGGAGCTTATTGATGTTCAAAATAATTGTTGGAATGTCAATCTGCTATCTTCTTTGTTCTCGCCGGATGAATTAACCAGAATTAGGTCTATTAGGTTAAACCTTAATCAATGTGACACATTGATGTGGGCTCATACCAGAAATGGTAAGTTTACGATTAAATCAGCCTATAGGATTTATATGAATGAATTTAGTTCCTCTGAAGATTCTGCTTTTTGGAGGAAAGTTTGAGGTATTGATTGTTTGCCGAAGATTAAGTTCTTTTTGTGGAATTTTTTTTCCCAGATGCTTCCAGTCAATTCTCTGCTTCAGTTTTATAACCCATATGTGGATGTGAATTGTCCTCTTTGTCATAACCATGAAGAAAATGTTATGCACTTGTTTGTGAATTGTTCAGTTGCTTCTCATATTTGGTTTGGGGTTTGTTTACAACACCTGGTTTCTGCAGATTTGGATTGGATTGAGGATATTTTTTTGTATTGGCATAATTCAGTTCTTGGAATATCTCCTTTTAAAGTTTCTTGGCCTAGTATTGGTGTTATAGTCATGTGGTGCATTTGGAAGTTGAGATGTGATGTGATATTTAGAAATATTTATATTGATCTGAACAAGGTCATTATGGAAACTAAGAAAATGATTAACACCTATATTGCTCCTCAATCATGCTCTGGTAGTTTAATCAGAGAATTTAAAATCCTTATAACTGAAGTGGATCATTTTATGTTTGTAGATGGTTCCTTTAAAGATTTTAATATGGGTTTGGGTGTTATCTGGTGTGATCTTTCAGGAAACTTAAGAAGTTCTCGCTCGGACTATGGTTTGATCCCAGATGCAGTAGGTGCTCCTCTCATTTTGGCGATCTCTTGGGCAAAAGAGGTGAATCTTACCAAAGTTGTTTTCGTTAGTGATTGTCTCCAACTGGTGGATTTTGTGAATGGAGTCAGCTCTAATATAGCGTGGAGAAGTAGTGATCTTCTTTATCAGTTGCGGAGTTTACTTTCTAGTTCTTGTTCCTTTAAAATTATGTATATAAAGCGTGTGAAAAACCATCTAGCTGACCGGCTTGCACGTCGGGATAGAAAACTCAGTCTTAAGGGTCTTTGGGTCTCCTATCCTTCTTTTTTGGACTCTCTTGTTAGGAAGGAGACCTTGAATGTTGTTTGTAATTCTCTCCTTTGTTAATCCCATGGTGTGTTTCTTAGCAAAAAAGACATAATCTCTTTCTGGAGGCATCCACTGCTTAATTATAAGAGATGGATTACCACTGCTTAATTATAAGAGATGGATTACTAATATGTGAGCTGTTATTATTACTAAAATTAAATTGACTTATCAATTGTTTAATCCTAACAATAATATTCTGCACATATAGTTTGTCTCCTTAAAAAATAAGGGAACATCTCGTCTTCCCGATCATCCATGTTGTCGTCATACATACATATAAAGCATTTTCCTCCTATATATTATCTCCAGAATTGTTAACATGAACAAACCAACTATTTCCCCAATCAATAAAATTCGGGAAATTAGCCTGAATCTACGTAGCATTTATATTCATACCCTGCCATATAGAGATAGCAACAGGACACTGTAAAAATAAATGATTAGCATTTTCATAGCTAGAACTGCATAGACTACAATGAGTCATGCTTATACTTAGATATCTTATCCCTAGTAGGTACAGTATCTTTAAGTACAATCTCTTCCATACATGATACATCTGTATTTCCCTGAACCACATTACCATAACTTTTGTTATGTGCATTACAATTTACAAACAGGATTGGGGAAATGGGGAACTATTGTACATTGGTTGGTCACTTAAGATGTCAATGGGCTATTAAAGTTTAGCCCATTTGTTCTGTTGGTCTTGGAAATGAGATTTGGACCCATTAGCTTCAAGTAAGGCACATTAAGCAAAGCAAAAATGTGTTAGCTCTTCCAAAATCTAGATAGAGACAATAATAACTAGTAAGATCACCAATTTAACTCAAGTGCTTATTCATTCAAACTATAAGAAATCAAGTTTTACTGTTTTAGAATAATTGTGGAAGTTTGAACCATTCACACACTAAGCTTAGTAAGCTGTAACATCAATAAGTCTACCTATTATTTGAATTATGAGGCCCATTACTGTTCTCTAATACGAGAGTAGTCAGAGCTCTTAAACCAACCTATCCGACCAACAATCCCTATATGAATCTTTATCAGTCAAAAGTATAAGTAATCAGGTTTTGGAGTAATTTTGAATCATATACACTTGAGTAACTTTTCTAAAAATTTACTAATTATTTGATTTTCTGAAATGAATTATGAATCCCATTACAATAAAAAGAAAGGAAGCATCTGAGCAAAACATAATTACCTAAAAGTGCCTAACCGAGATCTAATACAATGGATAATCCGCACCTAATGAACGTGATGATTTAACTTTGTAGAAAAAACACTTTTACTTTTGAAAAAAGATGGAGAATTTGAGGAGTTGATTAAGTTTGGTAGAATTAGCTAGGGAGAGAGTAGGAGAAAACTTTGAATGCCATTGTTGCCTAACAAGCCATTTCAACCATGTTGAAGAAATCTCCTGGTCATCAAAGTTAATTCTTATGCTTTTGTTTCGCACATAGACTAGACTAGAACATATATACTTCCTTTTGGAATGGCTTCCTTTCCTTACCAACCTTTGGAGAATATAGGTAAGTGACGGAACCAGGACTTTATTTCGGTGGAGTTAAATTAGAAATTGAATAAAAAATTGACTTCTCTAAGAACGCGCGATTGGGGATATCAAAACTAATTGGGAGATAAAGGAAAAGGACAAAAACTGGATCCAAATATCCAATCAGGGTCACCCCTTATCTAAATATTTTTTTAAATCCTAATCTACCCCTCACTAATCAGGTTTAGTAGTTAATTAAAATTAGTAAAAATCTTAAGTATTTGTTAAATGATTAGTGTGTATTTTTATTTGAATTTGGGTGAGTGAGGTGAGAGTAGAAGGAGGGAAAAAAATATTTGAGATGGAACTTTTTTTGGTGAAAATAAAGGATGATTGTGAAGAGAGAATTGTTGCTAAGAGGTTGAAAATTTGATTTTTTTTTCTTTGAATCCACCATTTTTGCAGCTGAAAAAGATCGGTGCCGGCATAGTATTCAACCAAAAAATGTTAAATGATTAGTGTGTATTTTTATTTGAATTTGGGTGAGTGAGGTGAGAGTAGAAGGAGGGAAAAAAATATTTGAGAGGGAACTTTTTTTGGTGAAAATAAAGGATGATTGTGAAGAGAGAATTGTTGCTAAGAGGTTGAAAATTTGATTTTTTTTTTTCTTTGAATCCACCATTTTTGCAGCTGAAAAAGATCGGTGCCGGCATAGTATTCAACCAAAAAACCATGCCGACATATGGTTAGAATTTTTACTTTTTAGAAAACTCAGTATTTTGTAGGGGAGAATAAGAAAAGTACTCTGGTATGCGCCCACTGGGCCACTGGTCTCTACTATTGAACCATGTTTTAGGACATACCTAAAATTTTTAGGTCATACTATATAAAGACAAAAAAGGGTTATTAGATAGTAATCTTAAAAGCCCTTTATCCATATACTTTGATTAATGATAAAATTGCCCTTATTTACATTTTTAATTTTTTATTACTTTTTTAAAATCTTTAAAAAATTAATTAAAATAAAAAAATGAATTTTTTAAAATAATTATTTTTTCAAATTATCTTTTATAAAATTCAGTTTTTTTAAAAAAAAAAGTCATTTTTTTTTAAATTCAATTCTTTTTAAAAATTCAATTCTTTTTAAAAAATTCAATAATTTTCATTTAAATTCAATTTCCATTAGTGGAAACAAAAAAAAATCTTTAAAAAAAATACAGAAAAAAAAATAAAAAAAGATTAAAAATTTCAATAAATCAAAAAAATTTAAATGACAAAATAAATAATAAATAAGTAAATTAATGAATTCATTGAGGGTAAACAAGTAATTTACCTATCCTTAAATATCCCTTATCACCACATCCTAGTTAGGATAATCATTTTGTATGCCCTAAAATTTTCATGTATGCCCTACAACATGGTTCCTACTATCTACCTCCTCTCCTGTTTTAACTTTTAACTTTTAATTTATAAAGCGTTGTTACTTGGCACCAAAAAGAAAAAGTCTTTTATGATTGAAAATAGCTTAGTCATTAGTCGGCATCATATATGTAGCTTGATCGGTTTAGATTGGAAAAGTTGATAAACTCGTGCAACTTACCTTAGGCTGATGGGACTGCGAAGGTACATTGAAACATTAGAGATGGTTTATATATATACTCCCTCCGTCCCACTATTAGACGATCTATTTGGTTTATAATTTTGTTCCACTATTAGTTGACCTATCTAATTAAATAAGAGGATATTTCTAAAAATATCCTTTCGATTGATTATCGTTATCATAAGAAATAAGTATAATTTGATATTCATGCTTATATTCGTTACGTAGGTGTTTTAAAATGATTTCAACAGTACAAAAATTTACGAAAATCTATGGTATAGTTTGAGAGATAAATGATTTCTAAATTTTACAAGTTATTATCCACAAGGGTATAGTTGTAAAAAATACTTAAAAACACTCATTTCATACCTTGCCTTAAGAATTGTGCAAACTTTAACGAGGTCATCTAATAGTGGGACGGAGGAAGTATATTCCAGAGCTAAAGACAACTTTATATTAAGGCGGTGGAATTGCAAAATCCTAAACTTAGATAATAATTTGGTCATATTCTAACACCAGTGTCTTTTCAGCACCATTTCCAATATTGGAAAAAAGAGTTTGCAATTAAGCATATTCAAGCAGAAACAGTCCTGAAACAAATTATCTCATGTGGTATTATTGTCACATCGTCTATGCGGATCTTTCCACTGGGTTTTATAAGCAATTAGCTTCGTATTGTAATTCTTTTTCCAATAATGAAGTTTAGAGTGTTACTGTTACCTCTTCAAACTCACATCAACTCTGAAAGCACTGTTAACTCATTCCGTTTCTGGAAAAGAGATAATATCACTTTTTTATTTTAAACTAAAAGTATGCCAAATTGCAAAAGTGACGGTATTTCTTTTTCAAAATTGGAGGGAGCATCAAATTATTGGATAACTGGTCGGATGAAATCAGTATTGCTAGACATTAAAAAGGACTAAAGACCGTCCCCTTAAAGACATGCATACGTGTGTGTGTTTAGTAGGTGTTAACTACCTTTCCCTAAGTGCACAAAAACCATCTAATTCTTTTCTACCTACTCCATGTCGACTTGCCCTTATGCGGCCATCTGCCAATACAATCTCAAATTTGCTGCGTCAAGATTCCAGTAGCTGCAAAAGAGCAAAGAAATGTGGCTAGGAAACTTGGACGTTTGAGCTTAAGTAATGTTTATACTGATTAATTAACTAAGTTTGGTGATAAATGAAAAACACGAAAAGTAATGAAATTAAGAAAAAAAAAGATGTCAGTGACTTTCATATGTAGCAGTAGATGATGAGTGAGTGGGGAAGAGGTAAAGAAAAGGAACTTCGCGCGTGCCTTCTGAAAGGAGCTGACGATTTCTGTGTAAAAAGCTTCAAGGCCCATTACTACAGAAAATCCTTTCTCACAATGACTATACTACCCTTACTTTCTTGGGTTGACCATAAAAATTAAATAAAAGAAAAACGCTTTTGAAATGTGGCTTAATTAGTTTTTTTGGTATTAATTTTTAATCTTCCTATTTCTATTTCTATTTTTTTTTTTTCTTTTTTTTTTGTCAAAGAAAAGCTTTCACAAGACTAGCCGGAAATTGTTCGATGAAGGTTTAATCCAGGCGGAACCAATGCGGTGAATCTCGGACCCCGACGAAGTACCAACACAACTTTATTTGATAAGATAACAGAATCTTTATTTGAAATTCATATCCACAAATATATATCAAGTAATTGCATGTTTTACCTATGTTAAGCATGTATAGATAACAATGTTAATTTTTAAGAAAAGTAAAAAAGAGAAATTGATTTTATCACAAAATTTCCATATATTAAGTTTGTCTCGGTAAGATCTAGGTGGAATCTAGTGATAGAGATTATTAATCTAGCTCTTAGATGAAGTGCATCTTTTGGATGTATAATAAAAATAATTGTATTATTTTTCCGACAAAATAATGCGTAAATAACCAAATAACCAGTTTATCTATTAAGTGAATTTTAAAAACCTTTTGGTAGATAGTCTGATTGACGAGTTCGAATGTGGTTTTAGAGAAATTTATAATTTTACAGTCAGTTTGATACAAAAATGATAAATAAAACTGGGAAAAAAAGCTATGATCTTATCCATGGTAAAAAAAAAAATTGGAATTTTGATGATACCAAATGAAATAAGTATAAAGGACCAAAAATCTGAAAAGAAAAAAGACATATATTATTATATACTTTTTTTTTTAATTATTAAATATCATCATTGAGTAGAAGCCATTATTGTCATCACATGAAATCTCAATTGAAAAAAATATTTCAAAACAATTATGGGTTCATCAGAGCAAAAAAAAAATATATATTGCTAAGAATCATGATCTTCACTAAAGAAAAGATACTGAAATCTATTTTTCTTTCTTTTTATACATAATGTTGAACCATTTATTGTCATCATGAGATATCTTTTTGTATTTCTCAAAAAATCTCTCTTTTTATTCTTTTACAATGTATACACTTTGAGTATCGCAGGCTTACCTATATTTATTAAATCAAAAGTAATGCATGTGCACGCAGTAAAATAAGACGCTCTTAAGAGCTGCAGAATATGACGAGTGTCTGGCTAGTTCAACAAACACAAAGCGGATAACTGATGATGATGCATAATACAACAAGAGTTAATGGAGTCTCTGCAAAGAGGCAACTTAAATGCACAAGTGCATTCCAAGTGATCTAGCACCTCCATCTGACTCAAAACTGCCCGACTTAAATGTAAATGCATGATCTTTGAGTATACATATAATAAACAAAAACAATTACCTGTATCAGATATTTTTCTAGCAGGTTTGGTTTCGTGTAGATCTCACCATTCTTTGAAAAACTGGTTTATATAGTTAGAGTTATTGGAGACTTATAATTTCGACAGATATATGTATCCAGACGATTACGGCCTAGTGTAAAGTGCATATGACCTACTGAAAAGAAGCTGAGCCTACTTGGGTATATATATGGTAGACAGAAAACACTGAGTCAGACGAGTCTTAACACAACTGTGTGCCTCCTTTCTAATAAGACTTGGACAATGACAAAACATACAAACCTTGTCTCTACCTTTGTTTCTTATTTAGACCCACCTATTTGATCAAGAATATTTTAAAGATACCCAAAACAAATAACAAAGAACCAAATGCATCATCGAGTTGTACAAATTAGGGTATATATTTTCTCATTAGTCATTATTATTGAATTAGAGAACTTTACCAGGCTTGACATGTAGCGGATCCTATTTGAAAGAGAAGGGAATGCTTTCGGGAACGCGGATACAAGTGGTGCATGGCTGTCGTCAGCTCTTGCCGTAAGGTGTTGGCTCGCAACAAGCATAACTCTCGTGTTTAGTTGCCACCATTGAGTTGGGAACCCTGAACATACTGCCAGTGGTAAGTCACCCAAGGTGACTAATGGCATCAACACGCTCATTAATCACTAAAATTATTTTTAATCAATCGAGCAAATAGATACTTGTAGTACAATCGTGAAGTCTAATGATGATACTAGCGATCTGAGTTCGGAGTTATCAACATCTAAATAATGGTAAAGTCTAATGATGATATCAACACACGAGTTCAAGTTATCAAAGATCTAAATATTATTGAGTGATTAAAAGAATTCTAATTATTAATAAACACTAAAATGAACTCTAATAATTAGTCTTATATTAAACTCTAAAAAAAATACAAGAAATCATTAATTATCTTCTATAATTACACTTCAACTAAAAGTAATCAAAATGTTGTTGATGATTAGGAATTTGATAAGTATCTTCCCTTTCTTTCTTACTCAACTTCTTTGGCAATGAAGTAGCAGTAGTAATAATCTTCTTCTTATTCATCATCGCCATCTTGATCTTTTGTTGATCTCTAGGAACTTCAGGTGGCTTAACTGATCTAATCAAAGCCCAGTTCACACCTTTAAAAAACTCATGTCTTTTAATCTCCAATGCTCCCTTTAAACTTCCTATCCTTTTCTTTGGATTTTTCACTAATAACTTGCTAATCAAATCTTGAACTTTAATCATCTCTTCTAAATCTCTGCTACTACTAACATTTATCCCTGGAAATGTTAATGGTTTTTTAAGTATATTAACTAATGTTTTCTCATTAGTTTCACCTTTAAATGGTGTTTTACCATATAACATTTCATATAGAAACACACCAAACGTCCACCAATCTACTGCACTTCCATGTCCTAATCCTGATATCACCTCTGGAGCTAAGTACTCGTGTGTTCCCACGAATGACTTCGATCTTGCGTTTATCGGTTCGGCTACAAATTCTTTATCAAACTCTCCATTCCTACATGCCTGAGCATCACCAGTGTTACCATTATCATCTTCATTGTCTTCCTTATCATCGTTTGTTGTGGCCACTTTTTTCTTGTTAGAAGAAGCTGAAAAACAAGACAGGACAGGCTGCATGGGAGTACTACCACATGTGTTTACGCAGTTCGCAATCGCTTCAACGCTTGGTTTTGATGATTGTACGAGTTTTGGAACCACTTCACATTTTAACGAAAGATCGAAATCTGATAGCATTATATGACCTTCATCTCGTACTAAAACATTCTCTGGCTTAAGATCACGATATACGATTCCCATCATATGTAAATATTCCAGAGCTAGAAGTGTCTCCGCCGCGTAAAACCTGTAATAATTTCCATAAACACACGTTAGAAAAAGATGAAGCTATGTATCGTAGAACGAATGAACTATAGTTTGATGAACTTACTTGGCAGATGCAACACTGAAACGTTTCCCAGGTTGGCGTTGTCGAACAGAATGCAAGTCGCCACCGGGACAAAACTCCATAACTAGACAAGAATAATGAGAAACTTCAAAGTTTGCATAAAGGGTAGGAAGAAAAGGATGATCAAGCATACATAAAATCTCCTTCTCCATTTCAGCTCTTTGTAACTTATTTCTAAAAGCTAAAGCTTCTTTATCAACAACTTTCATGGCATATAAACAATCGGCGGCCGGGTTATTCCGAAGCTGACAAACATAAACATTACCGATATCACCACTACCTACACGACGAACAAGTCGAAAATGATCTAAACCTAGCTGACCATTTTGTTGTAATCCTCTTAGTTTCTTCATAGCTTCCCAAGCAACTTGATTTGCTTTATGTGGTTTGTGTATGTTGTTGTAGTCACCAAATGAAGTAGAAGATACCGAAACGGAACTCCGGCTGCCGAAACTCATGTTACTACCTATCCAGCTGTGACCTGATTCTGGTACCGTGATTGATGAGCAGCTGCTAGTTTCATGGTCTGATTCATCTTTGTGTTTGATTGCCATGGCTGTGAAAACATGAAAAAATGTTATTAGTTCTCTTCTTTTTTGTGTTCTTGGTTTCTCTGAGGCTTAAATGTGAAATATATGTGTGTGTATAGATAGTGTAGATGAGTTTATATATAGAGAGTGAGTGGTGGAAATAATGAGTCATATAATTAATTAATTAAACTAAAATATGATTAATTAAGAAAATCATTAAATTAATTAAATGAAGTGCCCATGATGATCTTTAAAGAGAATGTTAGTGGGGGCCCAATGTGTATTGAGATATTGCTTTCAGGAATTTTAGGTTTTTAGAAGTGACTAAAATGCCCCTTGAGAGTTTCTTTTCAGTCAAACTTAATGATGGTACAGTAGTACCTTCTTGGTATTTAAAATCTCTAAGTATTCTTTAATCAAGTGCATCACTGCTGCAGGTACCAAATTCTATGGGATTACCAAATATATACAAATCAAAACAATCCCCACCACCGGCTACACTTGATAATTTCGTGGAATTTAGCAACCTAATAACATAGGAGAGAGAAGAAAAAGTTATCTCATTGGCTAAGAACAAGCATAGGAAAGAGCAACTTGGCGCTAGACTTGCAAGTAATAAATAAACATACGAAACGTTTGACTATATCTGGTTCTGCTCCTGCTTTAATCAAAATGAGTTCAGAGGCGAGTTATTTGGTGTCCTACTAAGTTCTTGATTAACTACTTGTTTTTCCTTTATTAAGCTATGTTGATGTAAGCATTTAGCACATAGGTTAAGCTTCATTCCCAAATTGAAATGTCCCAAAACAGCTAAAAAAAAACTCACTGAAAATTCAACTTTTTACTGTCTTAGAATTTTAATCCTAAGAATATATTAAAAACAACAATATATGTCCAAAGAGGTGCTCTTCTAGATGATCGAGTCAATAAGTTAGTTCCTAAATTATATGTTAGTATTTTCTTCACTAAGAATCATATTCTAGAACAAGAATATGGGGCAAAGACAAAAGCAATTCAAAAAGAAAAATACAGTAAGAAAGAAATAGAAATGCATTTATCAAGATTGCAGTAGGAGATCCGTGACTCATTAAATTTTTCCTCCACCACCATAGCAAATCATCATTCAAAAGATTGAACCACCTCCATTTATACTTGTTCTATTATGACATACTTATTATTCATGTGAACATATCCCCATAGGAATGGGACCAAAATCTTTGCATCTTAGCAACCTGTATTTGGGTCCGACTTTTAAGTATTTATATCCTAAAAAAACCAAGATTTCAAAGTACAGTTATTAGGAAAAGCTTGCAATATCCAGACAACCAAGGCCATAGCCCCGTAGGTTCGTTCTCACGGCTCGATCATTTCACGTTAACGAGGCGTATGCGAATCTTGACCACCTTTAAAGTGGATTCGGGACCATCTAGCCATCTTTATCGCCTACGTATTTGAAAATCGGCTCAAACGAAGACCATAATCAACTCAGAGCATCTCTAATGGTGTCTAAAAAATCTTACCCGGAAGTCTTGACAGACCTTCACCTTCTCTTAACATTCAATTTCCAAGCTATGAAAGTTTAGATGATAAAACATGTTATGGACACCCCTACAGAGTCTCAGACACTGATTCTCTAGAGATACACCAAATCAAACTAAGGGACCCCATCAAAATTAAACGATTGACCGATCACATCATCCGTACATACCGAGCACTGTGGAGATCATGGCCACCTAAAAGCACACTGCATCCAGCAATGCAGGTGCAGACTTTAACATAGAGCATGGTTCAAAGTTTGCACTGGCTTCCCCAAACAAGGAAAACTGTAACATATATCTTTATACTCATGTAGATATTGAAGAACAGAAAGTATGGGAGAAATGGAAGTGGGCAAAAGATCATACAGAATCCATTCCCACTTCCACCAAGAACATTTGGATTATTCAGACAGAGAAGAAACACATCCATTGATATTATTTATATATGGACTTTCCTTCTTTATGCTTTTCTTAACTTTTGCCTGCAAGATCCTTTATACTTCTCCCTTTTGGTTGCAATTTCAGGAACCAGAACCCAGCAAAAAATTGCAGTGTTTTTTTGCAGAGAAAACAAATATTTTGGAAAACCCAATATCCCATTACTCTTTGCTCAGAGATACTTCCTCCTCCATTAATGCATATATCTCAATTATCCATCAACCCATTTTACTGTCAGATATCTTCTCCTTTCATGAAAATATGAAAGTATTGTCACCAGTAGTTCAATCCAAATTTCCTAACTTTTTCATACGGTTCTGCAGTTTTTCCTTTCATTTTTTACAGTGGTTGTAAACTGTAAAAATAGGAAAATCAATGAAATCTTTATCAATGCCTTTCTTGATTCCATGACAAATGCAACATCAAAAAATTCAGTAGTTTTCTTCGAATGCCTAGTGTTGATCATGTTCACGGATTTCATATGCATTGTTTCTAGCTTTCTTAAATCTCTGAACTACCTATCCACCAATTTTTGTCAGATTTTTCAGCAATGTCACAAATGTCAGTAATATCCCTGGAGTGCCTAACTGTGATCATGTTTGTGGATTTTGCATGCGTCGTATGTTCTATACTAGCATTTCAATATGAGTTGAACTTAGAACACCAAAATGTTGGTAGAAGAGTGTTATTTCATCTCTTGACTATGTTGCATTTGACTGCAGTATAAACATGGTGAAAGAAAGCAGTAATGAAATAACAACGAATATAATTTAAAATAGAAAAAGAAAACAAGGATAGCATCTCATAAGATTAAAGTTGAAACTGTAGAATCATATCCCAGACTGCTACTTACACGGCTTCAATTATAAAGCAGACAAAAGATGGCCAAACTGACACCCCCACAACAAAAACACCTAAGAATGGTGTACTTGAAACAAATGCAATATGAAAACCATGAACTTGGTCACAAATTTATAGGAGTTTTATCAACAGCATCAATCAAGTTACTGAATTTCAGTATTCCTGTTCATAATGTACGGGAAGTATTGAGGCATATCAATATGGGTAGCTCTAAAGAGATGGGCCCACAGCATTTATATAATATATGTTATTGGTAAGATTTATATATCTTTTTATTTGTAATGGGCTGTGATCTTGTGTCTGTGGTTGTTGTTGGGGGAGCATGAAAAAAATAAACTAACAGAGTTTGGATTTAGGAAAATAAACGTGAAAATCACATGAGAGGCAAAGAAACGATATAGTCCATAAGAAAACAAGACAGGAATACAATTAAAAACCAAACATGAAACCTAACTCTAATAATGTTCACGAGAAGTTAGGACACTCAACTACGTTTTACAGAGTTACACCATATGTTGAAGTGCATTTACCATGACGGGAAAGTAGCCATTCTTCGTTACTGAAGGCATGCTGTAAATAATCAAAAAAAAAAAAAAAAAACATGTCACGCAAATAAGGTCGGGAAAATAGGGTTTCTTGCATTTCAAGAAGACCACAAGATAATCCAGTTTGTCGTCTAGGTAAGCTTTGCTATTTTTAATCATGTAAAATTAGAAATGTAGAAAGATGCCCTTCATATGCATTTGGGGTCTACTTCAGTTCTAGCTCAGGTTAAGAGTTGTCTAATAGGTTAAGGACATTTAGAAGTGACTGAAAGATGTTGTCTAATGTAATCAAAAGATGGACAGTGTTTAGTTGACTAAAATATTGATATGAAATGCCTTTAATTTGTTTCCTCCAGTCCTCTAGCCTTTAGCTTAAAGTAATCCAACAAAACTAGATGCATTATTTCTTTGTCAAGTCCAAAACATAACCAGAAGCAACTAGTAGACAGACCCAAAGCATATAGTACCTGGAAGTTCAAATTGTGTATTCAGCTCCAATCATACCTGCAAGCTTCATTTTGGTGCATAAATTCAGTATCCTTTAAACTACAAGAGCCTATCTAGTGGTAACATGGGGACCCAATTGAACCTGAACATAGCATGAGGCGAATTATTGGAAACCTATTGGTGATATTTCTAACACATGAGATTTGTTGTCTATAAGAGATGCCAACTAAAATTAAATTCGTTCTCGCTATATTCTCAGCTGAAGTGGACCCTGCTGTTTTGTAGATGATTAGTGTGTGTCCACAGTAGGATGCGACAGGTTACAGAGTTAAGACCACAAATGCACATCGAACATCACACATATTCACCTGGTGGTGAACAGTTTTTTTTCCTACGATATAGTTTCTAATGTGATGTTGTTCTTGGGATGAATATGACACAGATCTAGGGGTACAAATTAATTAGTTTATGGGTGCTCGACTACTATACCAAACAATGTGACACCTGCTTGGTAGACTGAACCATATTACCATCCATGTCATATCAGTATAGAACTTAATATTCATTTGCAAATAAAGAATACACCGCAAATCTACAACCTACCCCTTAAATCTCTGGAGCGGCAAAAACAGTTACACACATAAGTACCATGTTTAGAAAGGACGCATATAGAAAAGAAAAGATGGCTTAAAAAATTGATTCCACACAATATAAAGAGAAGAAACTTTTTCAAATCACACACAGCTAAATCTAGCTAACTAGCAGAAGTTTAGTCGCGTGTGAACTAATTTCGAGCACTAATTGGCGCGTAACCAAATGAAATTACCATGAATGACCCTAACAGTTACATACAAGGTATAACCTGGCATATAAGGGAACTGGACATGACTCTGAGGGTTGTTACCCTGCTCTTTTTTTACCAAACAAAGCTAAACTTCCAAACAAAGCTAAACTTCCCTATGATACTACCAGTGACAGTTACAAAAGAAGAATGAACAAACGTGCAGCATATTCTTTTAGGTTAGAACATTTCAGCAATTAACTTTTCTATTTTTCCTTCTCCATTCCATAATAATATCCATCTCTATAAACTGCTTGTGACATTTTTCTTTGAAATGTACTCTCGGATTGTTCTTTACAGGTTTTCTAAGAAATTCTTTTCTTCTTATTTTTCACCTTGCCTTGCAACTTAATCATAAAAAGGATGCACCTTAAAACTGAAGCTTATTCATGTTGGTCACTCCAAAAGATCTAGTATTCTGTCTTTCCTTTGCTCAATGTCAATTAAGAATCCATTATATATGGTTGTTCACTAATTTTAAAATATACTACTCAATCAACTAAGACAAACTTCAAAATTTCTTAAAGGATTTCACAAATCCAGCGACTAGCAAGATCAAGACTAGTTCTCAAGATTAATTCTACTTCATTAAGGCAATAAGTAATTTTCACATAATTTACAGTGGTCATTGTAGTCATACAGTTTTGGAAGCATCTGCAAAATACAACGAAAGACAAAAAAGAGGAAATGAGGTTTATAATGACCGACAACTATGGTACTTACATCAGAGAGTGATGCAGGATGCAGCGATGAAGCTGTACAATTAAGATCTTCTGCTCCGGCTACCAACACCAGAAGGACTTCTAACACCAATCGACTCTGCTGGAGGATATAAATCTCTCTGCCCCATAGCTACATTGCTCCGGAGACCATGGCTAGGAGAATCACGTGGAGAACTCATCATACTTGAATCACTGCCTCTGGTAGATTCAATTTCCAAGGCCTTGGCTTCCTCTGCTAGCATCTTCAACTGTGTTTCAAAAATGAAAGGTGGTCATGTCTATGAAAAATCGAAAGAGACAAGGGCACAGCAGTATGTAGGATCCGGGCCGAAAAGGAAACATCAATATGTATAATTTATCTGCTCACTGACATATTTTTCTCATACAAATTGCAATTTTCAGCCTATGGTTACTGGGAGTAGGATCATCCCTAGGGAAAATAGGATACCAATAAGCTGAATAAAAACGGATAAAGTTCAGTACCCGAATCTCATTTTCTCTTAAACGGTCCTGAAGTGCACTTATCGAAGGGCTTAAACTGTGAAACCAGAAGAAGAGAGAGAATAATTGTTAACACTTATCAACTACATAAGAGATTTGTGAAAGTGCTCATTTAGTTCTAACCAATATTCCATCAGCTTGCACATGGAGGTTTGATATGTTGAGGTATGATGGATGAAGGCAAGGGGATGTACTTTCCCATCCCTACAAGAAGTGAATCCAAACAAGTAATTAAAACATTGAAGTATAATATCGAGAACTAGGTGTAACCATCCTCCTTTATTATATAGATGTGAAATACTAAAAACAGAAGCATGTAAAGTTAAATGTGTTTACTGCATATTCTGTAAAACGGCTTGTTTATATGCTGCTTTCTCTTCTTCATATAATACGCGTTGCAAGTCAGTAAATGATGTTAAAGGTGATTCGAGCTTTAACATTGCTGATGTGGGTAGAACTAATAGAGGAATCTCCTTCCTAACATACTCTGCACCACTGTAAACCAGTTCACCACATTAAAAACAATTTTAAAGTTTAATGTTGGGAGATAAAAATAGAAGCGGCAACCAAAGAATCTGCTTTCCAGAGAAATTAATTTATTGGCTCGAAACTTTTAGGCAAAAGAGATTTGCAGTAGTGATTAATAAAATAGCCAGATTTTGTTAGCTACTTATAACTTCATTATAAACTGCAAGGAAAGTAGAAAACAGGTGCAACCTATGTTGTCCTAGGCGCCGCCTAGGCGCCAAAGTGGCCTTATTCTGAACGCTGGCGCCACGCAGTGGGTAAAGAGATGCCACTTTAAAAAGTGGCGCCCAGGCATCGCCTTTCTAGGCGCTCAGGCCATGGCGCCAGTTTGTTGGGCGCCAAAGTGGCATTTTGTGCCAAAAAAGGAAAAAAATATTGGCAAAATCTTTTGAAAATCTTTTTCATTAAGTCATACATTAATATTTTAAAACCCTAAGCTAATTATGTTAAGTACTTTAACAATAGTGAAGGAAAAAGATCTTTCCAAAGTTTTTGCAAATCTTTTTCATTAAGATTTACAAGCTAAAATAGAAAATCCAAAGCTAAGAGCATCTCCAATGGAGTATGAGTATTTATCATATGTGGAGACCTAAAAAAAAAGGTATTTAATAACATATAATTCAAATACAAATCTTGTTTTGATAAGCATCTCCAGTGGTAGTTGTATTCATATCTATTTTGATATACTTGTCACTTATTTATAGAAACAAAATCAAAAAAATTAACTAAAATAATAAAAAATTGATGACGTGGGTATGGATGGGAGTCTCTAAAAACCCATACTCTCCTCCAAACTCAAACTTTCACATCATATTAAATTTTGATTATCCAAGCACCACTGGAGAGGTTTTTTTTGTTAAGAGTTTCTAAAATCCTAGGTGGCATCAATATTTTTTAAAACCCATACTCCATTGGAGATGCTCTAATTATCAGTTATGTCAAGAACATAAACCTATGTGGGAATTATTGTGGCTCGGGATTTTACACCCGACACCACGCGGCGCCTTACGCCCATGACAACATAGGGTGCAACGAGATTTGAAACAGCCACCAAACCTATGAAACAGATCAATATCAAGTGCTGCAACACAAATACGAGAAGAGGAACAACTACTTCCATAAAGCTAATCTGCGCTAACCAGAATTGAGAGTGTGATTTCCAATATCGATGTGAACTAAATAGATTATCAGGCATAGCTATGGATTTTATTCAACAATAAACCAACCAAGGAAACAAGGTTAAACAAAAGGTAGCCAACATTGAACTGTGAATACATGATGATGTGCATAATTCCATATACCTCAATTCCATAGTTGAACGGTGCAATGCCTCTTGCATACTTTCATTAATATCCATCGGATCTAAATCAACGATGGCATCTTGTAATTCGTCCATCTGATGGCTTCCTCCTCCCATTTTATCTCTCCCTGGATAATCCGCATGAGCGAAAAATCCCTCCAAGTTTGGAGCTTTACCCGAAGCCTAACCAGTGAAAACATTTACTCTATGTGAAGGCCGAATAGGTAATTGGAACAGGTCTAAGATGAAAGTAAATAATATCAGCTCCTAAACACTAATCCTAGTTATAAAGCTAACCAGGAGAGTAACGTTTTCCTAAGTAGAATTACAAGAATACCATGGGAAACTGTTCATACTCATGCAAAAAAAACTGGTGTACAGCAAAAAAAATACCTTAGTTGTTACTGAACTTGCTGTGTCGCGCTCAGATATTTCTGGCCTTCCAGAGGCAGATCTTGGTAACACATTTTCTGAAGTACTCAAAGATGATTCAACTTCAATTACTGGAGTGCTATTAACAGGGACTACAGCAACTGGTCCTGCCATATATTTCTGCTTCCCATCTAAAGATTGGAACGCGATAACCTGGATTCTTCCAGTCTGAATTCCCCAAAACGTTGAAAAGTTATGACCGCGTTGTAATAAGAATAACAACAAAGCCTTATTTTGATTGATACCTTTTGTGCATCCTCATTGAAACAAGAGAAAATCAGTCCAATGAACCCAGTGTCTAGCATTTGATACATACCCTGTGTTCGAACATCTGCAGATAGAAATTTCAAAAATAAAATAAGGATGCAAGAAAATATTAACTAGTACTCAAGTAGTCGGCAATCAGTACTTATGACTTACCAACATGAGATGGTAGAACTGTGATATGCGGGTGAGAATGGTACCAACCAATTACTCTTGTAGTCCTTCCGGTCATCAATGTCATTCTGTACTGTATAATTAAGTTCAACATCCAAAGATCCCCTTACGCATTTTCAGTTTCCATAACAACAAACAGAATTTTCATTTCATTTTTCCAAGTCAACTAATAATAGCTACTCCCTCCATTTCAAAATAATAGTCTGGTTTCATGTGTAATTTGTACATGAAACCAGCCCATTTTTTTGAAACAGAGGTATTATAAGATATGATACACCAAAGGATATTTCAGCTTGAGCTGATGCTGCTGCCAACTGCTCCGGATTTGTCTCCACTCGATCCTTGCGACGATCAGACCTTGTCTGAGGTGCTGCTCCCCAAATCAATGCAGTGGCACTCCCATTCTTTGAGTACTGAAGAGGATGATCAAACAAATACAGAATAAGAATTCCAGAAATGCAATTCAGACCCACTCACTGAAACACTAGATTAAGTAAAATAAGAACCCACTTCACAAATAAACGAGTCCATCTCCCTTGAATTCAAGCCAATTATTAAATCACAGAAGGAAATACTCAAATTTCTAATGGATGTCCTACATTACACTATGACCAAGCTACTCTTAGAAACTACCTCCATCAAGTACCTATTACAGAACTGCATGTGGCATAATTCACTCTCAAATGCAATTCTAAGCAGAATCCCTACAATGAGAACCCTAATTTGAGCTTCAACACTACCCTTTAGAATATAACCTAACTGAACAAGAATAACCCATCTTCCCTAAATTCAATTAAGCTCCTCACATGCCCAATACAATACAAACCATACAAATATAATCAAAACCCATTTCTGAAATTTCCCAATACTACTACTAATAGAATCTGAAACTAATGAGTTTGGATGAAAAGCAAGAATAGCAAAATTTTGCATACTTACATGAATATCTCCCAGAAGAAGACCCATGATCTCTTCTGTTTCTGTAGACAATGCATGAGTTAGACAAGTTAACCATACATCCTCGCACATCTTCACACCTGTTAATGCCATTTTTCCTTCTTCTTCTTCTCTGTCTCTGCCAGGAAAAGAAGAAAGGTTGTGGAAAAATTTGGGCGCTTGTCCGCTGGATCTTAGACCTTTTTCTTCTTAGTACTATGATACGATGCTACCGATGTTACATTAATGAAATTTATCGGGACCGCAGGATCTCAAACCTTTTTCCAATGGTAGGAAATACCATTAGGTCCTAGGAATAATATATTAGAGAGAGTCTAGTCCAGTTGACTCAGTCATGTGTCTGTTTGGTCATATTTGGGAAAATATATTATAGTTTGGTCCTAGAAATTATGGTTTGGTCCTAGGGTGATGTCATGGATGATGTAATTTTCATTGTGTGGTGGCAGAAATACCCTTTTGGGACCACATATATAGACAAAAACCCTAGAAAATATCTTTATTTTCAGATTTACTTTCTCTCTACGCATGTTTTTAGATCTAGTTTTTTTTCTCTTTTTCTTTTCTCTTTTTCTTTCTGCTACTGTTTTTGTTGTTGTTGTTGATGAAGAAGAAGAAGAAGAAGAAGAAGAAGAAAACGATGACGACGATTTTTCATGGATATGTTGTTGTTTTTGATGTCGTTATTGATGAAGAAGAAGAAGAAGAAGATGAAGAAAGACGATGAAGATGATGATTTGAATGTTGAAGATGAAGAAAGACGATGAAGACGATGAAGATGATGATGATGAAGATGATGAAAGATGATGAAGATGATGATGATGATTTGAGAGGAAAAGAAAGACGATGAAGAAAAGAAAGATGATGAAGAAAAGAAAGACGATGAAGATGATGATGATTTGTTGCTGGTGTTTGAATGTTTTTTTTTTCTTTTTTGATTTTTTAGCTTTTTGTATGGACTTCATTCCCTGGAATGAAGTCTGTTTTTTAGCTTTTTGTATGGACTTCATTCCTGGGAATGAAGTTTGTTTTTTTAGCTTTTTGTATGGATTTCATTCCCAGGAATGAAGTCTTTTTTTTAGCTTTTTTTGTATGGACTTCATTCCTGGGAATGAAGTCTGTTTTTTTAGCTTTTTGTATGGACTTCATTCTTGGGAATGAAGTCTGTTTTTTAGCTTTTTGTATGGACTTCATTCCCAGGAATGAAGTCTGTTTTTTCAGCACGGAAGAACTCCTACAAAAAAAAATTTAACATGGAAGGGTATTTTTGTCTATTTAAATATTTTTAAATAATTATGGACCAAACAGTAAAGGCGTTTGACCAAAGGACTAAACAGACATGGGCCCACCTAAGAAAGGACCAAACGATATTTTTCCCTTTCCAATGTTAGATTAAATTATTGGGACGTGTAGTATTTTGGGCGCCTACTCGTTGCCCAAACTTGTTCGCCCACTTCTTCTTTTTTTCTGTCTACCATCCAAGGGAGAGGGTAATTCCGAGTCCAAATTTGTGCACACTCGTAACAACCGAATTCCATTGGTGGATGAAAATAAATTGTTAAATTGTATATTTAGGCACATACCAATTTGGGGTAGGTATATCATGTGGTGGAGAAGGCATAAATGCACTAAGCTAACATGCTATTGGAGATGAAGGGTGGTGATTCCAACATGACGATGCTGCTTATAGACTTTTCTAATGCTTTCAACCTAGTTGACAGATCTACACTCATTAGAGAATTTCTAGATGGATTGAATTTTGTTACTCAAAACCAGCTAGGCTTCACTACAATGGTTATGCCCTTTCATCAGCTCGGGGTGTTCAACAGGGAGACCCACTTGGTCCCATGTTATTTGCTCTAGCCCTATATCTTATTGCTGAGAAAATTGCTACTCAGTGCACTTTAGACTTACATGCTTGGTACCTAGATGATGGGACTATTGCAGGTGATGCAATGGAGGTGGCAAAGGCCCTGAAAATTATTCAAACTAATGGTCCACTAAAGGGCCTACATTTGAATGTCACCAAAACCGAAATATTTTGGCTTTCCTTTGATCCTAGAAGATACATAGATGGCACTTTACCTGCTGAGATTGGAAAGCCATCTATTGGTGTGAAGATTTTGGGCGGACCAGTCAGCACTGATTTGCAATATTGCAGTGACATGGTTCAGTGCAAAGTTGACAAAACTATGCAACTTATGGACAAGGTAAAGATGCTCTATGATCCACAAAGTGAGTTATTGCTCCTACGTAGTTGCAACGGGGTCTCCGGGCTCTACTTCACTCTCTGCACCACCAACCCTCTTGCAATACAAGATGCTACTACACAATACGATAAACACCTCATGCAGTACCTGCGCAACATCATTGTGGGTGATGGTGCTGGTTTTGGCTTGCTCCAACAACGTTTAGCTACAATGCCAATCAAAGATAGAGGCTTGGGCGTGCATACCATGGCAGATACAGAATATTATTGCTTTCTAGCTTCATGTGCCCAGCCTCAGCATCTCCAATGTACTATCTTAAAACAGTCATCAGTACTAGACTCTATTCCCAGCTTTCAGCATGTCTTGCAATCATTCACCCAGGTATGTGAGACTTTCTGACTCCACTTTCAACATCAACGACGCTGCCCCTCATTACATGAAGTCATTGACAGCCATTTACTTTGGTGTTGTCAAGGAGAAAGTACCCAGCAACTTCTCTTTATCAGATCGCGACTTGACTTTATGCCATAGTAACAGAATTGCTCACACAATGGACTTTCTTAAGGCCATTCCTATCCAGGGGCTCAATCAATCTATAGGGCATTGACAGTTCTGGTCAGTGCTTAGGTATCGATTCGGCATACCATTGTTCATCTATGATAGTGTGTGTTCCAGCTGCAACAGGCCCATGGATGTCTTTGGAGACCATGCAATACACTGTGCAGGAGAAGTTGGGCAAAAATTTCGGCATGATTTTGTGAAAGATGTCTTAGCAAATATGTGATATAGAGTTGGAGTCGTTGCTAGGAAGGAAGTATCATTGGGCTTTCTGTCAAATAACGTTAATGCTCTTCGACCAGCAGATATTCTGGTTTACAATTGGGAGGACGGAAAGGATGTCTGCGTGGACGTTACGAGTGTTTCGACCTTCACAAGTGCAAGAACTCGCAAATTCACGCCGGGTCATGTTATTTCTGCTGCAGTCACTCGTAAACGCAAAAAATACTTGGAGAAATGTTCAGATCATGGGTACGGATTTGGTGTTTTGGCATTCTCAACCTTAGGTGAGCTAGGTGAAGAGTTGATTTCTTTCTTGAAAAGATTGAGAAACTGCCTTGTTAGCTAGTCAGGATACAAATTACAAGTTCGGTGGTTTTCTTTTTCGCAGACTTGGCATCGTGATTCAGAAAGGTGTAGGAGCCCGGCTTGTTATATCCACGATTTGCAGACCCAATTATTTTCTCAAAGATTGCATTCCTTATTATATAATTAAAGCAAAATCGGTTATGATAAAGATTGCATAGCCACGATTAAAGCAAAATTGAAGCAAAATCGGTTTTGATTCACTCGAATCAATTCATGAACATTATAGCCACAATTTGCAAAGATTGCATTCCTTATTATATAAATGGATTTTTTTCATGAGTATGTAAACATACTTAACCGATTTTAGAACTTAACCCACTCAAGTATGCAAACGGGTACGCATACCTAGAGTTCCGGACTTGGTATTGTTTGCCAGTATGCAAACGTGTACGCATACTATCATTCATGACCGAACTAAGTTGAAATCACTACACATAGGGCTACGCATACTATAGTTCCAAATGATCAATCCGAAATACTTCAAATGACCTGTCTCACACAAATCATATAAGATGTTGAATTAGTAATAAAAGATGAACTTGGTTAAAGCAAAAGCTTATCAACACATATTTAGAGAAATATGTAAAGCGAGTTATGCATACTAAATTCTTGGACATGGAATACACTTGCAACAGTTAGCATACAAGTACGCATATTGTGCTCTATCCAATCAATGGTTAATTGTTCTAAACTCCCATTTCAAACATTAAAATATTTATTAGAAGACGAGAATAGCTGTCTCACACAAACTATTAGCTTCAAAGCAATTTCAAGTGATCAAATGATCAATCCGAAATATTCCGAGTCTACATCAAATGACTGTCTCACACAAATCATATAAGATGTTACCGAGCGATTTTCACATGATCATCTTTTGACTTTCGTCAATAATAAAAGATGAACTTGGTTAAAGCAAAAGCTTATCAACACATATTTCGAGAAATATGTAAGCGAGTTAAACTCAGCTCGAAATATCAAATGTGTATAATTTAAAGTCTATATAGCTATATTACTTTGTCTCAATAGGAGATAGAATAGAAATAGACTTCTGAGTGATATATGAGTTCAAGTCTCCACATACCTTTTGTTGATGAAGTTCCACAAGCTCCCATTAGTAGTTCTTCGTCTTCAATCGATGAACGCCGTGAGGTCTAAAGCTCAACTACACATTCTATCCTAATCCGAGACATAGCTATAAGTATACTAGAAATCAAGACTTATAGTTTTGACAAACAAGCTTGAGATAATTACGCTTGCGAGTTCGACCGAGTTGTGCTCTAACAATCTCCCCCTTTTTCAATTTTAGTGACAAAACTATCAATAACTATGGATTACAAAATAAATAGAACTTTGTAGCTTCTCATCCAAATGCTTGATTTCCTTGGTTCTTCAATATTACTCGAAATCTTTGTCACTTCCAAGTACTCTAGTGATTTTGAACGTGTTCAACTCAGCATCATAGTTGTTGTAGATCCATAGCCATAACAATAAGAAAACAATTGTTCTCAATCATTGTTATACATTGTCATAGTATTATTGCATAGCATCAAAGTTCAATTGTATCCCAACTTTGACAATAATACTATGGTGATATGTACCACTCCCCCTTAGTCAATACTTCATCACACAATGAAAACCACTCCCCCTTACATAATGTTTCGTAAACCATATGTATTTGTAGTGTGAACTACACAATTTTTGTCAATATAAATTGGCAAAGGTACGAAAACTAGCGGGATCATAATGAAATTCTCAAAGGGATACTTCTTGACTAAAAGAGAACATATCAACTTTGTTTCGATGATTTCACATAGTCGAAACTTAGTGTATTCATCAAGGAGTTTATAAAGATACAAGATAACTCCTAAAAAATTCCACAGCTGCACTCCCCATAAAGATTTGGCAATTAAACACAAGTTCAATTAAGAACTCTCCCCCATAAAATGTCATTCCCGAAAGAACAACAAGATCGACCTTACTTTTATCAGAAAAGAAGGATTTCTTTGGACAATAACAAATTACATGAGACATGAATTTGTATCCAGAAAACTCAATCAAATTAACCACAAAGGAACCTCAATGATTAATTTAATCGGAAATGCTCAATATAAGAAAACTTACGGAGCTGTACAGTACTTTCACATAGAAGTGGATCAGGGAAAGATCAATACTACAAAATATTCAAAGATCCATTCTATTTTTCATCAAAATTTGCATAATGATACCATAGATTTAATCTTTGACATCAAAAGTTCATTCTATTTTCCATCAATATTGCATAAAGACATATAATATACTTAACTTTTGAGTATATATGGGATAATCATAGTTCACCGACGTAAACACACGTATCCCATAACAAGTTTGCAATATATAAAACCAATAAAGATTAATATTGCAAAAATCATCTTCCAAATAAACTTTAGAATTTAAATAAATAAATCTAAAAATATTGCAAGATGAAATCGTTGGCAATAGCTATGTGTAATCACAATAATTGTTATTTCAAACCCTAGTTATCCTTCTTAAAACACAAGAATAAATTCTCATAAGAAGTTTCCTAGACATATTAAAGACAACTCCTAAAAACAAAACCGATCACAAGCTAAAATCATAGTTCACGTTCGGAAGCTTCACGGGTTTCAAGACATTTAAGCATGAGATTGACAGCATCAACTGCTTCTTCGGAGAAGGTATTCTCATTGAGAAGATCCTTAGCATGTGTCTTCATGAGAACAAGGTCAGAGTTAACCTTTTTCAACTTAGTTCGTAACATATCAAGACCTTTCATAGTATCAACGAGCTGTAGTTTTGCTTCTGCAAAGTGTCTAATAAAATCGAGAACCGAGTTCAGCAGAAATTACTTCATCGTCCTCAAAGTCTGAATAATTATCAGGTGATTGAGAAGAGATATCATCAACTTCTACACAGGTTCTTTTCTTCTTCCCTTTGGACTCGAAACCAAAACCCTTATCAAGAAAACCTTTTGCAAAATCACAAGTGTCAGAAGGTGACGCCATCCTTGACAAGAAAAATAACTTGGAGTACGCGTACTCAACTTAATAGGTTTGGTATTTAAAAGGTTTCTCGTGAATAAGATTTAGGGTTTCTAAAGACAGTTCGTGACAAGTAACATGGGTACCCGTACGAACACATCCTTGACCCATAAACGAATGACACTAACACAACTGAAAAGGCAAACCAAGAAAACTGTTTGCAAAGCAAAATATTGCTAAGTGAATATTTTCACAAATCTTAGCTCAATAAATTTTATATTCTCATAAGAGAAAAATTTAGAGCAACAGAGTAACATTTTAACACATTAAAATTTCATAAGAAATTAAGAATCAACAATGACAAAACTAAACACAAATACTTATGCAAAAATGTCTACAAATGATATTCCAACTAAGAACGATAAGAAAATAGCTAGACAATCAGAAAACATTTTTCCAAGTATACCTGATCATATCCCACTTAGCCAGGATTTTTAGTGAGTGAGATTTCAACCTTGTGATTAATTAGCACAAGTATGAGCTTTATGCTCATCAAATGAATGTTGTTCATAGTTAAACCTCTTTTTCTTAATCTTTTGAGGAAAACCTTTTTGATGTGAAAAGTTATCATAAAACTTACAATCATCAAAATACGACGCATAGTTTGGATTCTTATGTTAAGTGCATATTTTGCATATTTTTAGTATCGAATCCATGCTAGTAATTGCTTAGTTTCTTGTAAATTATTGTATATTATGTTTGTTTTGTGTTATTTATGTTTTGCTAGGTGAATCATCCAAAAGAAGCGAATATCCACTTAGTTGTCCAAAGAAAGAAATTAGCCGCAAGCGGAGAAGGGCCAAAGACCAAGTGGAACTCGTTCAAACCTAGGAGTCATTGATATCATCTCGGAGAGGACGAAAATACGAAGCAATCAGCAAAAGAACGAACCCATTCCGACATCATATGAGGAAGCTAGGAGCAAAAGAAGAGGTTAAGCTTGTCAGTTCCATAGAGCTGACAGTTAACTAAGAAGGAAACAAAAATTGCACTGTCAGTCTTGCAAGACTGACAGTTGAGAGCGTAAACTGTTAAGGCACCTGTAGGGTTTGCTCAGGGCACACCACCTTCTTCTTCAACACGTTTCACGACCAGCAGAAACAGAGAAGATGGAAACTGCTGGCGATTCTCGGTGGTTGAATGTCGATGGAGTTTGAGTTCAGTTTGGGATTTGATAATGGCAGTAATGATGGAGCTGCCATTGACCTATGTGTTGATCACGACTGCTGATAGAAGTTTCGATGAATGGTGGTTAGCAGAGATAATGATGTTGTGGGATAACGAGTGGTGTTGCTGTTAGTTAGGAGTGACGAGACGGTGTGTTGCTGTGAGCTTGGCAGTAATGATGGTGATGAAAGGTGTTACTGTAGAAGAATAGTCATCAGGATGGAGTGGTTACTGCGATTACTACTAATGGCAGTGATGATCGAATATGCGGGAGCAGAGATTAAGGTTGATAATTGGCACGATGGCAGTGTTGCGGCTACCGAGGGGACATGATGGAAGCTATCTTTGGTAATAGATGGATAATGGCAGTAAACAAGAGATGATGGATCTATGGAAGATGATGGGATCGATCTTAATAGAGCAATGAACAGAGAATTGATGGCAGTGAAGAAGAGAAGCTCGTGACTGTTGTCGTTACACGAGATGGAAGTGACGAAGTCAGCTGTGATGGAAGTAATGGCGAGAGAGGGCGATAGAATCTACATGGCTGTTGTCAACGGAGAATGGGTGGTCGATACTGTTAATGGCGTTGCTGTCATGGTCGTTTCCAGGTCAGGAAGAGAATATGGAGTTGGAGTTTGCTGCCAGCGATGAAGATATGATGTTGTTGAATGAGCTTGATGACTGTAGAGAAGAATGGTTCGAGTCTGTGATCAAATATAGAGTTTATGGAGCTCAAGATTAGGAGAAGGTCAGGGCTGGAGTCGACTGGATAGAAGTGGAGGTCGAAGTTAAGAAAACTCAGGGAGTTTTATGTTTCACGGAGCTGGGAGTTAAGAGTGTTCACGGAGGGCCTGGTATAAGTGAAGCTAACCGGAAAAGAATGAAAACTCAGGGGGGAAAATAACTCACTGATGGGTTAATATCCATGGAATGGCTAAGGATGAAACAAAAACTCAGGTGAATTATATTTTCACGGTGGCTTTAGTGAACGTGATTATGAAGGGAGGAAATCGAAACTCAGGGGAAAATAAAACTCACAGAGGGAGTAGTGTCCGTGAAAGTATGGTGAGTTTTATGAAAAGTCAGGGAAAAATAATTCTCCCGGAGGGATGTCTGTTCGTGGATAGAGAATGAAGAGCTAGAAAAATATGCTTGTCACTCTCTGTGAACTGACAGACCAACGACAGTTTGTTAAGGTAAATGGGTTGGGCCTCTGCCATACGCGCAAGCCTGCTTGGCTGTTTCAGCCATTCTTTGCACGACCAAGACTTGGGCATGACTTATATTTGGGAATTGTGACGAGTTTTGGCAACCATTCGACAGGGATTTGGCGCACGGGCACAACTAAAATTTGGATACCTATATAAGAGATATTTATATCTGATAATCTTTAATCACGTCTTTGGAGAGAAGAACACAAGGAGGAAAAGCTAGGGTTTTGGAGCGATTTCACCATCGTAACAATTTCTCTTTCATTTTCTTATATATTTAACATGGGTGTTTCTACATCCATGAGTAGCTAAACCCATAATTGATTGAGGATGAATTCTAAGTTCTAGACTCGATTTGGATTAATATATGCATCTATTTTGAGTTCTTCATATGATTATTGTTTGCTTCTACTTTAATGAATGTCTATGATTGATTAATTGATTGCTCTAGGTGGCCAACTATAGTAGTTCGTTGATTGATTTATTGCTAGTAAAGGGTTAGGATATCCGTGTCATTGTTGAATAACCCATACACAAGTAGAAAACGTGAGACCTTACATAGGGATTCTGTGGAGCAGTGGCGTGTAGAACAACATTAGAAAATGGACCTTGCGCTAAGAGTCTAACTACTAAGATTAACCTAAGTCATAAAATATAAACCATTCGACCAAGTTACACCTTGAGTGTTGTAGGATTAGAATATCGCAACTACAACATACTTGTGATATTGTCATTAGCAACATTGCGAAACCGTCGCAGACTAACATTAAAAATGACATAACAGACGACACCAGCAGAAAATACGAGAAAGGTATGAAGAATCCGCGAGAAGGTAACAAGAGCTTGCGAGAATATGAGTTATATATGAGTTGTCATCCACTATGTAAACACTATATAAAGAGGAGAGCAGGAGAGAGAAAGGGGAGAATAATTTTGGTAAGAGAGAGAGAGAGAGAGATATTATTTTCAGAGAGAAAAATTTTGAAAGAGGGAAAAACTTTATTTTCTTTATCATCTTCTTCCCCTAAAATTAGATCTAGAGCTCTACAAAATATCCATTAATGGAGATTCTAAATGTAATACTTGTGTAATTTCAACAATCATAGTGAAGAACCGTGGATGTAGATCACATTGATCGAACCACGTAAAAAAATCCTTGTGCCCATTTTATAATTTTAGCACTTTAATCTTTATTTTGATTATCAAATAAGTTTAGATCTACAAAATATTATAAGGGGTGTGTTGTAGGATTTCCTGCAACAACAAGTGCGCTACTACTTGGTGGCTTGGACGAATAGAATCTGATATTCGAGCGCTTCGGTATAGTGACCAAAGGACTTAAAGGGATAGCACTGCGCTAGTTGTTATTCCACGGTTGATAATAATTTATGATTAATGATGAATTGATGAATATATTAACTCATTGACGGTTTAGTAACGAAGAAGGATTCCTCGATCATCTCTCTCCATATTGTTTACAACTTTATCCTTTAATTACTTTGTTTATTTACTTTCAAATCTAAAACAAAACCCCCATTGTGACCTTTTGAACAACTAAATCTCACTACTCTTCGTGGGAACGAACATGATTTTCATTATATTACTTGTTAATTGAGTGAAATTAAGATCACTGATTTGTTGCACCCATGACACGCATCAAATTTTGGCGCCGCTGCCGGGGAACAATTGGTAGCTTTAGTTGTTATTTTTTTTAATAATTATTTTTGTTTTTTTTTTTAGTTTTTTTTTTTAGTTTTTGATTTAGCTTTTGAGAATTTTGTTTCAGGTACTTAATCTCTGACATTAACATATTGGAATTACCCGAGGTGTGGAATTCAAACTCGCAAGGGAACGGTACTACAAGCACGTCCAAAGTTGCAACAACAACCTTCTACAAAAGAGATGGTTAATACAGACGATGAGAGAGATCCTCCACCTCCGGAGTGGAAGTTAAGAGAGTTGACATCTCCATGCTTAGATTCGCAACCACTGTGCATTACAATCACTAACCCAATGGAGCTGAAGTCGAATCTACTTCATCATATACCAAAGTTCAAGGGACATCCAGGTGAAAATCTAAATCGACACCTTCAACAGTTCCATAACACAATGACAAGTCTGAGGCATGCAACCGCAGACAGAGATATGGCAATGCTACAAGCCTTCCCGTTCTCATTGACAGACTTAGTAGAAGAATGGTTGTATTGTCTTCCTCCATGGAGTGTTACAACATGGACTGAGATGAAAAAGTTGTTTCTGGAGAAATATTTTCCTGCTTCCAAAGCGGCATCCGTTCGTAAGGAGATTAGTGGCATTCTACAGATGTCTGGGGAGTCTCTATATGAATATTGAGAGAGGTATAAAAGGTTGTTGGCAAGCTTCCCACACCATAATATATCCTCAACACTTATCATTCAATACTTCTACGATGGATTACTTCCAGAGCAGAGGAATTTGATTGATGCGTCTGCCGGTGGTTCACTTACTGAGAAGAAAATCTCGCATGCAACCAGTTTGATTGAGAGTATGGCTTCCAATGCTCAACAATTCTATACCAGAAACAACTCTAATGTTAGAAGAGTTAGCGAGATGAGAGAGTATGCACAGTTAGAGCAACGGATGAACAACATAGAGAAGGTAGTACAACGAATGGCAGCAGTGATTATTCCTACTTATGAAGAAGAGTCTGAACAGGTGAATGTTGTGTTCCCTAATCAGGGGCCAAGGTATGATCCCTACTCTAATACTTATAATCCAGGTTGGAAAGATCACTCATATTTCAGTTATGCAAATCAGCAAGCTGCATCTCCTAATCCTTATGGGCGACAAAGTGGTTTTCAACAACCACGGTTCCGTCCTCAACCTCAACAACAGACTCGGAGTTCTAATTTAGAGGAGATGATGAAAATGATTATGCAAAAGCAAGATGCAAATGCTCAGCGTCAAGATACAATTCTGCAGAAGCAAGATATGGCTATAAAGGACTTGCAAACTCAAATTGTTCAATTGGCTACAGACATGAATGAACTAAAAGCACAAAATTCGACAAAGTTACCATCACAAACTTTTGTGAATCCAAGAGAGAATGTAAATGTTGTGCTTTTGAGGAGTGGGAAGCAAACAGAAGCGCCAAAGCAACAAGAAAGGGTTATTCACGACTCAGAAAAGGAAGTAGAGGTGGAAACCGTTCCAAAGGAAAAGCCAAATTCAACCAACCAACCTAAGGATTCGGTTCCTACTTTTACCACACCACCTCCTTTTCCTAGTCGTCTTGACAAGTCAAAGAAGCAAGCTCTAGACAAGGAAATTATGGATATTTTCAGTAAGGTGCATATAAACATTCCATTTATTGAGTCCATCAGAAAGGTACCCAGGTATGCAAAGGTTCTGAAGGATTTGTGTACAATTAAGGAGAGGTTGATTGCTAACGAGATCACTCAGGTGGGAAAAAGTTCTTCAGCTATGTTGCTAAAGAAGATGCCTGCAAAGTGTAAAGATCCTGGTGGTTTTACAGTGCCAATTACTATTAGTGACAAACGGTTTGAGCGTGTTTTGCTTGATTTGGGAGCTTCCATAAGTGTGATGTTAGCCGATGTTTATGATTCTTTGAATCTGGGACCTTTAAAGGAGACAGGGATTATCATTCAATTAACTAATAAGTCTAACATATATCCTAATGGACTCGTGGAAGACATGTTGGTGCAAGTGAATGAACTAATCTTTTTGGTTGACTTTTTTTGTTGTGGATATGCATAATGGGGACAATTGTTCGTCTCCTTCATTACTTCTTGGGAGACCATTTATGAAGACCGCTAAGACGAAGATTGATTGTGATATTGGGACACTCACTATGGAGTTTGACAAAGAGGTTATACGCTTCATATTTTTGAAGCTATGCATTATCCAAGTGATATCCATACTGGCACAACAGATGTTTGATTTGAACGAAGATGAACTTGAATATGTGCTGCAAAATAGCATTAATTTGGACGTCCATGGCATGCCTACCTTGGAAGTTGATATTCCCAAGGAGTTTGTTGAGACATGTGGTGCTTTAATGGCATCACAAGAAGTTAGAAGAGGTAATATTTCATATATCTCTTTACATGTAACTGATGAAGTTCCTTTACCTTTTGTTGTGCAGGCACCTAAATTAGAGTTGAAACCTCTACCCGATCACTTAAAGTACGCCTACTTGGGTGATGGGGAAGATCTTCCTATCATTATTGCAAAGAATCTCACAGCAGTACAAGAAGAACGCCTCCTTAGGGTTCTGATAGAGCACAAAACGGCTATTGGTTGGATAATTGCTGACATAAAAGGCATTAGTCCAGCCATGTGCATGCATAGAATCCTTATGGAAGATGATATCAAGCCGATCGTGATGCTCGGATAGGCTTAACCCCCCAATGATGGAGGTCATGAAGAAAGAAATCCTCAAATTACTAAGTGTGGGGGTGATTTACCCAATTTCGACGAAGAAATGGGTCATCCGGTGCAAGTGGTGCCTAAGAAATCGGGTGTCACTTTATTAGAAATCAAGATGATGAACTCGTGCTCACAAGATTTCAAACAAGATGGCAGTGTGCAGAGTTCAAATTGATCAAGATGGGGACATTCACATTATTGCTTTTGGATGGTTATTCGGGATACAACTAAATTTTTTATTGCATAGACCTTACTTGTCCTTTCGGTACATTTGCAAAACCATTTGGTCTTTGCAATGCGCCCGCCATTTCGAGATGTATGTGTTGATGGGTGAAAACTACTCCCGGCTATGAATCTAAACCTTCAACAAATGCAAGTCACTTTCCTTTGCCTTTCAGGGAGGGAAGCGAAGAAGGTGTGATCGATGTTAGAGAGGTTAATACGCACTTGGGACATTCAAATAGGGCATTATTGCTTTTTGGATGGTTATTCGGGATACAACTAAATTTTTATTGCACCGCCACCGGAGGATCAATCGTGGAGAAGACTACCTTTACTTGTCCTTTCGGTACATTTGCAAATAACTCCCGACCGGGGTTGTATAACCAAGAAGAATGCCATTTGGTCTTCACTCTTTAGCTTGGTCGAATGGAAGGATTTTGAGAGGACGCTGCCACTTTTCCCTCATGAAAGCGCGATCTCGCACTCGGATTTGGACCGTCAAAGATGTATGGTTAGTATATTTTTTTTCCGGGCGTTTTCCAAGACGATTCTTGGCACGTGGAAAACATCATTGCCACCCAATTCGGTATTTATGGACGGCCGGGCATGATATGCTTTAGGAGAGGTAGATTTATGGATTTGATCGATTCGAACCTATTTGATATTTGTTTAAATAATCTTGAACTTGTGCTTAAATCTATACCTGATGCATACATGACACCCTAATTTGGTTTCATAATGCTTGGGGAGAAATGTCATTTTATGGTAAACCATGGAATTGTACCATACCATGCTTAGGGTGATGGAATTGATCCATCATCATGTGTCCTATCAAGGGCTTGATCTCAATCGGGCTAGTGTTCAATCGGGCTAGTATAACACACCGGAGGGGCTCAATCGGGCTAGTATAACACACCGAGGGCTCGGGCTAGTATAACACACCGAGAATCAGCCCGTATTTCGTACATGGTTTCATTATAGTGAGGTTCGTGTTACTTATGAGTAACACTCGGTCATCATGCCACACCGATAATGAGTACGTGAAATACAAGGTCTGAATTAAGTGAGGGAGTATCCAACACTTATAAATGGCTTTATCTTTTACAAGATGTCAAGAGGGCTATTGCGCACGTTTCGTTCAATCATGGGGATGTGCCTCGACCGATCGATCCATGGTTAGCACCGCTATCGAACGTGGGCTTGTTGTGTTCTGCTTTTGAAAGTGGGTCTGCTTCGAATGTCGGCCATGTGTTTCGAAAATACATTATGTCTTAACACCAGCCTTTGCGACTTGAGCAATACCGCCTTTTGACTTGAGTAATACCAGACTTGAGGCTTACAAGAGTTCAAACAAGATGGCGAGTGTGCATAGACTACGAAAACTCAATTCGGCTGAGCACTTGAGGATCACTTTCCTTTGCCTTTCATTGATCAGATGTTAGAGAGGTTAGCGGGACATTCACATTATTGATTTTTGGATGGTTATTCGGGATACAACTAAATTGTTATTGCACCGGAGGATCAAGAGAAGACTACCTTTACTTGTCCTTTCGGTACATTTGCATCTGAAAAATGCCATTTGGTCTTTGCAATGCGCCTGCCACTTTTCAGAGATGTATGGTTAGTATATTTTCTGATTACGTGGAAAACATCATTGAGGTATTTATGGACGACTTTAGTGTTTATGGCGATTCATTTGATATTTGTTTAAATAATCTTGAACTTGTGCTTAAAAGATGCATAGACACTAATTTGGTTTCAAACTGGGAGAAATGTCATTTTATGGTAAACCATGGAATTGTACTTGGCCACATCGTGTCCTATCAAGGGCTCAAGGTAGACAAGGCAAAGATAGACTTGATTAGGAACTTACAATACCCCACTTCGGAGAGGGAAATTCGCTCGTTTCTTGGTCATGCAGGTTTTTATAGGAGGTTTATCAAAGATTTCTCCAAAATCTCAATGCCTATGTGCAAATTGTTGCAAAAGGAGGTTGCCTTTAACTTCGACCAGGAGTGGAAGGATGCCTTTAATAAATTGAAGGAATTATTTACTACTGCACCAATTATTAAGTCACCTGACTGGAGTTTGTCGTTCGAGTTAATGTGGGATGCAAGTGATTATGCAGTTGGAGCTGTTTTGGGTCAAAAAGTAGACAAGAGGTCACATGTGATTTATTATGCATCAAGGACCCTAAACGATGCTCAAATAAACTATTCCACTACTGAGAAAGAGTTGCTGGCTATAGTATTTGCATTAGAAAAATTTAGAGCTTATTTGGTGGGTACCAATGTGATTGTATATTCTGATCATGCAGCACTACGGTACCTATTAAAAAAGAATGAGGCTAAGCCAAGACTCATACGTTGTATTCTTTTGCTGCAAGAATTCAATATGGAAATCAGAGATAAGAAAGGTGTTGAGAATACAGTTGTTGATCATCTTAGTAGACTTGTTGTTTCCGAAGAAGAAGTCCCATTACAGGATCGTTTTCCAGACGAACAACTTTTCTCGATTGAAGAATCAACACCTTGGTACGCTGATATAGTGAACTATTTGGTTACAAGGCAAATACCTAGTACGATGTCTAATTTTCAAAAGCTAAAGCTTAAGAAAATAGCCAAGCAGTATGTGTGAGATGAACCCTACTTGTGGAAATATGGTGTTGATCAAATTATCCGTAGGTGCGTACCAAACTCTGAATTTTAGTCAATTCTATCTTTTTGTCATTCTTATGCTTGTGTTGGTCACTTTGGTTCTAAACGTACCGCTCTCAAAGTCCTTGAGAGTGGCTTTTATTGGCCTACCCTATTTGAGGATGCATATGTTTTTTTCAAATCTTGTGATAGATGTCAACGAACGGGCAATCTAGGTGCTCAAAATCAAATGGCACTCAATCCTATTCTCACTGCCGAGATTTTTGATGTGTGGGGCATTGATTTTATGGGTCCTTTTGTTAATTCGAATGGGAAATTTTATATACTTCTTGTTGTGGATTATGTTTCTAAATGGGTGGAAGCTAAAGCCACCCCTACTAATGATTCTCAAGTTGTTTGTGAGTATGTGAAGGAATATATTTTCTCTAGACATGGTACACCAAGAGTGGTTATCAGTGATGGAGGCTCACACTTCAAGAAATCCTTTCATGCTCTCCTCAAGAAGTACAACATTACACACAAGATTGGTACGCCGTATCACCCACAAACTAGTGGGCAAGCTGAAATTTCAAATCGTGAGATTAAGTCCATCCTTGAGAAAACCGTTAATGCTACACGGAAGGATTGCAGTTATAGACTCAACGATGCACTTTGGGCGTATAGAACAGCATACAAGACACCGATTGGTATGTCTCCATATCGGTTGGTTTATGGAAAAGCTTGTCATCTCCCAGTTGAACTTAAGCATAAGGCTTTATGGGCGGTAAAGATGTGCAACATGGAGTATGATAAAGCGGGGAAACATAGGCAACTACAAATCAATGAGCTAGAGGAGATACGTAATGATGCTTACGAGAGTTCTCGTATATACAAGGAAAAGACTAAGCTTTTCCATGACAAGATGATTTCTCGGAAGAATTTTGTTGTGGGACAGAAATTTCTTTTATTCATTCTCGTCTTAAGCTATTTCCTGGTAAGCTAAGGTCCAGATGGACTGGACCATATGTTGTTACTAATGTTTATTCTCATGGTGTAGTTGATATCACTAGTCTTAGAGATGGGACTACTTCTAAGGTCAACGGCCATAGATTGAAGCCATACTACGAGAACATCGCTTATGTGGATGTAGACTCCCTTGAGTTTCAAGATTTACTCCCCCTGGAGGAGTAGTAAGGAGAATACCAAGTCGGGCTGACGACTTTAAACCAAGCGCTAAATGGGTGGAAACCCATAGGTTTTGTATCTTAAACTCTTTTATTTTTTGTTTTTATTGTTTTCATATCATATTTCCATCCCCATGTTTAATTTCATTGAATCCGGAATCTATCTTAGAAGAGAATTATGACGAGTACCTTTTCGTTAGAAAAATTCAGATTGCACGTAGTTCAGTACAGAGACCATAACTGTCAGACCGTTTATCTAAATATCGTGCCCTTTTGACACTTTGTAGAAAACACTTAGATGAACAACTTTTGTGAAATGGAGTTTTTCCAAATTCCTTACCAATGTGTACAGTTTTTGCGTTTTATATGCTGTTATGTTTGAATTCAGAACTTTCGGTACACATTGAGGACAATGTGAAGTTTAAGTGTGGGGGAGTATTTTGCATATAGATTTTTCAATTTTTTTGTACATATTTGCATGAAAAACTCCAACTTCTAGTTAGTTTAGAGTCACATAGTATACATGTCACTAAGATTACATCGAAATTCTCACAAGAGTGACTGAACTGAAAGATGCCAGAGAACATGATCGGGTTTCTTGCTTGTTTGAGAGTTAAAGTTGGATTTAACCATGCCAGTGGAAAATAAGGTGCATAATTAATTTGGTAGTAGAATTTTGATCCCCTATAGTGGAGAATACCTATTGTTACATCATGTGAGGCACCGACCTTCAATTCTTTTGTACGTGTCTAAATATGTGCTTTTAGAGTGTGTGTCACCGTACGTTAATTCCGGGTAGAATGGTGAGCTACCCAACCTCCCACCAATAGAAGCACTACTTTGATATATTGAGTGCTATTTTATCAATCATGATGGTGACATCAAATTGCTAACTTACATACCACTTTTAATCTTATTCGCAGTTAGCACCATCCACTTTATCTCTCTCTACACCAACAGGTCCATAGAAACACATCATCATCAACAAGTGGAGCGACATCAAAATCTACAAGGAAAGTTGAAAACTATCAAGGTTTACAGACATACTGAAGTTGCAACGGCTGGCCATGGCCTTTGTACTGCAATTTTATTTTTAATGAGCTTAAAATTAAAAAAAAAAATTGAAAAAAAAGACAAGAGAAAATTTATTTAGGTTAGATTACTAGTTTTCTTATCCAACATTCAAGTAAACAAGACAAGGAGCATTGACACCTTTTTAACCACTTTCGAACTTCAGTTCCAAACAAAACTACCCAATTTCTACATGTTGAAGACTTATGAACAAGAGCAAAAATTATCAAGATGAGAGTTCAAGAAGTTTATGATATCAAGACATACAAGTTGTGAAGAATCAAGCGGTAAAGTACTTACACCATGGCCTTTGTACTTACAATTTTATTTTTATCTTTATTTGTATTTGTTTTATTCTCTCTTGTCTTAAAATTAAAAAAAAAATTGAAAAAAAAATTGAAAAAAAAAAGACAAGAGAAAATTTATTTAGGTTCATTACTAGTTTTATTATTATTTTGTTTTAATTTTGTATTTGATTTATTTTTCTTGTCTCATATTAAAAAAAAAAGTGAAAAAAAAAAGAGACAAGAAAAATTCGTTGTAGCATATTGTGGTTTGTTTTTAGTTTTGTTCTTTCAATAAAGCCAATGGAAAGAAGAAATATTTATAATGAAGTTTCAAGCAACAAGGATTTGAAGAAAAAGAGTTACATTGTCACGATTCTACGAAGTTCAAGAGTTATCATCAAGAGTTGAAGACCGAAGACGAAGATGAAGACAAGGATTGAAGACCGGAGACGTTTCTATGGATGCTGTGAGAGTGGTGCTAACTGCACGTCGAACGGATAACGAGGTAAGTAAGCATATTCCCACCTTCGTAAGTGGTTGACTTCCTTTCTCAGAGATCGCCAAAAAAATAAAAAAATAAAGGGTTTTCAAACTGATAAAAGATGTGGGTTTTCAAAACAATTCGGAGGGTTTTTCCTTCCTACTATTCAACCTGTCGTAGGATTCTCTCTTCATTCCTACCTGGACACATGTGTGACCCATAAAAAGTTGTTTATTATTGAGAGCAACTTTATAAAACCCTTTCTGGTAAGGCAGAGTCGAGACTTTTGATTACTCTCGAACCCGGATTCTTCCGATAAGGGACGGTTATTTCTCTCTCAACTTTTAAGGATGAGATTATGTTCATATATATGTCTAACTTCTTATGACTGGTGTGCAGAATATCCATGTCTTCTTAGCGCATTGGATGCTATTATTCGGAAGAACTAGTAAGTTGGAAAAGTAGATTTTGTGGGTATATCTCTAGTAAACCCTCACGAGACTATAAATCGTCCACTAGGGACACCTAGGGGTTTAAAGGCCTATTGCACATGCTAAGTGCAACAGTTTCCTCAACCATATGGAGTTGTTGTATTTAGATAGTTTGCTCGAGGACTAGCAAAAGCCAAGTGTGGTGGAATTTGTTAAGTGCATATTTTGCATATTTTTAATATCGAATCCATGCTAGTAATTGCTTAGTTTCTTGCAAATTATTGTATATTACGTTTATTTTGTGTTATTTATGTTTTGCTACGTGAATCATCCAAAAGAAGCGAATATGCACTTAGTTGTACAAAGAAAGAAGTTAGCCGCTGGCGGAGAAGGGCCAAATACCAAGTGGAACTCTTTCAAACCTATGAGTCATTGATATCATCTCGGGGAGGACGAAAAGACGAAGCAATCGGCGAAAGAACGAACCCATTACGACATCATATGAGAAAGCTAGGAGCAAAAGAAGAGGTTAAGCTTGTCAGTTCCATAGAGCTGACAGTTAACTAAGAAGGAAACAAAAATTGCACTGTCAATCTTGCAAGACTGACAGTTGAGAGCGTAAACTGTTAAAGGCACCTGTAGGGTTTGCTCAGGGCACACCACCTTCTTCTTCAACACGTTTCACGACCAACAGAAACAGAGAAGATGGAAACTGCTGGCGATTCTCGGTGGTTGAATGTCGATGGAGTTTGAGTTCGGTTTGGGATTTAATAATGGCAGTAATGATGGAGCTGCCATTGACCTATGTGTTGATCACGACTGCTGATAGAAGTTTCGATGAATGGTGGTTGGAAGAGACGATGATGCTGTGGGATAACGAGTGGTGCTGCTGTTAGTTGGCAGTGACGAGACGTTGTGTTGATGTGAGCTTGTCAGTAATGATGGTGATGAAAGGTGTTACTGTAGAAGAATTGTCATCGGGATGGAGTGGTTGCTTCGATTACTACTAATGGCAGTGATGATCGAATGTACGAGAGCAGAGATTTAGGTTGATAATTGGCACGATGGCAGTGTTGCGGCTGCCGATGGGAAATGATAGAAGCTGTCTTTGGCAGTAGATGAATAATGGCAGTAAACAAGAGATGATGGAGCTGTGCAAGATGATGATATCGATCTTAATAGAGCAGTGAACAGAGAATTGATGGCAGTGAAGAACAGAAGCTCGTGGCTGCTGCTGTTACACGAGATGGAAATGACGAAGTCAGCTGTGATGGCAGTAATGGCGAGAGAGGTCAATGGAATCTACATGGCTGCTATCAACGGAGAATGGGTGGTCGATACTGTTAATGGCGTTGCTGCCATGGTCGTTTCCAGGTCAGGAAGAGAATATGGAGTTAGAGTTTGCTGCCAGCAATGAAGATATGATGTTGTTGAATGAGCTTGATGACTGTAGATAAGAATGGTTCGAGTCTGTGATCAAATATAGAGTTTATGGAGCTCGAGATTAGAAGAAGGTCAGGGCTGGATTCGACTGGATAGAAGTGGAGGTCGAAGTTAAGAAAACTCAGGGAGTTTTATGTTTCACGGAGCTGGGAGTTAAGAGTGTTCACGGAGGGCCTGGTATAAGTGAAGCTAACTGTAAAAGAATGAAAACTTAGGGGGGGAAATAACTCACTGGTGGGTTAATATCCGTGTAATGGCTGAGGATGAAACCGAAACTCAGGTGAATTATATTTTCACGGTGGCTTTAGTGAACGTGATTATGACGGGAGGAAATCGAAACTCAGGGGAAAATAAAACTCACAGAGGGAGTAGTGTCCGTGAAAGTATGGTGAGTTTTATGATCATGGAAAAATAATTCTCCCGGAGGGATGTCTGTCCGTGGATAGAGAATGAAGAGCTAGAAAAATATGCTTGTCAGTCCCTGCGAACTGACAGACCAACGACAGTTTGTTATGGTAAATGGGCTGGGCCTCTGCCATCTGCGCATGCCTGCTTGGCTGTTTCAGCCATTCTTTGCACGACCAAGACTTGGCCGTGACTTATATTTGGGAATTGTGACGAGTTTTGGCAACCATTCGACACGGGATTTGGCGCATGGGCACAACTACAATTTGGATACCTATATAACAAATATTTATATCTGATAATCTTTAATCACGTCTTTGGAGAGAAGAACACAATGAGGGAAAGCTAGGGTTTTGGAGCGATTTCACCATCGTAACAATTTCTCTTTCATTTTCTTATATATTTAACATGGGTGTTTCTACATCCATGAGTAGCTAAACCCATAATTGATTGAGGATGAATTCTAAGTTCTAGACTTGATTTGGATTAATATATGCATCTATTTTGAGTTCGTCATATGATTATTGTTTGCTTCTACTTTAATGAATGTCTATGATTGATTAATTGATTGCTCTAGGAGGCCAACTATAGTAGTTCGTTGATTGATTTATTGCTAGTAAAGGGTTAGGATATCCGTGTCATTGTTTAATAACCCATACACAAGTAGAAAACGTGAGACCTTACATGGGGATTTTGTGGAGCAATCGCGTGTAGAACAACATTAAAAAGTGGGCCTTGCGCTAAGAGTCTAACTACTAAGATTAACCTAAGTCATAAAATATAAACCATTTGACCAAGTTATACCTTGAGTGCGCTACTACTTGGTAGCTTGGACGAATAGAATCTGATATTCGAGCGCTTTGGTATTCAGTGACCAAAGGACTTTAGGGGATAGCACTGCGCTAGTTGTTATTCCACGGTTGATAATAATTTATGATTAATGATGAATTGATGAATATATTAACTCATTGACGGTTTAGTAACGAAGAAGGACTCGATCATCTGTCTCCATATTGTTTACACCTTATCCTTTAATTACTTTGTTTATTTACTTTCAAATCTAAAACAAAACCCACATTGTGACCTTTTGAACAACTAAATCTCATTGCTCTTCGTGGGAACGAACTTGACTTTCATTATATTACTTGTTAAGTGAGTGAAATTAAGATCACTAATTTGTTGCACCCACGACACGCATCATCTTACCTGAAGGGTTTTGACCAGAGGAATTTGACAGCCTGTTTATGAGCTCTTTGTATCCTCCAATTATCAAATTTAGGTTGTCTTTCACATCTCCATTTTTGCTTCCTTCTTCTGGTACCTTATTCACATCAAGAACAACAACATCTCCCTTTTTAACCGATGAAGTTTCTTTTTTAAATATTCTTGGATGATTTGTGTTAAGATTACTGTTACAAGCTTGAACATTCGAGGAACAAATCGAACTGACTTTCCTGGTAGGATTCAAAGGGTGAGTACTAAAACCAATTGGTTTAGACATACGAATGTCAGTTACACATTTGAAAATTAAATTTAAGGTGTGTTGAAGTCGAACAATAAAATTGTTGTTAGAGCATTGCTCGGTTGAACCCACCAAGCATTGGTATGTCAAGTTTGGTAGTCATATTTTAGTGAACCAAAACTCATTTAAAGAGTCGCTTGATTATTTACTAGAGTCAACTTCGAATAGGTTAGCTTGAAAGTATTAGGATATGAGACATTACAAGTATTACGTGAAGACTTTTTAAGAATGTGAAGAAGTAAGGAGGTACAAAGACGACATCATCCTTCCACTTGAGGTTAGTAATATTTGACTTGAACTGCTTCATTCCCTAACGTATCTTTCAAGTCGTGCATATTGAAAACATAACTGCGAAGTTGTGAATGATTATACTCTAGTTAGACATAGTATTAAGGAATTACAATACGAAGTATAACGTCTATCTTTTGAACTTCGTATATAAGACATCGACATAATCGTATGAATGCTATTGTGATTATGTATGGGTATGGGTGAAGATTTCGTCCTAGGAAACAATGTTTTTACATTCGTTTAAAGGAAGTACAATTCATAAACTTGTTTTGTGAATCGAAAGGGAAATCGCTAGGCTTATTGGTATGGTTATTCATTGCAAATCTTTGGATTACCAATATGTGTGTTTAGTATAACCGCTCATAACTTGTTTATGTATCTTGGTAAAACTATTCACAAGGCCTGACTTTTGTATTGGTATGACTTTTATTAGTGAAACCAATCTTAAGTAATCACCTGAGATGGTATGATCGATTTGTTATAATTGGTATGACCAACTCTAGACATTGGGGTACCTATTTAGTAAGAGGTGCAACCGATACAAGCAAAGGGGAATCGATCCTTGTAAGAGGTACAACAAGTCTTAGATATTGGTAACCGATCCTATGACTTGTGCAACCGAATACAAGTTAGATACCATAAATATGTGGTAACCGATCCTAGTACCTAGTCAACCAAATTTTGGATATGTAGCGTGACTGATCCTAGTACCCACATGGAGGTAAAACCGAAAATTATTTTGGTAGAACCGTGAAACCCATGATTGGTGATTTGATAGGATAATCAATCGCATAGTTCTTGGAAGTCAGATGAACCAATTCTAAACTTGTTTGGAAGTGTGGCAAATCGGTTCCAAGATTGTAAATATGAAAAAGGATTTACAAATTAAAGATGTCGACATACTTTGAACATGTGCAGTAACGCTTATCTTTTATTGTTCAAAGATATTCCTTAATATCTAAAGGAGAATCCCGGATCGAAATAAATTGAGAATCTTTTAATTAAGGTTTTTAGTTTTATATGCTTTTAATTTCCAGCAATTAAAATGCATATCTTTAGAAAATAAAATTGGTAATGTGCATTTACTAATTGGAGATTTTCTACTGAGATTTCGGTCAATATTTGGACAAAGCATTTCCAGGAATTATGGAAACCGAATTTGGAAATATATTGCATATCTTGAGAATATTTTCGATTTTGGAAATTCCTTGGTGTCCAAACTTCCTTGGTCTATAAATATTGAAGTTTGCATTTCGAGCAAACTAATCCTCAGAGTCAGCAAAACTACCATGTTGTGTTGTTACTGGTGGAGCCGTCTATTCAGAGAGGAAAGTACCCTAATTAGGCGAAATCTCTTACGACCGCTCGTTTTAAAGACTTCTTTGGGATTGGGAAGCTCTACGAGTACCGTTGGTGGGAAACTAGATAACTGCAGTTTATTATTAGTTTTCAATTGATTTGATTGACTAACGGTTGTTGAACTTTGATTGCACCTAGTTTGTTTATACTTGAGAATCTTCTTTTCTGATATAAGATTCACTCAAACTTAAGGCTGCACATGGTCCGGTACGGCCCGGTTCTCTTATGGAACCGGTCCCTGTACCTGGTGTTGACCGGTACCTCATTTTGAGGACCGGTACCTGTACCTGGACTTGTACTTGTACCTGTAAAACCGGTCCGGTACAAGACCGGTACCGGGTTTTTACCCGCTGCAGTTATGTCTCCCAAATCCATTACAGTGAGTAATCAATTTAACAAATAATTTTGATAAGTATTGAATGACAATAAAATTCACACTTTTATGTGTATTCAACAAAATCAAGAGATAACAAAATCTATGAGACTATTCTAAATTTCTAATTCAAATGAAATCCTAGTATGTGAATTCTTCTTTGGCTTCATCATCAAACCAAAAGCATCAGAATCATCTTACAGATACATCTTCACCCATCTGTTATCTCCGACAACTCCTGCAATTTACCAACTCATATATACTGCCTAATCTATCAAACCCTAATCGATCTAATTTAAACCCATCATCCACAACAACATGAACTCTGCATCTTCTTGCTAGTAAAAAAAAAAAAACAGGAACAAAATCAGCAAAAACCAAGAGAAGGAAATCAAATTTGAGAACAGATTCAACAATCAAATGACTAGAGAAACAATGGGTTATAACAAGACCCAATAATTGACTTAGAAAAACTCTAAATACAGTTCATCATAGGTGTTGCTCTTGATACAACACCTACCAAGACCCTGTAAATTTCATTACTCAAATCCCTTGAATCATCCTCTTCCACACCTGTTGAGCTTCAAATCTTCAAACCCTAACTTCAATTATTTTTCACCAATTCCTCCATCTGATTCCTCCATGTGAAACCTGTGAAATACAATCTCATCAATATTGTGTTCATCAAACAAACCAAAATAAAATAAATAAAATTAACCAAACTAATCGAATGAAATCGTATAAATAGAACTAATTGAACAATCAATTAGAACATATATGAAATTTCCAGATCTATGAACCTAAAACTAATGAAAATAATTATATTGATACTAATACTTCTTACGATACCGATTGTTTCAATTCAATTGATGTAAACAAGAACCAGAGAAAGAAAAACATATATTATTAAGAAGAAGAAGAAGAAGAAAAGAAAACTAGAGTCGAAAAGAAGAAGAAGTGAAAACTAGAGTCGTGAGAGACAGAGAGAATGAGATGAGAATAAGTAAATAGGTTAAGTATAAAAACCTATCATCAACGGCTGAGATAAGTCTAAACAGTGGATCAAATCTAATAGGTATTTCAGTCCGGGACAGGCCGGGAATAAGGTTGGAACCGGTACCTGTACTCATATGCAACATGTTCTAAAAACCATTCCCATTCCTTGTACCGGCTCCCCCGATACCGGTTCTTTTTTCCGGTTCACCGGTTCCTGTTCGGTTCTTGTGCAACCTTACTCAAACTAGATCGAAGTTTCGATGGGGATCTTTAGACTGTTTGTAGATCTAAAGACGTCTTGTGCAGGTGTTTATTGAAGATCTAAGAAGATTTGAAGACGAAGAAGATTTCTGATTTGGGTTCATAATCTTTGGTGTGCACAAAACTTGATCGGCCGGGGATCCAACTATAATTGGTTTATCTTTGTGATAATATTGATTGATTAGTTGAGTAGATCGGCATCAATATGATTCTTTGTGATTTGAAGTATTGATTGCATAGTCTTAACAATTACTTTGGTAGTTCTTGAAAAGATAGATCTAAGGACCGAATAAAGGAGTTTATTGGGATAAACGTAATAGCCTTTTGTCAAACTCATATCACTTGTTTGAAAAAAGTTGTTACCAAATAGATTTGTTGTTCCTTTACTGTTTGGAATACGAACCAAAGGAATTGTTCCAAGTGCGTGACTTATTGCAAGTTGGAGGCGCAGGGATACATACGGAACTAGGTGAGCTATAGGTTTATTTGCTTGGTCTCAACTATACGAAGTTGGTTTAGATTTTGTATAGCGGCTTAATCCTGAGAGTATCCAATTCTGGACAAGGTCCTGGGGTTTTTCTGCATTTGCGGTTTCCTCGTTAACAAAATCTTGTTGTGTCTTTTACTTTTCTATTTCCACAATTATAATTGTTTTATTATAATTAGAAGTAAAATACACAAACGTTAATTCATATTTACTTGATAGCAATCCTATGGTGTTTGGTTAAGTCCGAACCTATTATCAAGTAAACATACTTCGTCGTTGTATTGTCTCGATCTTGTATCCATAGTCAATCACACAAGTTATCTTGTTGTCGTATTGTCTCGATCTCGTATACATAGACGATCACACGAAGTGTGAACCGATTAGTTGTATTGTCTCGACTCAGTCCATAGACAATCACTTTCGGAGAAAGGACTTATAGGTGGAAAAGTTTTAGATTGATGTATTTGGGGTACCCTTGTCTTTTCAATTGTCATTCAACCTAGATTTGCCTTTTTGTTCAACATTTCCTTTCGAATCACAAAAGAGACACACTTTCTGATCACCTGAGTGATTAGAGTGAACAGACTTAACACCGTCGTTAGGATATTTTTTCCTTCCGAGCGATGCGAAGATTCCTTTATTAGAGGAAGATATAAGCACATCTTTTCCAATAAGTAGGGATTACGATTTAGCTTCTGGAACTGAATTTGCAATTGAGTCAGAAGCGATTGGTATAGTGGACTCTTTAGATTATCCTTGAATATAAAGTTTACTCAAAAGATGTTCAATTTCCAAGGCATCCTCTTTGAGTTTCGCCTCGAGTAAGGTTCGTGAGGAACCTTTAATTGAGAGTTTACTACAACGCTTTCCTCGCGAAGAACCTTTAATTGAGAGTCACGATCATTTACCATACCAATAAATGCATTGACTTTCTGTTTCAACCGACTGATTTCATCAGCCTGGTAACTAACAAGTTTTAGAATCACTGCACTCTCTTTGGCTGCTTCCCTTTCGACTTCAGAGTTAGACTCGTCGGTAAGGTAATCAGGGTAACACTTATCAATGCTTGTCTGTTTCATTGGAACACAATGTTCCTCTATATTCAAGATTGACAAATATTTCTCTTTAATAGATTTTATAGAAATAAAAATTTTGTTTCTGGTGATGCGTTTATCAGAGATAGCACAACTGTCCATAGATTCAAATTGCTACAAACACAGACTTGTAAGGTCTTAAACGTGTTTGCCTGCTCTGATACCAATTGAAAAAGCGGGGGTATAACAACCACACCCAATATTTCGTTTAGGCAATCTGTATGGACTAACTCCAATATACTTACAACAGAATCAATTAGACAGTAAGACTCAATCAAGGAAAAGTATATCCAAGAGTTATATCTCTATTTCTCAATTCAATCTGCAATCAAACAAATAGGAATTTGCGAGCCCGATTGATTATGAGAAATAACTTGGACGGTATCAAAAACCAATATCCAAGTATCAATCAATTCAATTAACTACCAAAGGTCGGATTCACAAATTGATTGAACTTACGCACAACCTGTGATATTTCAATTATATAAACAAATATAATGTGGAAAAGAAATAACACAGACACCAGAAATTTTGTTAACGAGGAAACCGCAAATGCAGAAAAAACCCGGGACCTAGTCCATATTTGAACACCACACTTTATTAACCCGCTACAGACACTAGTGTGGATGGGGAAAAATGATTCGCTGGTTTTTACGGAATTGAAGAATCGACCGTGTGGAGACTCCTTGAACCGAGCAAAATGTTGAACCTCACACAGATGCACTGCAAGAAGGGAGTGCTTTAAGTTCGAGAGATCAATCTGTAAGACTCCGGCCTAAACCAAGAACAATGGTCGTTCCAGAGTCAATTCGGTCATTAAAGAGGATGGGTTGATCTGTAGGAGGGAAGCTGAGAAATACGTGAGATCAATGGTGATCTGAGATTATAGGTGTGTTGTGAATTCAGTGTAAGAATGCTCTGAATGATTGAATTTTTCTCAATTGAGAGTGAATACTCAGACGATGAGTTCGTGTAGACGAAAGATTGTCTGTATGAACTTGCTGAGAATTCTTTTTTTAGACGAATGTTCGAGTGTTCGAATCTTGTCCTTTCAATCAGATTCGAGACATTTTATAATGCCGAGTTGAAAACACCATGATCCCATGAAGTGTGACGGTTCTTGGAATCGAGAGTGGGGAAGTGGGAAATCGTGTTAAAACCAGTTGCTAATCGTGCGTAGACTTGGTTAATTTTCCACCCACTACTTTGCTGACTCTTCCAATTGATTGCACGACTTGCTCATATTCTCATCGTGGGTGAACACACGTACCGTAGACCGCCAGAGCAAAGCCCTAGTTAATAATATCCCCCCATGTGACACGATTGATATCTCGTGATTGGAGTCGATTCTTGACTTTGTGGGACGATGAGTCCATGTATTGTTGAATTGAACATGTTTTGCAAATGTTAAGAAATTCATGAATCAAATATGTTTCTTTGAGACGAGGTATTATTATATTGATTACCTAAGAAGAGCAACCGTGTTGCTTGAATTATCGAATAATATTGATAATTGAACCAATATTCTTGAATCGAGCAAATATTCTTTGGTTCGAGCAAATATTGCTAGTCGAGGAATATTGCTAGTTTGAGCAAATATTGCTTTGGTTTGAGCGAGTGTTGTGTTGCTTATTTGATGAATTCTTTGTAGTAGCGGGACCAAATAAAATATTAATTTAAGATACGACTCTTTTGGTCGAGTAAAATAAATAAAAATGTTGATCATGGGATCAACATAAAATTATCAGTATTTGAATCTCTTTCGAAATCATGTTTCTGCAGAGCTCTGGATTCAAAACCCTAATTTTACTGAAATGATGATTTATTTCAAATCAATCTGCAGAGTGAAGCAGGGACCGGCTACATGGGATGACACATCCACCATGTACGCCCAGATGCTCGAATGAGCAAAATACCAAAGTCTCTTGAGGACCAGTTGGTGAAAGAATGATTAAATGCTGGTTTAATCATTTATTGAAATAATGCTCGTGTGAGCGACAAATAATAAAACCTAGCCATGAAGAGATGAGGAACCGACCAAGAGGTCATGGGACCGACTCTTGGTGGCCGTGGGACTAATGGATGGTCGTTTAAGCAAAACTTAATTGTTTGGAAGAAGTTTGAACCTAATATGAGCAATTGAGCAAATTATGTTAAAATTATTAAAACATACGGGACCGGCTCTTTGCAGGCCTTAGAGCCACCCTTGGTCGGTCAAGGGGATGTGCTCGTGTCAACATAGTGTCCGTGTATCAGTCCTAAGAGTTTCAGTATTTTCCGATGCGCATTTGAGCAACATTCTGAGAAAATATGCAGAATCCAGGGTTTTGCTAAAACTAGGAAAAATACATGAGATGATGAAAAATAATAAATGAAACATGGAATTGCAAGGTGTGGGACCGGCCACGGCTAGGGCATGGTTGGCCGGCTAACAAGCACGGTCCCACACTTTCCCAGTTTTATGTAATTTTATGTATTTTCTCTGATTTGAGGGAAATTCCATGAAACTGGAGAGTTTGCTGAAATTAGGGAATTTCCATGAGATGAGGGAGATAAAATAATAATAATAAAATAGGGAATGATGGAGTGTGGGACCGGCAATGGCCAAGGCATGGCCGACCGGCCAATGGGCACGGTCCCAGGGCACTCTTCCCAATTTTATGTAATTTTCATGATTTTAGGGAATTTTCATAAAATCAGAGAGATTTGTTGAAACCAAGGTATTTTGTTGAAATCAGGGAGTTTTCATGGAATCAGGAAAACAAAACAACAAACAATAATAAAATAATAGGCATGTGGGACCGGCTAGGGCATGGTCGTCCGGCTAGAGCCCGGTCCCACGAGTTTTCCTAATTGTATAATATTTTTCATGATTTTAGAGAAAATTCATAAAATTAGGGAATTTTCATGGTTTTAGGGAAAATTCATGAAATCAGGGAATTTTCATAATTTGAGAGAAATAAATAATAAAATAATGGGACGTGAGGTGTGGGACCGGCCACGGCTAGGGCATGGCCGGCCAGCTGGTGCTCGGTCCCACGAGTTTTCCTAATTTTATAATATTTTTTATGATTTTAGAGAAAATTCATAAAATTAGGGAATTCTCATGGTTTTAGGGAAAATTCATGAAATCAGGGAATTTTCCTAGTTTGAGAGAAATAATAAACAATGGGACGTGAGGTGTGGGACCGGCCGCTGCTAGGGCATGGCCGGCCGACTGGTGCTCGGTCCCGCGACACCTTTCCCTAATATTATTATTTCTTTGATAAAATCATGAGATTAGAGAATTTCCTTGAAACGAAGGAGATTTGCTCGAACGAGAGAATTTTCACGAGATCATGGGGAAAATAATAAAATATAACAAAATATAAAATTGGGCGCAGGACTGGTCACGGCATGACCGGCCAGCTGATGAGCCCAGTCCCCTAGCGCCTTTGCTAATATTTTATTATTATTATTATATTTTTCCTTTATATTTTGCATAGGTTCATCGTTCATTCATATTTTTGAAATGCTCGTTTGCGCATTCAAATGTTGTTCCGTGCATTATTGCTAAGTACACTTGCACCATTTTAGTCAGGGCTTATTCGATGCTCAGATGCATGTCTCGCTGAATATTTATCACTAACCCGTGGAATTCTGCTGGGAAGAACCACGAATTGAAGTGACGAAATATAACGAAAATCGTAGAACATTGCTGGATATTCAGGCGATTAAAGATAATTAACTGATGGCTCTATACTAGCAGAGCTTCATATCTAGGAGCATTAATTATCTGAGGGTTGAGCAATATGAACTTGCTGGAGTGTCATATTCTTCTTGTATAGTCAGGGAAAACATAGTTGCATCCTGAAGACGTTATTGCTCTATACTAGCAGACACGCTGTCTAGGAGCCGTCCAATCTTGCGATTCTATACAGTATGAGATGTGCCGTGGTCTCAGCTGGGAGACTACACATCTACATCTTCTCTGAGAAACTTTCTCGATCAGAGGTTTTATGGCATGAGCTTTCACGCTTAGAGACACGAGTCTCAATACTCATCCAATTGCCGGATCCGGAGTAATTACTTAAATTGCTCAGTATTCATGAGATGTGTCGTGGCCTCAGCTGGGAGACTACACATCTACATATACTCCGAGAGACAGCCTTCTCAGTCAGAGATTTATGGCATGAGCTTTCATGCTTTAATGAGAGACATGGGCCTCAATACTCATCCGATTGACGGATCCGAAGTATAGCTTTACAATTTTACCCTTTGTCGAAAATCCACCATCTACAACTAGCCTACTACAAGTTAACTTCGGACTGGAATGTAGTTGAGCCCTAACCAATCTCACACTGATCAAGATACAATCACGTTCCTTACACCTCTGAATCCCAGCAGGACTCTACGCACTTGATTCCCTTAGATGATCTCACCCACAACTAAGAGTTGCTACGACCCGAAGTCGAAGACTTGATAAACAAATCTGTCTCACACAGAAAAGTCTATTGAATAGATAAATCTGTCTCCCACAGAAATACCTATGAGTTTTGTTCCGTCTTTTGATAAATCAAGGTGAACAGGAACCAATTGATACACTGGACCTATATTCCCGAAGAACAACCTAGTAATATATCAATCACCTCAAAATAACTTAACTTTATGGTAGTAGAACAAGTTATTGTGGAATCACAAACAATGAGACGAAGATGTTTGTGACTACATTTATATCTTACCTATCGGAGATAAATCTCGAGCAAATCTTAGAGAAGATAGTACTCAATACGATAGAACAAAGTAAGATCAGAACATGCAAATACAGAGAAATAGTTGGGTCTGTCTTCAGAATCCCAATGAAGTCTATAAGTCGTTAACCTATAATGGTTTTAGGAAAAACCTAGGTTAAAGGAGAATCGACTCTAGTCGTAACTAGTATCACACATGAGGTGTGGGGATTAGGTTTCCCAGTTTTTAGAGTTCTCCCTTATATAGTCTTCAAATCAGGGTTTGATAGCTTAGAAACAAAGCAATCAATATTCACCGTTAGATGAACACCTGATTAGATTCAAGCTAATATCTTTCAACCGCTAGATGGTCTTAGCTTGTTATACACAAATGAAATGTACCTTCATTTAGATATGGGTATCCGTACCTAAACGTGTACACTTAGTTGGCTCAATAATAGTTAACCGAAGTTAGCCATATGAACACTTTCATATCAACCTTGTTTATCTTAACACAACTAGTTCAAATTACTCAAATGAAACTAGTTATAGAGTTTCTCAATTGGTTATATTCTCATAGAAGTATACAAAACACAATTGAAGCAAAATCGGTTTTGATTCACTCGAATTAATTCATGAACATTATAGCCACGGTTTGCAAAGATTGCATTCCTTATTATATAAATGTACTTGTTTATGAGTATGTAACATACTTAACCGATTTTAGAACTTAACCCACTCAAGTATGCAAACGAGTACGCATACCTAGAGTTCCGGACTTGGTCTTGTTCGGCAGTATGCTAACGTGTACGTATACTGTCGTTCATGACCGAACTCAGTTGAAATCAGTACGCATACGTGTACGCATACTATAGTTCCCGGACTTCAACTGTTGAATCAGTACGCATACGGGTATGCATACTGAATTCCCGGACATGGAATACACTTGCAATAGTTAGCATACAAGTACGCATATTGTGCGCTATCCAATCAATGGTTAATTGTTCTAAACTCCCATTTCAATCATTGAAACATTTATTAGAAGACGAGAATATCCGTCTCACACAAACTATTAGCTTCAAAGCAATTTTCAAGTGATCAAATGATCAATCCGAAACATTCCGAGTCTACATCAAATGACTGTCTCACACAAATCATATAAGATGTTGCTAGGTGATTTTCACAGGATCATCTTTTGACTTTCGTCAAGAATAAAAGATGAACTTTGTTAAAGCGAAAGCTTACCAACACATATTTCGAGAAATATGTAAGCGAGTTAAACTCAGCTCGAAATATCAAATGTGTATAATTTAAAGTCTATATATCTATGCGACTTTGTCTCAATAGGATATAGAATAGAAATAGACTTCTGAGTGATAGATGAATTCAAGTCTCCACATACCTTTTGTCGATGAATGTCCACAAGCTCCCCTTAGTAGTTCTTCGTCTTCAATAGATAAACGTCATGAAGTCTAAAGCTCAACTACACATTCTATCCTAATCTGAAACATAACTATAAGTAGACTAGAAATCAAGACTTATAGTTTTGAAAACTAAACTTGACAAACAAGCTTGAGATAGCAACACTTGCGAGTTCGACTGAGTAGTGCTCTAACACAGTCTATCAATGGTTTTTGGTCTATGAAACCCCCTGAAGTCGCTCAAATATGCGACAAAGATGATTCAGATTTTCTAACTTAGCTTCTATTCATTTTTGACGCACAACCTAACTTTGCTTTGTAAAAATGTCGATAAGGATCCTCACACCAAGTTCCTTCTCCCTGAATAAGAGCTTGCTCAAAACAAGAAGTGCTCAAAACAGGACAAAGTATTGATGCAGCGAAGATTATAAAGAGCAACTATTTGATTTTGGTTTTGATCTTTTGATTTTTTATCAAGGCAAAACAATTGATACAAGTACTCTATTGCAAGAATTGAGAATTACAATCATGTTATAGGGTTTCTTAAAATTATGTCTTCTTTTATGCAATCACGTTGAGATTTAAAATGCAACATAATAAAATTAATTCTTCATAGTTGTTTTTATGCTAATGAAGTTGTACAATGCGCAATTTTAGAACCCCTTGATTCTAGGCTAAATCAAATATTATCTATAGATTTGTTTCCGCTTATATCTCCACCCTACAAATATATCCTTATACAACAATAAATATCTCTTTCATTTTGTTTGTAATGTCTTTTAAATTCTTACCAGTCAATCTCGATTTAATATTATTCTCTGTTTTTTTTTTTAATCTTTTTATCTTAAGTATATATCCTGTGTTTATGACGATACAGAAAAAAAAAATACCTAGTAAGATAACGAATGGATTGTTATATACAGTTTCAATTTTTAGAACCCCTTGATTCTAGGCTAAATCAAATATTATCTATAGATTTGTTTCCGCTTATGAATTATAAATTAATAATTAAACATAAAAACGGCATCCAAATAGTTACACGACCACTATCTCCACCCACCACCTCCTCCACCACTACCAGTATTAGATGGAACAAGTCATTTAACATTATTAATATATAAAAAATATCATTATCAAAACCAAATTAAACAAGATGAATGAACACAAACCAACTAATTTGTTACCAGTAAACATTTGAAACACAATTCATACAAAAAAAATAAAAATCGATTTTTGTATTACATAGATAAGATGTTGGTGGTGGTTGAAAGAAAAGTACATAGCAAAGAAATGAATTTTTCAGGACGTAAAGCTGGTGGTTTAATAGAGTGAATCTGATTGGTTTGTTACGTGCACACTCTTTAAAGGAGTGTGCATAAATTTGGACACAACAATTCCTATGGGAATCGACTGTTTCAGGTTTTAGGTTTTAGCCCACGTGGATAGGCAAAGGTGGATTTGCACTATGAGAAAAGTTATCGGAAATGCTAGCTTGACCGATTTTTTATCCCCACCAAAAATCCCGCATCTAATAGATGGCTGGGCCCCATTTTACCACATTGATAATCGCAATGCAAGAACGCGCCATGAGCCATCCATTTTCATCTCTACCGATTTTGCGGGATAAAAAATCGGTAGGTGTAGCATCTCCCGAATAGTTATTGGACACCAGAAGAAAAAGCGCGCGGATAGATTAGACACGCGTTGTGAACTGGGCCGCTGACGGTGTGAGAATACTTGCTGGCGTTAAACTCCAATTCATGAGCGTGTTGGATGGTGATGGTCAACCGCGAGCTGTTGGACAAAAATCGCCAATGGGTAAAACCCGACAACTTTATTCTCAATGGCCACAACTCCTAAACACTATAAATATCTTTATTTTCAACCATTTTCACTCACATTGCTCCACTCTCTTCTTCCTAATTTTTCTAAACAAAATATTTTACTTTGTTATTTATAATTCTTAGTATAAATTAAGGAAAAAAATGAAGGCTATCATAAACATTATAAGGGGAAAAAGAAAAGATGAAAGAATAACAACGCCTGCTACAAATTATACTCAAAATCGTGATGGTGAGTTTGCTTCGCGGAATATAGTTGTTGGTCAAGACTTAATTTCAGGTCGTGTGTCAGGGCATCAAGACCGGTCTGCATATTATAGAATAAGAGGCAAATACAAAGACTTAATTCTTGTTTATCTAGCTCTACCCCCTTCAGTCCGAAAAGAGTGGATAAATATCCATGGTGTTGATTTTATTATGTAAATCGCAAAGTGCAGAATGTTATTGTTCAAATATTGGTAGAAAGGTGGTGGCTGACGCACATGTTCAATTTCATGGACTTTGAAATCGGTGAGTTCATTGAGCTCGGGTTAATTACTTTTTAAACAATAGTTGATCAAACCAATATAATAATTAATTGATATCATTATTGTTAGAGGGATTATCCTTCTTGATTTTTATTTCATTTTTGGAATACCAAGTAGTGTGGGAGTCCCTGTACCATATAACCAAAACGAATGGTTGTCAAATCATAGATGAAATACGCTTTTTCCATTGTTTTTGGCATCAAATGCACGAGAAGATCATAAAGAGTTGAAAATAGGTGAAATACATTGTTCAGTATTGAAGGCTTTCACATTAATTATATAAGACAAGCTAACTATTGAAGATGAATATAATGAACTCGAAAGAGTGTTTGTGTTATAGTTATTGGGTCAAATGTTCTTTCCTAACTCAACCAATGTTTTTCACGTCGGTTGGCTTGAAGGGCTACAAGATCTTCAAGGTGCATCGTATCATGATTGGGGGTATGGAATTTCACCAGAAATGTACCACGCCCTCGATGCATCATCTATAGGTGTAACCAACTTCAGTGGTTTCTGGGACATCATAGAGGTAAATATCTAAATTCTGATTTTTAAGTTGAGTATTTTTATGAAGAAACAAAACACGGTTAAGATACTAAACTACCAATATTAGCAGTATACCTACTTCCATGTTAGTAAATCGTTCTTAAAGACAAAACCCCTAGAGTTCCAATAATGGACATGTGCTACAAGAGTAACTGAGAAAAGAACACTGGCATCGACGGAATGCTTTCCATTTTTGTTCAAAGATGTCAACAAATGACACAGAGCATGCAAAATGTTGTTGTTGATCCTTACTATAGTTTTACTAAGTTCGGAGATTATGTTTTGTTGATCATTCTGAAGAGTTTTCTTTTTTATCCGGAAATGAACAAACTGGTATTTGGGAGAAAAACTACTTTACCAGTTACAGAGTACTTGTGCAAGGGAAAGTAACCCCGCAAAACAAATGCAAATGTCTGCATCAGATTTGGATAGGTTGCGACAGACGTCATGGGAGAGGTTTGAATTAATTAAAATTTCAAATGAATATTACAGAAGCACAATATCTCATACGGTACCAGATAATTGTGAAGATGTTACCTGGTGTTCACAATATACATATTTGGGGGTTTGATTTCCCAAGATTAGATCATATTGGTCGTAATAAGTTAATCATTCCTAGTCAGTCACCTCCAGGGGAATCGTGCTTTATGACTTACCCCACGGATGGAAGTTCTTCATCATCTTCATCGAATATTCCTAAATTATACAAGCCGAGCCAACCACGATCTCAGTAGTTTCGACAGCTCTGGAACGCAGCCATACTTATTACAATGTGTATAACAATGACGATCAGCTGAATATAGAGTTTAATAATTTGTATTGGATAAATCAACAAATCGCGGTTTCGCACTTGCAGACGGTTCAGAAATGACAAACGTATATCATCTTTTGATTTAGTTCATCCGTAAATCCTGATGGTCGTGAAAATTCTAGCAGTACTTCTAGGAGAAATTCATCATGGCACGAGAATGTGGGAGATGCACAAGTTCCGAAAAACTGAACCACAAACTATGCATGTTTCCCAACCTCAAGTATTTCAACCAGATCTTAGACGCTTTTATGCATCATTCCTGCCTGAAACCAAAATGAAGGTTATTATCCTGCTGCACCACAAGCAACCTTTTCTACGTTTATACCAACCACCCACTTCTGCTTCAGCATTACAAAGATATGGGTCAATTAACAAATTTTGTTGGATAGTGGGAGTATTTCGGGGTCTTGGAAAATACAATCAACGTGAAGAAAGAAATGATGAACGACACTAGAAGACTTGTAACTTTTATTTCTGCTACTTGAAAAAGCGGGGGTATAACAATCATACCCAATAATTCCTTCGGCAATCTGTATGGACTAGACTCCAATATAATTCTGATAGCATCAACTTAATAGCAAGCTCAATCAAGAGATATATCAAAGAGTCTTATCTCTGTTTCTCAATGTAATCAGCAAATCAAACAGATAGGAATCCGTGAGCCTGATTAATATAAGAAACAACTTCTACGGTACCAAAGACCAATGTCCAAGTGTCAATCAATTTATACCCAACGACCAAAGGTCGGATTTACCAATTGATTGAACTACGCACAACCTGTGATATTTTAATTATATAAAAGTATAATGCGGAAAAGAAATAACACATACACCATAAATTTTGTTAACGAGGAAACCGTAAACGCAGAAAAACCCAATGACCTAGTCCATATTTGAACACCACACTGTATTAAGCCGCTACAGACACTAGCCTACTACAAGTTAACTTCGGACTGGGATGTAGTTGAGCCCTAACCAAGTCTCACACCGATTAAGGTATAGTCGCGTTCCTTACACCTCTAGAACCACGCCGTATTCTGCGCACTTGATTCCCTTAGCTGATCTCACCCACAACCAAGAGTTGCTACAACCCAAAGACGGAGAATGATAGACAAATCTGTCTCACACAGATAAGTCTATTATGATAGATAAATATGTCTCCCACAGAAGTACCTATGAAGTTATGTTCCGTATTTTGATAAATCAAGGTGAACAAGAACCAATTGATAATCCGGTCTTATACTCTCGAAGAGCAGCCTAGAAATATCAATCACCCCACAATAAGTTAACTATATTATAGTTGAAGAAGTTATTGTGGAATCACAAAGAATGAGATGAAGAGCTTTGTGATTAATTTTTATAACTTACCTATCGGAGATAAATCTCGAGCAAATCTTAGACAAGATAGTACTCAATATGATAGAACAAGTAAGATCAGAATACGCAATTACAGAGAAAATAGTTGGATCTGGCTTCACGAATCCCAAATGAAGTCTTCAAGTCGTTAACCTATAATGGTTTTGGAAAAACCTAGGTTAAAGGAGAATCGACTCTAGTCGCAACTAGGACACAGGAAAGTGACGAGATTAGGTTTTCCAGTTGCTAGAGTTCTCCCTTATATAGTTTTTCAAATCAGGGTTTGCTTTCAATCATAACCAAGATAGCTTAGTAACAAAGCATTCAATATTCACCATTAGATGAAAACCTGATTTAAGATTCAAGTTAAGTTAAGTTTGCTTAAAACCAAAGCAATATCTCTCCACCGTTAGATGGTCTTAGCTTGTTACACACAAATGAAATATACCTTCATTTAGATATGGGTAACCGTACCTAAACGTGTATATTGAGTTGGCTCAATAATAGTTAACTATCTCATAGAAATATATGTGAACCAATTGAATCAAAATCGGATTGATTCGTAATCGTACAAAGTACTTATATAAGAATCAATTTGAAAAGACGAGGGTACCCAAATGTACCCCAATCTAAAGCTTTTCCACCTATAAGTCCTTTCTCCGAAAGTGATTGTCTGTGGACTGAGTCGAGACAATACAACTAATCGGTTCACACTTCGGGTGATTGTCTATGGATACGAGATCGAGACAATACGACAACAAGATAACTTGTGTGATTGACTATGGATACACGATCGAGACAATACAACAACGAAGTATGTTTACTTGATAAAAGGTTCGGACTTAACCAAACACAATCGGATTACTATCAAGTAAATAGTAATTAACATTTGTGTATTTTACTTCTAATTATAATAAAACAATTATAATTGCGGAACTAGAAAAGTAAAAGACACAACAAGATTTTGTTAACGAGGAAACCACAAATGCAGAAAAACCCCGGGACCTTGTCCAAAATTGGATACTCTCAGGATTAAACCGCTATACAAAATCAAACCAACTTCGTATAGTTGAGACCAAGCAACTAAACCTATAGTTCACCTAGTTCTGTCTGTATTCCCACGCCTCCAACTTGTAATAAGTCACGTACTTGGAACAATTCCTTTGGTTCGTATTCCAAACAGTAAAGGAACAACAAATCTGTTTGGTAGCAACTCTTTTCAACCAAGTGATGTGAGTTCGACACAAGGCTCTTCCGTTTATCCCAATAATCTCCTTTGTCGGGACCTTAGATCTATCTTATCAACAACTACCAAAGTAATTGTTAAGATTTTGCAATCAATACTTTTAATCACAAAGAATTGTATTGACGCCGATCTACTCAACTAATCAATCCAATCTACCACAAGGATAAATAGATTATAATTGGATCCTCTTTAACCGAAACAAGTATTGTGCACACCAAAGATTATGAACCCAAATCAGAAATCTTCAAAGTCTTATTTTTCTTCAAATCTTCTTAAATCTTCAATAAACACCTGCACACAATCAACTTGAATCTCTTGTGATCAATCACACACAGAACGGAGTCTGTTAACAATGGATTATCACAAGACGTCTTTAGATCTAAAAACAGTATAAAGATCCCCGTCGAAACTTCGATCTAGTTTGAGGGAATCTTATATCAGAAGAGAAGATTCTCAAGCATAAACAAACTATATGTGCAATCAAAGTTCAACAACCGTTAGTCAATCAAATCAATCGAAAACTAATAATAAACTACAATTATATAGTTTCCCACCAACGGTACTCGTAGAGCTTCCCAATCCCAAAGAAGTCTTTAAAACGAGCGGTCGTAAGAGATTTCGCCTAATTAGGGTACTTTCCTCTCCGAATAGACGGCTCCACCAATAAAAACACAACTAGGTAGTTTTGCTGGCTCTAAGGATTAGTTTGCTCGAAATGCAAACTTCAATATTTATAGACCAAGGAAGTTTGGACACCAAGGAATTTCCAAAACCGAAAATATTCTCAAGATATGCAATATATTTCCAAATTCGGTTTCCATAATTCCTGGAAATGCTTTGTCCAAACATTGACCGAAAATCTCTTAGAAAATCTCCAACTAGTAAATTCACATTACTAATTTTCATTTTCCAAAAATAAAATTAAAACCTTAATTAAAAGATTCTCAATTATTTTTCGATCTGGGATTTTCCTTTAGCTATTAAGGAATATCTTTGAAAAATAAAAGATAAGTGTTACTGCACATGTTCAAAGTATGTCGACATCTTAACTTAATAAATCATCTTTCATATTTACTATCTTGGAATCGATTTGCCACACTTCCAAACAAGTTTAGAATTGGTTCATCTGACTTCCAAGAACTATGTGATTGATTAAGAACACTCAATCACCAATCATGGGTTTCACGGTTCTACCAAACCAAGTTTCGATTCTACCTCCATGTGAGTACTGGATTTAGGCACACTAGCATTCCAAAAATTCGGTTGAATGGGTACTAGGATCGGTTCCCACATATATATGGCATCTAACTTGTATTTGTTGCACATGTCCATAGGATCGGTTCCCAATATCTAAAAACGTGTTGCACCTCTTACAAGGATCGATTCCCCTCTTGTGATCGGTTGCACCTCTTACTAGGATCGGTTCCCCTTTGCCTAGAGTTGGTCATACCAATAACACTAAATCAATCATACCATCTTAGGTGATTTCTTAAGATCGGTTTCACTAATAAAAGTCATACCAATACAAAAGTCAGGCCTTGTGAATAGTTTTACCAAGAACATAAACAAGTCATGAGCGGTTATACTAATCACACATATTGGTAGTTCAAAAGATATGCAATGAATAACAATACCAATAAGCCTAGCGATTTCCCTTTCGATTCACAAAACAAGTTCATGAATTTACTTCCTTTAAACGAATGTAAAACATTGTTTCCTAGGATGAAATCTTCACCTCATACCCATACATAATCACAATAGCATTCAAACGATTATGTCGATATCTTATATACGAAGTTCAAAAGATAAGCGTTATACTTCGTATTGTATTCCTTAATACTACGTCTAACTAGAGTTTAATCATTCATTTTTCGCAGTTATGTTTTCAATATGCACGACTTGAAAGATACATTACGGAATGAAACAGTTCAAGTCAAATATCACTAACCTCAAGTGGATGGATGATGTTGTCGTTGTAGCTCCTTACTTCTTCACTTCCTCAAGTCTTCGTAATACTTGTAATGTCTCATATCCTAATACATAATCAAGCGACTCTTTAAATGAGTTTTGGTTCACTAAAATATGACAACCAAACTTGACATACCAACGCTTGGTGGGTTCAACCGAGCTATGCTCTAACAATCTCCCCCTTTGTCAATTTTAGTGACAAAACTCTTACATCATATGGATAAACAAATTACAAGAATTCATTACACATACACTTGATTCCAAAATTCAACAACACAATAACCTGTATACATTCAATCCATAAATGTCGTTGTTGACATTATAATAACTAAGCTAATACTCCCCCTAAAGGTAACATAAGTAGATTTTCAATCCGCACGTCTTTGTTATTCCCTTTGTAGTCCATGTAACTACAAGTATCAATATGATATGCTACTCCCCCTTAGTCTATGCTTTACTCTTTCGTTAGATAAACGTTTAAGCACCAATGTCCTTTCCATTAGTGATACCAATCAATATAAATCAATACCAGTATCACTTGTTTACTCCATATATTTCTCCCCCATTTTGTCACAAAATGACAAAGGTACGAGCAAATAAAGGACAAACCGAAAGGATCTTACAAATCTTACGAGACTTGCAACCTATAGAGTTAAGCACGAGGGTTCCACACACCATTTTTGATAACTAATACCAAAACCGGAACTACAAAGTAATTTTGTTTTGATATGTTACCAAGGAAACAATTTCCCGAAGCAATTTTCCCTAATAGTTTAGCAAACCAAAAATCGACTAAGCACCTTAGTTCCTTTGCTAAACCGATTTTACAAATACAATCGCTTGTTCGATAAGACCAAAATAAAGATAACTCTATTTTTTCTTATAAGTATACTAGAAGAAATTCTAATTATCCATAAACTTAGAACCTTTCACTTTTAAACTTGACAAGTACTAGGTTAGTTAACTAGCATTTCTTGTTAAGGCATTCGATTACTAATACCAAAACCGGAACTACAAAGTAATTTTGTTTTGATATGTTACCAAGGAAACAATTTCCCGAAGCAATTTTCCCTAATAGTTTAGCAAACCAAAAATCGACTAAGCACCTTAGTTCCTTTGCTAAACCGATTTTACAAATACAATCGCTTGTTCGATAAGACCAAAATAAAGATAACTCTATTTTTCTCATCGGGTTCTAATTATCCATATAACTTAGACCTTTCACTTTTAAACTTGACAAGTACTAGGTTAGTTAACTAGCATTTCTTGTTAAGGCATTCGATTAGACTTGAATAACCGAAACCTCCACTTTGATAAGTCTAACTAAGATCAGAATTAACTTAGTTTGTCTTATCCAGAATCGAATTGGACTAAACAATTCATCCCGAAAACCTTTTCTTTTGTTAAGCCATAAACAATTCATACAAACCAAATAAATCAACTTGCATAATTATTTACCTCAATCGTAAGCAATTGAAACAACATAGACATTAAAGCACCGAAATTTTGTAAGCCTAAACGATTGATACCAAACAATAAAGCAAGATAACAATAGTTTTTATTAACCGGAAACAATTGAATCACACACACACATCCATACACAAATAATGGAATAAAACATCAATTGTACCAAAATTTTGTTAAGCAAAAGAAATAAATATACGCAATAAACTCAGGCTTTTCTTAAACAGGAAAACGATTAACTAACAAAGTCGTTACCTCAAATTTCGCATCCACTTCTCCAATATGTTTGCATCTTCTTTCCAGGGAGGATTGATACCGAAATATCATTATGTTGTCATCCTTATGCAAAACTAAAAGAATAACAACAACCAACCTTTACCAGAGAAAGGTTGAAAACCCCGAGACACATATGCTTTTATGCTAAACCAAACGATTCAACATATTATGACCTTTTCACATATTATTTCAATCAGAATCCCTCATGATCCTTTGATAAATCCTACCAACATGGGCTAGAACTTAATCCTGCTAAACCAAAAAGTCACCCAAATCATAAGGGTTCACAACATATGAGATCGAATAATAAGGTTAGAAACCGAAATCAAACATCTCATACACATACATAGCAATAAGATAAAGCATTCAAGCACAAGCTATGTAATCATAAACTATCACAAAAAAAAAATTATAAATCAAATAATTTTATTCATAATAAGATAGTTTTATTCATAATAGACTTTGTTGAAGGAAATCAAAAACTAATGTCTATTTTAATTCCAACTCAATTATTGGGAAGAACATTCATTGTGACCAAGTGATTTTTGATGCTCTTCTTCAATTTCCGATTCTTGGTTCCAAAACTCTGAATTCAATTTTTTGAATTCCTTTAAGATTTTCTGGATCTTTTCGAGCAGCAAAGCCCAGCAGTTTCTGAAAACAGTCAAGTTGTTTACCAAGATTTTCAAGATGAACTAGAAGAGACTTGTTGTTAGAATTTGGTGAAATTCTTTTAACAACATCATTGTGGGTTTATCCCCCAATCATTTGACTTATAGTCTTATCAGTTACAGCGTTAATGCTTTTCATATCAACAAAGTCATCTCCTGCGATTAATTCACATATTTTGGTAATTATACACGGGAAACCGAGATGTCTTTTGATTCCAGAAGAAGAGATAGAATCTGATATTTTGATCATTTGACTAACAATGATTCCACATAGATTAATTTGAGAATCTTCTTTCAACAAGAAAAAGACGAATTCTGCAAACATCTTATCCCAAACTGACTTATCTCTTGTACTTGCAAATAGAGTTGCTAGAGCAAGTTTACCGAATACCCTAAGATGAATAAGTATATCTTTTGTTGGTAATCTACCATTTTCACAGGTAATCTTCTTTCCAATGAGACATGTTGAAATGGTATCGTGTTCAATTTCAACTCCTGTAATCAAGTGATTACATTCCACATTATACTTGATAGCATTTGAAACTGTCTTACGATCAAAGTAGTAGATTCCTCGTCCAACAAGAGTTACAAAGGTAAGATTTTTATGATCAACATTGTGTATATTAGCATAGAAAACTCTTACCATATCAGGTGAATATTCTTCAACATCAAAAATATTTCCCTAGTTCCGATCTTGAACAAACTTCACATAATCCTTATCTTGGACATCTGGATCAAACTTTTTTTCGGTAGTGAATCCCATTCCCTTGAGAGTTTCGTATTTCTTAAAGCAAAAGCTGTCAACGAAACGAGCAAATTCATGCTTGTTATCAATACTGTTAGGAAATCTGATCCTATCAATATCATCAACCCTGACCCGATCATCAACGAATTTGGTCCTTGATTTCCTTTTTCGCATACTTGCGAAAATATGAAAAACTCTAGTTACGATTTTGACCAATCTTCCCCAATATGTTTGAACACATAGCAAGAGATTATCTTTTATAGGAAGAATTGATATTGAAAATCGGAAATAACTAGTTTTAGGAAATCTTATCGAAATCGGAAACCGAGACTTGTGAGGAAACAATTCCGATTTTATATCTAGGTCTTGCTTTTGGAAAATCGTTTTTTCATGGACTGGATCTTTATTTCGGATTGATTCCATGCTTTTTTCCAAAAGTATGTTTACTCTTTTATTACCATAATTTCATAATATCACTTGAAATTTACTCAAGAATTTTCTACTAGAGTATACAGAGATAAATTAGAACAAAATATGATATTTGTTAAAAAATACCATCAGAATCATAAACCCTGTAATCTTTCAAAAGATCACTTGCTTCATTAAAACAGTTGTGAGGTGTATGAAGCAATCCATTGTTAATAGAATTATTAACTGAAAACTCATTCCTTGTAGGATTACATATTTTCCAAAATCGCATCCTAGACGGCGATACATTGACAGTCTTTTCTCTGAAAATGTACATATATATACTTTGCTAGTTTATCCAAAATATATTTAAGATTCCAGATTTTCTAGAACACAATAGCCATGGTTCATATAATGAAAAATTCTGAGAGGAATCTTATGCATTTTCGAGATACAACCTGTCTCATAGAGTATATTGTACCATTGTTACTAAGCATGTTAGTATTCAGGACAATGATATACAATTCTATGTTATACCACTGAATATGTAAGCCTCTCAAGACATACATGGACATAATTCCAATCCCTAAAACATTTAGGAACAAGAGTATTACATACTTCATCCGTGTCTTCCACAACGAATTTTTGAAGTAGTCAAATCCTGCCGTTACGTTAACTGAATCGACCATTAGATTCAATTTCTTATAGGTTGGATCGCACCAAACACGGATTGTTAGATCTTTTCGTGTTTGTCTGCTCTGATACCAATTGAAAAGACGAGGGTACCCAAATATACCTCAATCTAAAACTTTTCCACCTATAAGTACTTTCTCCGAAAGTGATTGTCTATGGACTGAGTCGAGACAATACAACTAATCGGTTCACACTTCATGTGATTGTCTATGAATACGAGATCGAGACAATAAGACAACAAGATAACTTGTGTGATTGACTATGGATACACGAACGAGACAATACAACAACGAAGTATGTTTACTTGATAAAAGGTTCGGACTTAACCAAGCACAATAGGATTACTATCAAGTTTGTGTATTTTATTTCTAATTATAATAAAACAATTATAATTGCGTAAATATAAAAGTAAAAGACACAACAAGATTTTGTTAACGAGGAAACCGCAAATGCAGAAAAACCCCTGGACCTTGTCCAGAATTGGATACTCTCAGGATTAAGCCGCTATACAAAATCAAACCAACTTCGTATAGTTGAGACCAAGCAACTAAACCTATAGTTCACCTAGTTTCGTCTGTATTCCCACGCCTCCAACTTGTAATAAGTCACGTACTTGGAACAATTCCTTTGGTTCGTATTCCAAACAGTAAAGGAACAACAAATCTGTTTGGTAGCAACTCTTTTCAACCAAGTGATGTGAGTTCGACAAAATGCTCTTCCGTTTATCCCAATAAACTCCTTTGTCAGGTCCTTAGATATATCTTATCAACAACTACCAAAGTAATTGTTAAGATTTTGCAATCAATACTTTTAATCACAAATAATTGTATTGACGCCGATCTACTCAACTAATCAATCCAATATACCACAAGGATAAACCAACTATAGTTGGATCCTCTTTAACTGAAACAAGTATTGTGCACACCAAAGATTATGAACCCAAATCAGAAATCTTCAAAGTCTTCTTAGATCTTCAATAAACACCTGCACACAATCAAATTGAATCTCTTGTGATCAATCACGCATAGAACGGAGTCTGTTAATAATGAATTATCACAAGGCGTCTTTAGATCTATAAACAGTCTAAAGATCCCCGTCGAAACTTTGATCTAGTTTGAGTGAATCTTATATCAGAAGGGAAGATTCCCAAGCATAAACAAACTAGGTGCATGTAGCGCCCCTAAGCTAGTAGCTGATTAATCTAAGAGATTAACTACAAAAAGAGGCACTAACGATCTAAAGCATCTAATTAAACGTTAAGAAAGAAGTTATAAACAAAGATTAACCCGAATCTAAACCCTCTCTGAAATAAATACAAGAACTCCTCTCAAGTGATACATATTTAATAATGAGTTGGTTTACAAATAGAATATAAATACATAAATAAACATATGCGGAAGCTAACCAACTAACAAAACCAACTCCTCGAAGCTTTCGATGCCACGTGCACATCTTGACCTGTCTCTGAAAACAGAAAGTGGGAATTGAGTGAGCACATCATCCCGAAGGGTGCCCAGTAGAAATAACAACTAACTTTCGAGTAATCACTAGAATGATTTAAAAACAATGCAGGTTTTCTGAAAACCGATAAAACACGGAAAAACAGATAAAGCATATTAAAATAATAAGTTGTACTAAAATATAAAGTTCTACCAACCATTAAACCGACACACATTCACAACATAAATAATAGTTGAGCAACGTCTTCCTTCGGAGTAGCAAGGCATGATTGTTGCGGATTCTTCAATGATCATTAAAGAGCCCATGAGGTTTCCGTCCTCAAGTCATAAACGATGTGTACCTTACCAGTACCTTATTCTAGGCGCACTCTACATAGCAAGTATCCAAAGAGATCTAATGGTAACAACATTATATCTGATCGAAGTGCTTACACAATGGAGAGCCCCCTTTACCATCCGAGCGTAAATCCAACAATCATATATAAGATTCTCAACATCATTCTCTCTAAACAACAAAACATAATATGATAGCTTTTGAAAATAATTTAAAAGAATAATAAACATCCATGTATGAGACATGCGTTTCCCCCTTACAAAAATAGGGAAAATATAATGGCCAAATTAAAACCAGACCTATATAATATTCAACCCAACGAGGCCTATCTAGGTTTGCTTAAATTAGGTATAACATTTGGGGGCACACATCTCACACCAATCAAAAGGAAACCTTCTCCCTTTCATGCTAACAAATAATAAAGAATGTAACCGCTTTCCGGTCAATGGAAAGAATCACATTTTGAAAAATAAGTAAATACTCCCAAAACACATATATTAGTTGTTTCTAAAGATCTAAGCCCATCCCAAAATGTAAAATAAAGCTAGTTTGTATTACACACAGATAATACATGCATACACTATCATATAGTAACAAAGATATGCATGGATTTCATAAAAGATAGATTTGTAAAACAATAATGAATACAAGAGAGTTCGTTATGGATTCCCACCTCTTTTGATGACAAGCCTCACATACCTTGAGATCCATAATCCATTGGTTCATTCTTTAGATCGATCGTTGTTAATAAAGATTAACTGTTAATCACACAAGCACTCTAAAGATTAGCCAAAAGGCTCATTCAAGGCTCATAACACAATATCATACAATTCTCTAGTTATAGGTTAAGTAAAATATCTAATGGTTCTAAGCCCATCTATGGTTCTATACATTTTCATTATCTGTCTTTACCACATCTAAAGTTTACTAATCCAATTAGGTTGATTCTATGGTCCATTAAGTATGTCTTATGAACATCTACAATTTTGTAGAAGGAACTAAAGGTCAATTCGGACCATAAGGGGTCCAATACATCTAATTATCAATGACACTAAGCTCAAAACCACTAAACTCGGCCCATTAACACAAGGCCTGGTCAACTACACTCACTAACGGTCAGCGTCTGGTCATAGAGGTCAACTAAAAATCAACGTCAATAGTCAAGGTCACGTCCAGGTCATATGGTCAACTGGTCAAACAAAAGGGTTAACTCGGTCAAGTCAGATTCAAATATGAATAAGGTCAAATGGTTTAACTCAGTCATATAGACTGATTCAGGTGAGTCGACTCAGCCAGACAAACTGAGTCAGACAAAGCAAGATCTAAGTTAAACATCTAACTCAGCTAACAAGAGCAGAACAGAGCCAAACACTTAAATGCATAATCAAAACACAAAAACAAACATGTAATGTCTATAATCCTTTCTAACTGTAATCTCCAACTATAACATCATTTATATCACTTTCCATTACAAATCTAATGGCTTCAACCGCATGGTACTCCTTGATTACAAATCTAATGTGACAATGAAATCACGCGCGTCCATCTTCTCCGATGCGAATGGAGGTCCGCAGATTGGATTAACTAAAGATACCGGCCATGACCACCGTGGGCCCATCTAAAGGCATACCATGCCCGACCAACCCAAAATGCACGCCCCAACTCGTGCGGTTATCCCAAATCCTAAAAAGAAATCAACTTCACGTGCTAGGGTCTTCATGATTTCCACCACTAACCTATACTATCAAACTCTTATCGTTTTCAACTTTACCGGTCAACTCATTCTTGGGAAAGTGAAGTATGGACATTATTCTTAAAACCTTTCCCATGCTTGGTTTTCGACCAAGCTAAAAGTGATGCTTCTTTTAAAACCCTAATTTCATCAATCTGATAAAACATCATCTCATCAGCCGACCTCACCTTGGTTATACAACCACTGTGTTATTTGGTCAAGTCGTTACCCATCACTTTACCACAAGTAATGTAGTACATAAACCTAAAGTATCGACTGTTTCTCATTCAAGATTACATGCTATATTTCATGGATCCACGATCCACATTCCAGACATCAATCATGTCACAAAGAACATATTGGCGTTCCCTCCCTAAGAAACTCATTGCCATATCCACGCATACTTGTAATAATATACATATCTCTTGAATTCTAACAACACCACATTTCTCGATTCTTGGAAGCCTTGGGGGAACATGAATACAATCATGCCATCTTAGCTTCAACTGCATGGTAGGCCTCGGAATGTGTATATTTTATGGCCTACGGTGATAACCGCAAGTGCACGGCGTCTATCGGAGACGCGGCAAGTACGGGTCGATCCCTAAAAACACCGACCCCCAAGCAAACATCTCACGGGATGAAGGGAATAGAACGTGTGAGAAATGGGTGTGCTATGTATGATCTAAGGCTTGCTTCTTCAATGCTCAACTCTCCGAATTCAAGTAAGTGACAAATTAACACAATGGGTTTGTGCCGATACTACTGGATGGAAATGTGACAATGAAAATGAAAATATGATCGAATTACAAACAGAGATATAAATGGGTGCTAGGGTCTTCGATTTCCACCACTAACCTATACTATGTTTTCAACTCATGACATTATTCTTATTCTTATGCTAGATAAAGGCGAGGTGTCAAGTCACAATCTCAACACCTTCTTCGCTTCCCTCCCTAAGATCCTTAAACCTAAAGTGTTTCTCCGCTTGTAATCATCTTGGCCCGACATCAAAAGATAAAGCCGTTTATAAGTGACGGACTAAAGTATATTTCCAAAGTATTACTGTCTAATTAGAGTACAAATAATCGGGGATCATAATAATTTCATTAAGCTTGGGTTGTAGCATCATCTTCACAAAGAGGGGGCTACGACTTTGCGAGTTATTCTAACTACATCTCATCCATCCCGGGCCTCCGATGCATCCATGGCATTGGTATACACTACTGTGAGAGCAAAGTGTGACATCTTTGAGATTAAATCCTATCTTGAAAATAGTTAAGCACTCAAGAACATTTGTTCATGAAGAAAAACAAAGGGTAGATCAGTGATAAGCTAGGAGCCGTTGGATAACAATCCTGGTGTTGAAGTACTGATGTTGAAATGTGATCAACTAAAGTATATTTCCAAAGTATTACATACTTATGAGCACACAAAAAAAAAAAGGATCATCAAATCCATTGATCGGTTAATCGGAAAATCGGAGGCGATTTACAGGATAAAGAATAAACGACCACGTTGTCTAATTAGAGTACAAATAATCGAGGATCATAATAATTTCATTAAGCTTGGGTTGTAGCATCATCTTCACAGAGTTATTCTAACTACAATCAAGCATCCATGGCATTGGTATACACTGTGAGAGCAAAGTGTGACATGCTGAGATTAAATCCTATCTTGAAAATAGTTAAGCACTCAAGAACAGCCTTCATGAAGAAAAACACAAATGATAAGCTAGGGTACGGCTGATGTTGAAATGTGATCCTAAGCTAAGGCAAACAAGGAGAGTAAAGGGTGCTAGAGTCTTCAAATCAGCCACTAACTTCCACCGTGTCTTTAGCTAATTACATTACTCTTGTCCTTGTAATCAGATAAGGGAGAGTATCAAGTCTACCACTTACCTAAGGTGTTTCACCAATGGATGATTCAATCACAACTACGGTATCTTTCCCAAGTATTACCTGTCTGTTTAGAGTACAACTAATCTGAGGATTGATAATGATCTAATTAAGTTGAGTTGCAGCATCATCATCACAGGGGTATTCTAACTACGGTGCATCCATGGCATTGGCATGCACTTTGTGAGAGCAATGTGTTGATATGCTAAGATTAATTCTATCCTAGAACAAATTAAACATTCAAGAGAAATATAATCAACATGATTAACACAATGAAAAGCTAGGGCTTCATCTCAAACCCTAGCACTTATATTTAGAACATAATAAAGTAACAAAGAACACAAAATTAAATCTAAATGCTGCTCTGGCTAATCCAGGCATGCTTTCTACCCACCCAGTTCATTGCTATTTATACATGCAAAGGAATATAAACCCTAATTTTCAAAACAGAAATTAAAGATAAAATAAATCAAAAACAATCGCACCCATACTCGAATCGCTGTTCTCCACTATCAATTCGTGTTTGGTAGCCTTCCTTGTGTCGATTGATTTGATGTATGAGAACCCTAGACCTAATCCTCTTCTCTTTCTATTTCTCACTTAGTCTCTAGAGCAGAAACTATGAGAGAAATAGAGGGAGGCGGAGAGGGTTTTGGTGCGGCTGTTGTTGCGCTGACACGAGATGGTGGTGGTGATGGCTTTGTCAGGGAGAGGGAAGGTGGAGGATGGAGTTTGCGAGCTAGGGAAGAAGAAAGAGAAGAAAGAGAAGAAAGAATAGAAAATAGGGTTTGGTCGACCGAGGTAGGGGATAGGGAGTTTTGTTGTGAGGCATGAACAGCGAGAGTCGATGGGGACGGGCCGAGCGAGCGTAGGATCGAGCGAGGGAGATCCGAACGGTGAGAGAGATTTGGAGTGATCCGGTGTTGCACGGGCAGCGAATCTCGATGCGCGTGGAGGCGGCGACCGATGGATGAGGGAGATAGAAATCTCAACGGCTTGGAATGTACGGACTCGGATCCGGGTCGGGTCTAGCTCAAGCCCATGTCTTGTAGATGAGTTGCTACTTGTTGGGTTGCAACCGTGTGTGCGCGGACTTTGGCTATCTGCTCCATAGATGCTCGACTCCAATTCTTCGCTATTTGGGCTCCTCAGTTTCTCCGAGCTTTATTTAGTACCTAAAAACACAAAATTAATTAATACAAATATTTATTCTTGAAAACAAAGAAAACACAGAATGCGGGATAATATCGATTTCTAAGCGCAAAAGATGAGTAACATGCCAATAAAAAGGTGTATAAATATGCACTATTTAGCACTCATCAAATACCCCCAAACCTGAATTTTACTTGTCCTCAAGTGAAACAAAAATGAAGAAATCCTAACTATACCACTTGTCGTAGGTCTCTCGAATGCATTTAGCGTATGCACTAAGCCTTTAAACCCCTAGGTGTCCCTAGTGGACGAGTTGTAGTCTCGTGAGGGTTTACAGAGAGGTGTACCCACAAAACCTTCTCCAACTTCATAGTGTAAAAGAGTCTCAAGCATCCAAGGATCTATGAGGACATAGAGTTTCGCATGCTAGTAACAAGTTAGAACTATCAAAGAACGCATTCTCATCCTTAAGTGCCGAGCGAGAAGTAACCATACCATATGAAAGAATTCGGATTCGATTGTGATCATAAGCCTCGACTTCGCCTCACCATTAGGGTTTTATGATAATTGCACTCAAAAAGATCGCTTTTTAGTCTCTCATGTGTGCAGGCGGGAATAAAGAGAGAAATCCCGCACACGTTGTATGTAAGAAGGATAACCTTCCGAAATAATTTAAAGGAGACTCCACGAAGTGTGGACAAAAAGAATCTTTTTCTGATGATCTCTAAGGAAGGAAATCAACCATTAGCAAGGGTGGTAGTACTCACTCACTTCTCACCCGATCGGCAATTAATATCACTCTCTCATAGGAAACCATAGAAATGTCTTCAATCTTCGGTCTTTGGTCTTCAACTGTTGATGACGAACTTCTGAACTTTACAAAAACTTGACATTTTTTTTTTTTTTTTTTTTTTTTTTTTGGGTATTAACATAAATAATAAAACAATAAAACTCAATTTTTCACAAACTTCATTAATTCTCATCCTATTTTCTTTTCTTTTCTTTGTTGCACGTAAACCTTGGACTATCTCAACTTTTCTTTCAATAATCTGATGCTGCTCCGTTTGTTGACGATGATGTGTTTCTATGGGTCTTGCTGATTGAGAGAGAGAGTGATGCTAACCGCAAATCGATATTTAGAAGGAGTTTTCATCTTTAGACGTCACCCTCATGATTGACAAAAACTAGCACTCAAGAGATCAAAAGTAGTCTTTGAAAATGGTGCGAAGTTGGGTAGCTCACCATTCCTACACGGAATTGATGTAAGGTGACACACACTCTAACAAACTTTTCTAGAAAGTTGCAAAAAATTGAAGGTTGGTGCCTCACTTGATGTAAAATGGGTAGTCTCCACTATGGGTGATCACAATTCTACTACCGAATATCTAAACAACACCTAATTCGCTCTCCGGTATGGTTAAATCCAACTTTAACGCTCTAATCAACTAAGAAACCCGATTGTGTTCTCCGGTACTTCTAACTTTTGTTATTTCGGTCGAAAAAATTCTCTATGTAAACATAGCTAGAAGCATGCTAGTGACTCTAAAATCTCTAAAAGTTGGAGGTTTTTACAAAAAGAGTTTTTTTTTTTTTTTTTTTTTTTTTTTTTTTTTAAATAAAAGATTAAAAAGACTAAAATTAAAAAGACTAAAAACTCTATATGCAAAAATATTCACATGCACCCCCAAACCTAAATCAAACATTGTCCTCAATGTGTCAACAGATAGTAAAATTTTAAACAGTCACATACCATGGGAACTATGCTGATAAGAGAAAAGGGAAGAGATTACCGGATGTCGGCGGGAGCAAGGTTGAGCTTCTTTAGTCAAGGCTAGAATCCAACATTCTCAACGGAGATCATATCGGATTAGCATAATATATGCGCATGAAGACTCAACCGATTCAAGAAAAGAAAATTTAACAAGTCCTACTGGATATATACAATGAAAATTCACCATACACTAACAATCTAAAGAGTTGAGGATCAACCCAATAGAAAATATGTACACACATTAACACCTTACACAAATATAATATGATAGTGCAAGTAAGACTGTGTATGTGAATGAGCTTCCCCCAAACCTAAACTTGTGAACGGGTGTGTTTGGGAGCACAAAATCTTGCAATTTTAAAGGTACATCATGCAAAAGGTCTAACTCAAAATGAGTATTTCTAAGAACATGCAGACATACACATACCAACTGTGGTTCCCTAAAGGTGTTATACTTTGATGCAAAATAGTCCAAGAGGACTTGGGAAGCACAAAGTTCTAGGCCTAGATTAGGCATTTTTAGAAAAGTTGGTTTTGCAATTTTGTGACAAACTACACCTAGGTTTGGTGGAGGAGTTTCAATTTGTGACTCAGGAGAGAGGTTAGGTACATCTAAGTTGTTTTCATGTATAAAATCATTTGCACCATCACACACTTTCCTAAAGTCAGAAGAAGGTAAATCATGTTCATTTTCACAGGATAATTGCACAGGTTCCACATCAACATCACATATATGAATATTAGAAGAAGCATCATTCATGGGGTTCACAGAAGAGACGCCTAACGTCTCTGAACTCAAAGATTCTATCATATTATCTGCATACACATGCTCTTCATATTCATCATCATCATCATAGCAAGAATTCATCTCTCCATTCAAAATTGTAGTATTTTTAGTGTACTCATCTACCCCTGGATTAGGTTCATATTCAATGTTAGTTGTATGAGCAAGACTAGAAACACTATTTTCAATCCTATCATTTTGTAACTCAATCAGGTTCTGTTGGAGAATCATCTTGAGTTGTTTTATTGAAGGAGAGTCTTCACTAGTGGGTATGCATTCCTCATATGGACAATCACTGTATGGTTGTGCATGAGGTTCACTAGAGAAGGGAAATTCAGAGATGTTGCTATATGGATGGTCATGCATTGCATTCATTTCAAGCCTAGCATTTTGCTCCATGAGTGTTTCCATTATTGATTGCAAACTAGGAGTTGGGGAGTATAAAATTGTTCATCTCCCCACTGTGGTGAATGATGCATGTGTGCAGGTTGATTATGGTCCCAATAGTCACTTCTAGACACTTCGTATATTGGATTATCATGGTTTTCCCTAGACTTGCCTAAAATCATGCAAAATATAACAGTACTCCGCAGGGTGGTCTAAGTTACCACATAAGGTACATGCATAAATTTCATATTGCCTAGAGGAATTAGATTTGACAGATTGCCTTTCTAAAGCAGATAATCGAGCTTCTAATTGATCTAAAAGTGATGACTGGGTATGAGAAAAGTGTTCATTTTCAACTTTGTGGTGGATGATGTATGTGATCATAATGATTAGGGTATGTGAGGTCAGGGCCCGGAGAAGGCTCATAAAATTCCCTAAAATCACTATGGTATGTGGGGAGTTCATACTATGAAGCGTGCCCGTAAGCAAGTTCTCTAATTGATTTGTTTGTATCCCCAGTTGCAGACAAAAATCCTGACATGATTTAGCACTCAAATTGAACTCAAAACTTTGTTTGGTTTAAATGGGTTTCATTTGGTTTGTTGGGTTTTGGTTTGTTTGGGCTGATTGGTTTTGTGGGACTCTTTGGTTTATTGGGATTAGTTGGGTTATGTGCAACCCAGCTATGTGAGCAAACCTTAATGGGTGTGAGCTGAAATTTTTTTTTTTTTTTTTTTTTTTGTGCACAGCCCAGCAGATGGGGCTTAGTCTTTTGCACAGCCCAGTGGAACTGTGGGCTCAGTTATAAACAGCCCAGTGTACGGTGTGAACCGCACAGCCCGATGCACAACACAGCCCGAGTTGATGTGGGCTCGGTTTTTGTGTAGACAGCCCAACAGCTCAGGCTGATATGGGCTTGGCATTTTAAGGGTTCAGCCCGGTGAAAAGGCTCGGCCAGTTGATGGCCCAAGATGTGGGCTGAGTTTTGTCTTGCACCCCGGTTTGGGTTAGTCTAAGTGCAAATGCACGATCCGGTTTGTATGCAAGCCCAGTTTAGATGTTGCAAGCCCTGGTTATTATGTGCGGGAGCTGAACTCGAGAGAGACACAAACTCTCAAAATTAACACAAAGACAGCCTAAGCTGACCTTCACAAGCACACGAGTCTAAGTGCAATGCGACTTATGCACTTTGCACAATGAGACACAATTCACAAAATGTAACACTCAACTTCTAGCAAAGAGGAGTGCTTGCATGTTGGAGAGCTCACACCTTGCTTGGCAAGGTTAGTTGAGCTCAAATGCTACTGAGTTCGAGATGCAACAAACTTATTCAAATGCCACAGGGTACTTGTCATACAACTTGCGAGAAATTGGTGCACGGGTTTACAAATTTCGAGATATGGCGGTGAATCAAAGCTTAGCAAGTTCATGCACATATTAAAGATTGGCGGGTGCCAAGGCTAGTACTCAAAGACACATTATCAACGGATATGCTATTCGGATGCAAAGGCAAACAACAAAGGTAGTTGATGCTCTTGGTTTGCAGCTAGCTGGCTACCTAAGTGTAACCTCACGGCTACGGGGGCTTGAGGTCACTACTTCACGAGGTTATGCTCGGGAAAGTCTCTAATTGATCATGCAAAGGGACCGGGTCGATGGTTACAACCGAGCTTAGGGTGCTGCTCAAATGGCTCATGCTCGGGGTGTGCAAGGTTCACTGTAGATGCAACAAGGGCTAGCCGGGTGGACCAAGCCTAGAGTTCAATCATGGGTTGGCCAAATAACAAGTCAGTGCAAACATTCAACAAGGCTCAACTTGGCCAAATAACTAATTGTGAAAAGGGTAGTTTATGCACAAAAAAGTTATGCAATCACGAGATGTATGCTCGAGATAAGACATAGGGTAGATGGCACTAAGGTGTTTATAGCACAGGATTGACAGGTTAAACATGCAAAGGGGCTGTCACAGTTTGGCTTAACAGGTTATACAGGAGACAGTGCATAAACAAGGATGCTCGGCTTAGCTTCACTCATGCACGAGTTAGCATACTAGCACATTCACAGATCAATGCAATGTTCGAATACTAACCTCAAGTCCTGCGTTTTCCTTGTCTCCCTTGGGTTGGCAGCACAAAGAAGACACGGGAGCACAGGCCGATGCACTGCTAGCTCAACGGACCAAATTCGGATCTCAATATTACACAAACTTAAAGCAAAGAGACTATCTATTAGGCTGGGAGTAGTTGGACTGACACATGAGAAAAATAATTTGGACTGTCACAGGGTTTGAAGAGTTTAAAATGCAAAGTATGAAACAAAATGATTATGCTAAATTATACCAAGGTACCAAAGTTACAGATGCAAGTTACAAAAGTTCAAACTAAGTTAAACTAAAACAAGACTAAAGCTAAGAATGTAAAGTGAATATATACAGAGATGAGAATGAAACTCAGTAAAGCAAGCCAATAATCACAGGGCACACGCCAAGTCCCCGGCAACGGCGCCAAAAACTTGGTAGGCCTCGGAATGTGTATATTTTATGGCCTACGGTGATAACCGCAAGTGCACGGCGTCTATCGGAGACACGGCAAGTACGGGTCGATCCCACAGAGAAATGGGTGTGCTATGTATGATCTAAGGCTTGCTTCTTCAACTGAATTCAAGTAAGTGACAAATTAACACAATGGGTTTGTGCCGATACGGCTGGATGGAAATGTGACAATGAAAATGAAACTGAATTACAAACAGAGATATAAATGGGTGCTAGGGTCTTCGATTTCCACCACTAACCTATACTATGTTTTCAACTCATGACATTATTCTTATTCTTATGCTAGATAAAGGCGAGGTGTCAAGTCTGCCTTAAACCTAAAGTGTTTCTCCGTTTGACAGGTTAATCACAACTAAAGTATATTTCCAAAGTATTACCTGTCTAATTAGAGTACAAATAATCTGAGGATCATAATAATTTCATTAAGCTTGGGTTGTAGCATCATCTTCACAGAGTTATTATAACTACAGTGCATCCATGGCATTGGTATACACTGTGAGAGCAAAGTGTGACATGCTGAGATTAAATCCTATCTTGAAAATAGTTAAGCACTCAAGAACAGTTCATGAAGAAAAACACAGTGATAAGCTAGGGTACGGCTGATGTTGAAATGTGATCCTAAGCTAAGGCAAACAGTGAGAGTAAAGGGTGCTAGAGTCTTCAAATCAGCCACTAACTTCCACTGTGTCTTTAGCTAATTACATTACTCTTGTCCTTGTAATCAGATAAGGGAGAGTGTCAAGTCTACCACTTACCTAAGGTGTTTCACCAATGGATGATTCAATCACAACTACGGTATCTTTCCCAAGTATTACCTGTCTGTTTAGAGTACAACTAATCGAGGATTGATAATGATCTAATTAAGTTGAGTTGCGGCATCATCATCACGGGGGTATTCTAACTACAATGCATTCATGGCATTGGCATGCCTTTGTGATAGCAATGTGTTGATATGCTAAGATTAATTCTATCCTAGAACAAATTAAACATTCAAGAGAAATATAATCAACATGATTAACACAGCAGAAAGCTAGGGCTTCATCTCAAACCCTAGCACTTATATTTAGAACATAATAAAGTAACAAAGAACACAAAATTAAATCTAAATGCTGCTCTGGCTAATCCAGGCATGCTTTCTACCCACCAGTTCATTGCTATTTATACATGCAAAGGAATATAAACCCTAATTTTCAAAACAGAAATTAAAGATAAAATAAATCAAAAACAATCGCACCCATACTCGAATCGGCTTTCTCCACTATCAATTCATGTTTGGTAGCCTTCCTTGTGTCGATTGATTTGATGTATGAGAACCCTAGACCTAATCCTCTTCTCTTTCTATTTCTCACTTAGTCTCTAGGGCGAAACTATGAGAGAAATAGAGGGAGGCGGAGAGGGTTTTGGTGCGGATGTTTTATTGCTTGCGACACGAGATGGTGGTGGTGATGGCTTTGTCGGGGAGAGGGAAGGTGGAGGATGGAGTTTGCGAGCTAGGGAAGAAGAAAGAGAAGAAAGAGAAGAAAGAATAGAAAATAGGGTTTGGTCGACCGAGGTAGGGGATAGGGAGTTTTGTTGTGAGGCATGAACAATGAGAGTCGATGGGACGGGCCGAGCGAGCGTAGGATCGGGCGAGGGAGATCCGAACGCAGTGAGAGAGATTTGGAGTGATCTCGTGTTGCACGGGAGCGGCGAATCTCGATGCGCGTGGAGGCGACGACCGATGGATGAGGGAGATAGAAATCTCAACGGCTTGGAATGTACGGACTCGGATCCGGGTCGGGTCTAGCTCAAGCCCATGTCTTGTAGATGAGTTGCTACTTGTTGGGTTGCAACCTGTTGTGCGTGGACTTTGGCTATCTCTGCTCCATAGATGCTCGACTCCAATTCTTCGCTATTTGGGCTCCTCGGTTTCTCGAGCTTTATTTAGTACCTAAAAACACAAAATTAATTAATACAAATATTTATTCTTGAAAACAAAGAAAACACAGAATCTGGGATAATATCTAATTTCTAAGCGCAAAAGATGAGTAACATGCCAATAAAAAGGTGTATAAATATGCACTATTTAGCACTCATCACTGCAACACTCCCAAATTGCAGTTCAGCATTTATATTTCTTCTCAGCATCACATGGCCGCTGGCATCAACACCAACTAACCTTGGTTAACTCTGGCTGTAACATCTAATATTGATCACCAATTCCCTTAGCAACAGTTACAACCCCAAATCATCTGGCACTGCATACTCAAAGCATAAACCAAATGCACCTGCAATTACCCTTACAATCTATACTACATTATCTTCATATTTGAAACTTCAATTCAACCTCAGCATCCCATTCATATCACTAACAAAAATCCATATTTCATCTTATATCTTAAACACAACCAATTTCCACTACATCTACGTGCAATTCCAAAATAGCTCCACCTATTCTTCCTATAGCAAACAACCATTATAAACCTTCACCGAATACATCTACACTCCCCTTTACAGATTAAGACATCTTCATACTTCCTAAACTTCAGTTCAGGTAACTCTATACCTTTAACCTAAGTTTCTACCAGTTCAATTAAACTCAGTTTCCCCCATTCCTGCCACCGCCATTTCAACTCAACAGTCAAACATCACCAGAACTCAACCCATCTTCATTACCAACAACAAATCAATACTCATTTCATCTTCTGCTCATTCTCTCAATTAAAACACACATACATTCAATCCATCTTAACAACAACACTCCAACCATCCAATTCAGTTCAGTTTCATCATCAAAGTCTCTTCCATAAACTGCATGCATACTAATCACAATATGTACATCTAACCTGTAATAACTAATCATCCTTCACCGATCACCAGCATCATCTTCATCTCCACCAGCAAGACTACTTCATCTAACTAAGATACTCATTCTCAAGGTCACCTCAATCTTCATCACCATCTTAAACTCATCACAAGAGCCAATACACCACAACCACCGCAAATACTCATCACCAGCATACTTCTACATCTTTATATTCATCCTAAATTTCTAATCCAGGAACCCTAATTCCGAAATTGGGGAAGAAAAGAATCCCAATTATTTAAGAACTCAAAATTAAACTTCATACAATCATCTTTAGTTCAATTAAGAACGAACCCACCTATAATCTATTAATTCAAAACACTTTCATCAAGAAATTTCAATAAAAAAGAAAACCCTAAATTTAATCTTCGATGTACCTCTTCTGTGAATTCTGAATACGATAATCGCATCATCACCACCTCTAACAGATACTCCTTGATCAAACTCTGCTTATTTCGAACTCAAAAATCTCTATTTCAGATTCCTACTGCATCAACATGCGAAGAACTGAGGAGAAGAACATAGAAGAAGAAAGAAGAAGAAAGAGAAAGAAGAAGAAGAAGAAGAGAAATTTATTTTCTCTTACGCATGGTTTGGATAAAACCAAAGAAAAATATCAAGGCACCCGGAAACGGATATGTAGTTGCAGGAAATCCTACACTACACCCCTCACTAGAATTCACACAACTAATCCATTTGAAGATGAATAACTATGAATTTTATTGATTATTTTCTTGAAATGTTTACAATAGAAGATAGAACAGAGCCAAAGAAATTACAATCACTACGAATTTTCTCTATCCTACTGACTTGCCTCACACTTCAAAAAGAACTCTCCCTTCAATCGGCCTGATCAACTCTTTATATAGGGTATTACATAATGGATGACAGCTAAGCTGTCCTTTATTTTCGGGAATGACTTGCGAAATATCGCAAGTGTACAAATACATGATCTCGCGACACTCCTATATCTCGCTAAATCTTCACACCTTTCTCATGTTCTGGCTGTCGTCATTCATTGCGTCATTTATATTACTTCCCTGCGACGCCTTCGCAATACTGTCGTTTATTAATCTCGCGAGGTATTGGTGTTGCGATATTCTGATCCTACATCTTGCCTCTTCTCATGTCTTTTCTGCGAAGAAGAAAATGTCATGAGAATTAGTATTTTAAAATGCCGCAACTGTTCATATTTATCTGTTACGATCCCGTACTTCTACACAGAGTTGATTACGCGTGTTTCTTCTTCCACTCTTTTCTTGACACGTTTCTTTCAACCGTTTTTTCTTGACCATTCACGTCCCCTCTCGCATTAAATGCATTTATCTTCTCGAGAATTCTTCTCTATATATAGTTTTCTCACCCTCATCTTCTTCTTTTTTACTTTCTCTCTGCAACTTTTCTTCACTTCTCCCTCTCCGCAATTTTCGTTTCTGCTACTGTAAATCTTCCCTTCTTTCTTTCTCTTGATCTTCACTTCTTTATTCATTCCCATACTCTAAAAATGGATCCACCTGGTCGTATATATAAAACCCTTTTGAATGAAACTCAAAAGAATCTACAAGAGAGGGGTTTCACCCTATCAACCATTCCTGATCACGAATCTTCACCTATTCTTTCTGCAAAATTGTTTACTGATCATCAGTGTGATGATCAGAAAATCATAATCTTGCTAGGTCAAATCCTCGCAGGTCTTCTCATTCCTCTCTACAATCCCGAGATGCCTTTGTTCTATGAAATTCTTGCTCATGAGAAATTCTCGCGAGCTATTTACCAATTAAGTGGTGATTACATCCGTCTAATGCTTGAATTCGCCAATCGCGGCGCTGGTAAGGGGTCTTTATATCCTGATGACGTCAAAGATCCTAAATTCGCAAACTTAGAAATAGTCACTGAAAAGTACACAGTAGAAAACTTTTTTGAAAATTATGAAGTGATAAATATGAAGAATGATAGATCTCGCTGGGGTGCCCGACTGAAGAGAAAAGATAATATTCCCAGCGACAAGCTGCTTATGCAAGATATTGATTGGCACTCGGGCAAGAATAATGTTCCTCGATACTCCAAAGATGAGAAGTGGTGTGTCGTTCCGCTATTTTTGAATGGACCTTACATTTCAGGTTCCCATATACTCCCTGCGAATCTCGCAGATTATCATCCTTGGGAATTTAAGTGGCCCGAAAAGGCAAAAGAGGTAGGTTTCCTATTTTTGGTTCGCTTTGCGATATTTCTTTCCCCTTATATTTACTAAGCTTGCAAAAATTTTCAGATTATTAAATTGAGAAAGAGTTATGAAAGACGTCCAAAGGCGAGTACTCTGGCGATACTCCGATCAATCACGGATGAAGTAAGAAATATTTTATTTTTCTATTTTTAACAATATTGTTGCCTCTGTTTCTTATCTTCATTCGTGTGTGAAGGTTGGTGTCGAAATTATCGAAGAAGAAGAATTTCCCGAAGTTGCGAAGGTCAAAGGAAAAGGCAAAGGTCCTCTTCGCAAGGGGAAATCCACTGCCCCACCTTCCAAAAAACGAAAGGTTCAATCTTCTCCTCACTCAAGTCCTTTTCCCAATGAAACTTCTGATGAGGATGATAACAATGTTGGAGAAGATCAATCAAATGAATCTCCTATGGAGCATTTATCCAATATTTTTTCAGACTCCATGCAAGGCCTTGGAGACGATCGCCTTTCCGGTACATGCGAGGCTCTCGTAAATATATGTGATGCTACCTTGCTAGAGGGCAATGATTCTTTTAAAGGGTTTTCCAGATCTGTATCTCCCAGCTTTTTAAATGCACTTAGTTCCTTGGTACGTCTAAATTTCTATTTTTCCTCATAACTTTAATTTCAAATCATATCTTGATAATTTTTTTATCTTTCTTTGTAGGCTGGGAGAGCTTCTTTTGTTGTTGCCTCAAATCTTGAAAGGAGATGCAACACTCAACTGAAGAAGAATACTCAACTTCGCACAAAGAGCAAAGAATTAGAAGTTGAAGTTGCGACATCTCGCAAGAAGAATGAAGATGAGACTGCTGCTCTTCGAGAAAGAATCCAACAATTGGAAACTGAGTCGTCTACTCAGAAGAACAAAATTTCTACTCTTCAAAGCGCTAATCAACAACTTTATGGTACAAAATTCTTCTTTTTTCCTAGTTTTTATTTTGTCATTTATTTTTCTTTGCCTGAATTATCATTTTCGCAGACATATATAATCTTTCTGAAGAAGCCATTCTTCTCCATTCATTTCCTGAGCCTATGGATAATGATGTTCTTCTCGCTCATCTTAACGAATCTTTAAGTAGTTCGTCAAACAAAATTAATTCTCTTCCGTTAAATGAACTTCAAACCAAATATCGTCTCTTAGAAATTGAGCATAGATCTAGTTTAGGTTTAGCCAACCGATTTAAACGTCTATATCTTGATTCCCATGAGAAAACCAATATTTTAAGGAAGAAAATTAGTAGCCTTATAGATGACAAAGATCGCATTGCTAATCAAGGTGCCCAAGCATTAGCGAGATTCCAAAAGACTCTTCTTGAAGTTCAAATTGAACGGGATGAGTCTCTTCGTCAAAATGCTATACTTAATGAGCGAGAAAATAAAATTCGTTCTCTTATTTTCATAAATAACGATGATGAGTTCGCTTGGGCTGCGAAGGTTCTAGATAATGCCAGAAATAACTTAGGTGTTGATGTTAGCCTTCATGTTGAGCATACTGCCTTGGTTAAAGATATGATTTCTGACAGAGAAGGTTGTTTATTATTCTTTTTTACTTTACTGCCCCTTTTTTCTGTAGTATTGCTATTAAGTTATTAATTCATTGTCACATGTTTGCAGAAGCCGAGAAGAGATTTCAGACAAGAATCAAAGAACTTGAATCTGAGAAAGCACAACTTGCCAAGGACTTCTCTCTTCGCAATGACAAATATTCCCAGTTGAAGAAGCAACTACAATCTACTGTAGCGAATTTCAATAATGACGTTGTCCGTTTTCGCAATCAAACTATTAGGACAGTCTGCGAAGATCATAATATCCCTCTTTCTTCTTATCCTTGTCTCCTTGAAGAGATTCCTGAGAATATATCCTTTTTGGATGTCTCTGATAGCAATGTTAGCGAAGAAGAGGAGTCTGGCGAAGAGAATGACGGAATTGAAGGATCTGACAAAGAAGAAGAAGAATCAACAAAGAAATAACTTCATTTTCTTCTTTTGCTTCTTGTAATATATGTATATATACCCTTTTAATCTTCCATTTTTGTAACCCCTTATTGTAAACTTCTTGGATCTTCAAATATGAATTCAGCCTTTGTTTCCTTTATTTGCACATATTAGACAATCAATTCTTCCTTGTAATGCAGTTGACCAGTATTATGAATGCGTAAATCTGTCATATGAAAATGAATAACAAGATTTTAACTTATTCATTCCCATATTTGCCTCTGTTATTTATTTTCAAATGAGAGATTTAATTAGTAATCTCTGAATAATAAGACTTCTGAATTTCGCCACTGCTGTTGCTAACTCTTCATAAATACATGAAGAAATATAGTCATTTTTGTAAGCTTATGTGCTTCCTCAATTTTTTGTATGGCTTTCTCTTTATTTATGTTGAAGTTTATTATTGCGACAAGATCGCAGGACGTCTTTACAATTTTGTGTAATGACCCATTGATCTTGCCTTATCATTGCTTGTGTGGTCTTATTTTGCCTTCCTAGTTAAAGGTCTTATTTTGCCACCCCTCATTGCGACAAGATTGCAGGACGTCTTTACACTTTCATGTAGCGACCCATTGACCTTGTCTTATCATTTTCTTAGTATTATTGCCTCTGTAGGATGTTTTTATTGCGACAATATGACAGGTCTGCAAGTTTTTACAAATTTACAGTCCCATGACATTGCCGTCTTGCGAAGAAATCGCAGGATGTCTGTACATTTTCATGTAAAGACCCATTGATCTCGTCTTATACTCACGTTAGTATTATTGCCTCTTCAGGATCATCGCACAAATATGACAAGCCTAAATTTTCTTGCGAAAATGGAGCCTCATGACATTTGCGTCTTAAGACACTTATCAGCTCCCTAATGGAGGGTGCCGCCCTTATCATCTCCCTAGTTGCCCCTTCAAGGAGGCGTACATAGGCCATACAAGACTAGCTCCTCCCATCCGGTCTTAACAACAACCAGTTGTTTTCGCAGCCTCTTATCCCTTATATCTATAGGGTTTATGGTTACGAGACTGCACCCTAAGTGGAGTTTTCTTCGGGCCTAGTGCAGCATGTGCCAAGACTTGCCAAGAATGGCCGAGACACTTCAAATGCCCCAGGCACTCTTGGCTCAACCATGTACCTCGACGCCTTGGTCATACACTGACTCCTTGGAAGAGACCCTCGGGCGTCCAACCAGGGTATAACCTTATATATATAGTTGGAAATCCAAGGTATCTCCCCTGGATAGGCTTTCATGGGCCCCAAATCTCCATGACTCAGGTTCCATGGGCGGTGTAACCTTTTCCTTGAGCCATGTCAAGAGATACCCCCTTATATGACGCACTTTAGGTCTTACATTTGCCTCTTACGAAATATCATTCGCGAACTAGGGTGTACGCCATAAAGGTTCGTCCCATTCACTCACTTTTTTATTTCTGTCGATTCGTTCAATCATTTATTTTTGATTTTCTCTTTTCATTATCTCTGCGAAATCATTGCATAGTTTTGCTTTATCGAAATTATCTCTTCTCATTCTTGAACTTGTTCAGCAATTCTTTAACCAGATTTCCATACATTTTATCTCGCGAGACTTTCGCGTACTTCTTCTTTGATCGTCAAATTCCTTGTACCCCTTTTTTTTTTTTTACCTTCGCAAACGTAATATCAACTATTCATTTCTTACACCTCTTACTCCTGCTGCCCTCTGCCTCTGCATCATTCAAACTTCTTAATAGTTCCTTTCCATCATAATTTCCAACTGTCTTCATGCATTTGCTTCGCGATGTATCTTCATCTCTTTTATCTATGGCATCCACCATCAACCTTTCTCTTCTTTGTTCGTCTTTTATATTTTGCTTCCAGCTCCTCCTTTTCGCAGCTCTTTCCTCGCAACTCTCCACATCAACCTCATAACATTTTTGTCCTTCAATCCAGTCTCCCTTTATAATTCCAACACCACTGGGATGAGGAAACTTAATACACTGGTGGTAAGTCGACGCTACACCCAAAATTTCATGTAACCATGGTCGCCCGATCAATGCATTATAAGGGGATTCCACATCGACTACACATAACAAAATTTCAGTTGATAATCCTTGCAAGGGTATTCTCATATGAACTTCTCCTTTAGGCTTATTCGCTGTACCATTGAAACCATATATCTTATATGTCGAGGGTATCAAATCTTCATCTTTCCCTCCCATAGTCTTGTAAGTATGGTGAAAAAGGATGTTTACTGATCTCCCAGTATCGATTAAGATTCTATTTATCGCCCAGGAATTTTCTGCTTCATCATCTTCGCCATCAACAGGTTTTGGATTAATTTCCAATTTCACGACCAATGGGCTATCATGCGTCTCCCTGCCTTCAGGTACCTCTTCTGCGGTGAAAGAAATAATCTGCATTTGCCATTCTTTTAACTGCGATGTCTTCGCGATGTTCATTACTTCTTTATTATCAGCATCTCTTGTAAAAACTCTACTGAGAACATTATCATGAAAATCTTCAATTGTTTTGTACGAATGTACAATGGAGTTACAAAACAAATTTTTGGCCTTCGCTCCAACTTCTATTACAAATGTTTCTTTCCCTTTTGCTGAGTTTGTCCAGTGCATTTCTGGTGGTGGTGGTAATGGTTGAGTTTTCTCTTCACTTTTTAGGAAATGATTCAACTTTCCTTGGTCAATAATTCTATATTTCTACAGTCATTTGTTAAGTGTCCATGAAAGCGGTGGTAAGAACAAAATTCATGACTTCTATCACCTGGTGGCGGTTCACTTCCCATGTTCCATGGTGCAGGTATGTTTTCCATCAAGAGTATAGCTTCCCATATTTTTTCCACACTAGTATTTAGTGGCGGCATTTTGATTTCTTCCCATACTACTCTGTGACTTCGCTGCCCTCCATGATAATTCTGCCTTCGACTTACATAAGTTTCTTGCGGATGATCAAGTCTTTGAATCTTGTTATTTTCGCCACGGTTGTAGTAGTTCCTTTCTCTTTCAAATTCTTCCTGATCACGACTTCCCATGGCCACTAACTTTTGCTGACCATCATCTACCATCCTTTCTTGTTGCCCTTGCGAAGTGCTCGCTACTGTGTTTATCAATTTGGGTAATAAGCTTGCATTCGCAGCATTTGAACTTGTATTCGCAACTGGGTATGATTCCATCTCATTTTGCCTTTCCTCTAGAGCAATATATTCCTCCTGAAGTTCTCGCAACTCAGTCATTGTGATTGTATTCTTGACTCTAAAAATTTGAATATATAACAAATTGGTTGCGAACATAGTATTTATGAATGATAGAATGAGATATCTTTCATCCACCCGTCCAGCCATTTCGCTGCACATTGTCTTCCATCTCACAGTTAAATGTTTCAAACTTTCGCCAACTCTTTGTTTTAGCCCAAATACATCTTCAATACCTGGTCCCGAGGAGTTGTTACTTATATATGCCCCTAAGAATATAGCTTGTAAATGGTTGAATGACGTGATTGTGTTTCTTGGTAAACCCTCAAACCATTTCAGTGCTTCTCCAGTCAAACTCGATGCAAAGTATTTGCACAATATGGCATCATGATTTTCCCATTGTAACATACATCTCACATAAGCTTTAATGTGTTGTATTGCACAAGTTGTTCCATCAAAAATGCTAGTTAACGCAGGTAAATTGCACTTTGGGGGTATTCTTCCTAAATGCACTTCTAGTGTAAAAGGAGTTTTCGCAGCCTCTTCGATAGCCTCATCCAATTGTCTTCTTCCTCCTCCCCTTCTACTGTTCAACATTCCTCCCATTTCTGCCAATTCTCTCAAGATTTGTTCATTTGCATCAGAATTCGAATCTATTGGTCTTTTTAGTTCTGCCTCTCTTCTTCTGCGTTCATGTCTGTTTTGATTTTCTTGTTCATCATTCTCTTCTCTTCTTTCCCTGCGACTTTCTCCTTCATCTCTTTCACGAATTCGCACACTGTTATATCTATCATTTTCTCTTCTTGGTTGTCTATCAATTCTCCTTTGTATTCTTTCATATTCTTCATTGATATTTCCATTGTTGCGATTTTGTTCTCGCCTTCTTTCTCGATTGTCATGATTGTTCTGCCGAATTGCTTCTTCCAATTCCCGTTCTTCCATTTCTGCTCTTAATCTTTCCCTTTCGCAAGCTAGACGTGCTTGTTCAATATAATGTTTTTCAATTTCATCTTCAATATCCTTTTGTTTCCTCCGTGTTTCTCTCCCATGCAGTATTCTTCTTCCTTCTTTCTGATTTTCTTCACCAACTGGATTATTCTGCCCTTGACGCTGCCTATTTCCTTGATTTCCATCATTTTGGCCATTCTGTAGAATCTCAGGACGTGGGATATAACGATCTTCTATCACTTCTCTTCTTTCGCAGCATCCTTCACCGAGATTTGGCTCTCTTTCTAGATTTTCTTCATTAATATTTTCTACAGGTAATGTTCTCCTTATTTCTTCTCTAACCGATCTTGATCTTGACCTTGTATTACTTCTCGATCTTCTATTTTGCAATCTCATATTTTCCATTCTTAACTCATGGTTTTGCCTTGTTAAATTCGCGCGTTCTTCCGCTTCTAACCGCCTTTCTTCATGTATTGTTTGCCTTAACGCCTCTAATGCCGCGATTTCTTCATTTCCATGAATTGTTCTTCCATTCTCTTCTCGGTTTCTTTCTTCTTGTCCATTGTTTACCAATTGTTGTTCTTCTTCACTTTCCTCCATAGAATCTGACCTCCATGTATGTACGCTCACTCTATCATAATCTATAACTCTGTTCGGTACTGGTTGAATTGGTGATTGAATTTGATTTTCTTCATTATTTCTTGCATTTACTCTTGAGGGTTCACCTGCTTCATTTCTCTTTTCCCCAGCTAATCTCCTACTTCTTCTAACAGTTGTTGGTTGTTCCGATGCATTCCTTCTTCTAGCCATTTCTCAATCTCAGTAAGTTGTTGAAAATTATAGGAAACTCCTTTCTTGTTACTCCTGATTCTTTCAATTCACAAGGTTGATCTTTACTCAGTCCCTGTTTCTAGCGCCATTATGTAGTTGCAGGAAATCCTACACCACACCCCTCACTAGAATTCACACAACTAATCCATTTGAAGATGAATAACTATGAATTTTATTGATTATTTTCTTGAAATGTTTACAAAAGAAGATAGAACAGAGCCAAAGAAATTACAATCACTACGAATTTTCTCTCTCCTACTGACTTGCCTCACACTTCAAAAAGAACTCTCCCTTCAATCGGCCTGATCAACTCTTTATATAGGGTATTACATAATGGATAACAGCTAAGCTGTCCTTTATTTTCGGGAATGACTTGCGAAATATCGCAAGTGTACAAATACATGATCTCGCGACACTCCTAAATCTTGCTAAGTCTTCACACCTTTCTCATGTTCTGGCTGTCGTCATTCATTGCGTCATTTATATTACTTCCATGCGACGCCTTCGCAATACTGTCGCTTATTAATATCGCGAGGTATTGGTGTTGCGATATTCTGATCCTACAGGATAAGGGCATCCAAGGCGGTTTAAAACAAAATAACTATTTTTCCCTTCATACTAATCGGATGAAATCTTCTTCTTCTGGTCTCCGAATGACACGTTCGATCAGTCAGTCTCGCACAACTATTCGAGACCTATACAAAGATACTAGTTTTGTGCCTAGATCGTTGTTAGATTAATTTCTATTAATTGAGATTCATCTCTAATTAATCGAGTCATTAGCGTCTTAATCGTCTTTTGACTGGTCTAATAGCGTTGACGAGCTTGAGGGTATTTACATTCTCCCCACTTTATACATTTTCGTCCTCGAAAATCAAACCATCATTCCGGTCTTCAAAAACTCCCCACCTTAGAGAAATACTATCTCTCGACTAAGTGCAAGTACTGCTCATACTTACAAACGCGCGACAGAAAACAACTCATTTTTAAATGAGTTCGAAACCATCAAGAAATGAAACACAAACCTATATGGCTTTCTAAGCTAGAATCTATAATTTGTAGCTCTAAGTTCAATAAACTAATTTCTATTTCATAATATGATTATCTTTAATCTCATTATGGTGAATTTGATTCTAACATATAAGTATGTCTAAGTTCTCTGCGCTAAAATTTATAATCTAGTATTTAACAATTTATTAATTTGATGTAATTTATCCATATAATTAATTCCAAATTTGATTTCACATAAATCTCTAATATCTGATATTTTAACTTTACTATTATACAATATATAAATTTTCAACTATTAACTATTAACTATAACTACACTAAATTTTCTATAAACGTAACTATTGAAATATTATTATCGGCAGTGTTACTATTTTCTATATCTTTATTATTATCGTTATTAGTTTATTGCTAGTCCAGTTGGTACGCTAAGTCTTAATTTTCTAAGTATGATTTTACATTCACATAACGATTACTATAATTGATATCGGGTCTGTATAGTAGCTATATCTTATTATATATTGGCGTTGACAACTTAATATTATTTCAATTTAAGTCTGTATAAAATTGCAATGTATCCTAATAGTCTTTAGATTTCTCTATTAATGTAAGATATCCTATTAATATGCGAATTTATTTTCTTTCAAGTCTACTTTTGTACTAAGCATCCAAATACATTATTATTTCTTCATGTGTATTTGTTTTATTTTAATGATCTACTAAATTAGTTATTGCACTAAAGATAATTAAAATATAAGATTACTAAGAAATTCAGTCTTTTCATTTTATGCAAAATAGTCGCACGTTCTTAAGTCTAATCTAATAAGTCTTATATTATCTATCTGGTTTCTATGCACAAGAAAGTATTTCTAATTTTATTTAAATTACAAAATTTGACCGTATATAATTACTAAGAATTTTGCGTAGCTACTTGATCCTAATTATTACTTTTATCATTGTACATTTACTAATGGGATTTTAATTAGATAAAGTTCACTACAATACTATTTGATAAGTGTTAATATTACTTTCGTTATGATTATTAGTCATCCTATTATCATTTATTATTATTAACACTAATAGTCGAACTATTATCTGAATTACTTTTACAATTTAACTTCATTTCTACTTTGATAGATTAAAGGTTCTAATTATTAGGGATGACACTCTATTAGTTTCTAAGTAAAACTTGGGATCTATTGATTAACTAATAGAAGCAAGTTCTCCTTTTACAAATGGTAATCCATGCATGTAGTTGCCTTTCTAGGCTGATCAGACCTGACAATGCTTTCCTACGGCCAAAACACGATGTAGTTGCAGGAAATCCCACTCTACACCCCTCACAAGAATCTATACAATCAAATCATTTTAAGATGAACAATTATAGTTTTTATTGATTAAATTCTTGAACGTTTACAAGATGAAAAGGAAATGAACTAAAGAATTACAATCACTCTAAACTTTCTCTCTCTTAATGACTTGCTCAACACTCGAAAAACATCCCCCCCTATTAAGCTTGTTCGGCTCTTTATATAGGGTATTACATAATGGATGACAGCTAAGCTGTCCTTTATTTTCGGGAACAATTTGCGACATTCTCGCAAATGTACAAATGTAAAACCTCGCAACACTCCTAAGTCTCGCTAGGTTTTCACGTCTTTCTCGTGTTCTGGCTGTCGTCATCCGTTGCATCATTTGTATTACTCGTCTGCGATATCTTCGCAATGTGTCGTTTATGGATTTCACAAGGGCGTTAGTGTTGCGATATTCTGATCCTTCATCTTGCCTCTTCTCATGTCTTCTCTGCAAAGGAGAGAATGTCATGAGAACTAATCTACTCAAAATGCCGCAACTGTTCATCCTTATCTATTTTGACATGACTCCGTACTTTTACACAAAATTTATTACACGTATCCCTTCTTCCATTCATTTCTTGACACGTCTTTTTCAACCATCCTTTCTCAACCATTCATGTCTACTCTTCGCATTAAATGTGTTTGCCTTTTCGAGAAATCTTCTCTCAATATATACTTTCCTTACTCTTCTCTTATTCTTTTTTACCTTCCTTCTAGTTTTTTCTGCAACTTTTCTTCAACCTCTCTCCGTAATTTCCGTTTCTGCTACTGTAAATCTTCTTCTTTTTACTTCTTTTGATCTTTAATCTTCTCTTCATTCCCATACTATGAAAGATGCCTCAAGTTGGTCGCAGATATGAAGTTCTTTTGGGTGAGGTTCAAAAGGATTTACAAGAGAAGGGTTTCACATTATCCACTATTCCCAATCAAGAATCTAAATCCATTCTCTTTGCCAAACTGTTTACTGATCATCATTGTGATGATCAAAAAATCATAATTTCGCTAGGTCAGATTCTCGCTGGTCTTCCCATTCCTCTCTATAACCAAGATCTTCCTTTGTTTTATGAAATTCTTGCTCATGCGAAATTCTCGCGAGCTATATACCAATTAAGCGGAGACTGCATCCGCTTAATGCTTGAGTTCGCCAACCGTGGCGCTGGTAGGGGATCTCTTTATCCCATAGAAGTCAGAAAGTCTAAATTTGCAGATTTAGAGATATTTCCTGAAAAATATTCGGTGGAGAGTTTCTTCAAAAATTATGAAATAATAAATATGAAGAATGACAGAACTCGCTGGGGTGCACGTTTGAAGAGAAAAGAAAATATTCCCAGCGACAAAATACTTATGCAGGATATTGATTGGCATTCTGGCAAGAATAATGTTCCTCGTTACTCCAAAGATGACAAATGGTGCGTCTATCTACTACTTTTGAATGGACCTTATATTTCAGGTTCAAATGTGCTCCCTGCGAATCTCGCCAACTATCAGCCTTGGGTATTTAATTGGCCTGAGAAAGCAAAAGAGGTATGCTTCCTAAATTTCGCTCAATTTGAAATCTTCTCTCCTTTTTATACCTACTAACCTTGCAAAATTTTCAGATTATCAAGTTGAGGAAGAATTATAAAAGAAATGCTAAGGCGAGTACCCTAGCAGCACTCCGTTCGATTACGGATGAAGTAAGAAATAATTTTCTTTATTATTTTTTAACAATATTGTTGCCTTTGTTTCTTATCTTCATTCGTGTGCGAAGGTTGGTGCTGAAGTTATTGGAGAAGAGGAAAATTCCGAGATTGCGAAGACCAAAGGCAAGGGTAAGGGTCCTTTTCGCAAGGATAAGTCTACTGCCCCACCTTCTAAGAAACGAAAGATCCATTCCTCTGCTCCTTCCAGTCCTCAATCCAGCGAAAGTTCTGATGAAGATAATGATGATGTTGATATATCTCTCGCAAAGGAGAATCCTCCAACTGAATCTTCTATAGAGCAACTGTCTAGCATCTTCTCTGACTCCATGCAAGGAATTGGGGATGATCGTCTTTCTAGTACATGCGAAGCTCTCTCAAGTATCTGTGATGCTCCCCTACTAGAGGGTGATGATTCTCTTCACGGGGTCTCCAGATCAGTGACTCCCAGCTTCCTAAATGCACTTGGTGTCTTGGTACGTCTTCATTCTCTTATCTCTTCATAATTTCAATTTTAAATCATATCTTGATAATTTCTTTACTTTCCTTTATAGTCCGGGAGAGCTTCCTTTGCTGTTGCCTCATGATAGACACATTTTTGTGTCTAAGTTGTCCTCAATTTTCTGTATTATTAGTGCTTGATTTGTACTTACTATGGTATTTTGTGTATTTATAGGTGCGTTTGGAGAAATAATCTCTTGTGGAAAAAGTTGCTCGAATAGTGATGTTTGCACCTCTCTGTGAAAATTAATAAAGGAACCTGCACTTTGGATAGGGGCACCACCTTCTTCTTCATTTTCAAACAGTATATTGGCGAGAAATTTGGGTTTCAATAGTAAAGGATTTACAATTTTTAAGACAAGAGTATTAACAGGAAATCTATGAGTATTAATTACCGGAGTTTTGAAACAAAGGAAAGTTATCTTCTATTAAACATGAAAGATATCTTAGAGGATTTTCTCTTGGATTTGATTCTGCGAATTAAATAAGATCTGGGTTTAATAAAGAAATTTAGAGAATATAAAGAAGAAGAAAAATTCTTGAAGATATTTTTAATTAAAAAGAAGAAGATTTTGGAGTTATGGAAGAATATATTTGAGTAATGGGTTTGTGTGTATAAATAGTGAGCAAGAGAGCACATTTGGGGAGGCTGGTAGTCCGGAGCCAAGAGCATTCTTTCATTTGGAGTTTAATATTTTCAATTGTATTTTCTACTGTTTCTGATTATTATTATTTTTCAGAAAAATAATTGTACGGTTTATTGTGAGAACTCCAATGGTGATTAATAAAATAAAATTATTTAATCATATTATCGTCTCTGGTATTATCATGAGGATCTAAACCCCATCTCTGGGACGACGGAGGAAACCAAATCTCATGAATGCGGTAATTATATTAATTTTATTATGACTATTTGCAATGTTATTTAATTGATTTATGATTTTCGTTGAATGGTTGTCATTTCAATTGATGGGTTATGCTTGCTTAAATGTGATAAGTGCATATTTCACATATATTTGGTGTTAATTCCATGCTAGTATTTGTTGGTTGTCTTGCAAATTATTGTATATTACGCTTGTTTTCTCTTATTTGTGTTTTGTTAGGGAAATCATCCAAAAGAAGTGAATTTGTACTTAATTGTGCAAGGAAAGAAGCTAGCTATAAGTGGAGAAAGGCCAAAGACCATTTGGAACTCGTTCAAATACAAGATTTCTACTTTTCATTGTGTAGAGGACGAGAAGACGAAGACAATGGCGAAAGAACGGAGTCATTCTGAGTTCGTATGAAGAAGTTATGAGCAAAACAAGAACTTGGAAGACAAAGGGCTAAATGGTCATTTCAAAGAGAAGTGTTATTGGCACCCCACTGTACGTTAAGGGGCAGTCATTCTGTTAAGGGGTGAATTGTTTCAAAGGAACTTCTAAAGGCAGTCGAGTCATTTACTAGGAGGAAGCCATAATTCAAATACTGCTAAACGCACTTGGTTTTCTTCTCAGGGCCACCATTACCTTCTTTGTCATGTGCACGACAGTCCGGCACTCAACTTCCTTTTCCGACTGGTATTGCTGCTGTGGTTATCGAGATGGCAGAGATGACGAGTTTGAAACTCGTAGGCTTGACGAGGGTTTTGGAGATTGTTCAAGCACGACGGAACCAAGGAGAAAATGACAGTGATGGAGTCTAGGTGATTGAGAATGGGTTGGTTCCATTATCGGTTTGTAGATGATCGTGATGATAGCTTCATCAAAACAGAGATGATAAAGGAGTAGTTCTTTGTCATCGGTGATCAATGGAGGAAGAAGAATGGATGTTTGGCCAGTCTTGTTGGTCGTGGGGTGACGAAGTTCATCGATGATAATGGTCTGTTACCGACAATGGTGATGGTGATCGGAACTGATGGAAGCATTGGCAGAGATGAAGGCATCGATGGAGGGAGTTGAGATCGAGTTGGATAGAGCTTGAAGACGTTAGAAAAGCTTGGTGTTGCTGCTTGAGTTTGGGAAGAAATCAGTCAAGACAATGATGACGAACTGTTGTTGTTCTCAATGAGCGAGTGCAGGGTGATGTTCGACTGAGTTCGGAGATGAAGTTCTGCTGAGTTTCTTGACCGAAAAACCAGTGGAGAAGATACGAAGGTTTGTGGAGGTTGGGTCATCGTTGGACTTGAAAACTTGGTCGAGAATCCAGCTTGCAGCCGGTGGAAGAATTTGAGAAGAGCAATGGAACAGGGTGAGAGATATCTCATGCATGGAGGATTTTTCTCACGCGTAAAATATGAAAATAGGAATCCATTACAGCTTTGCATATCGAGTTCGATGCATAGATAGTACCAAAAGATGACACATGGGTCATGTTATTGTTACAACCAATCAGGAATCCTTCTCAGTGAGCTGTTGCTACTCCGCGTTACACCATATCAAAGTCACTTAATTTCCTAAACACAAAACTCTGTGAACCGACTATGCATCCTTATCACGTGAGTGTTTGTCGCACTTTGAAGCCTATATAAGGCCGGATTTCCGAGAAGAGATATATAACTTGGAGGAGGAAAAAATAGAATTTTTGGGAGAGAGAAACAGAAAATAAAAGAGAGAAGAAAGGTTCTTAATTTATATTTTAGGGTTAACCCCATTAGGGGGAAACCAAGCTATCTTCTTCTTATTTTCATATATTTTTCATGGATTTTAGTAAATCCATGTGTAGCTGAATTTTTACTGATTAAGGTATGATTTCAAAGTCCTGGTTTATGAAACTTTAATTCTTTTTACAAGTTTATTTTAAGTTGATTTTTCTTGTCGATTGTCTCTATTATTTTTATTGTCTAAGATTACTATTGGGTTATTCAATTGGCCATTTGAATTAACCTCGATAATAATTCTTCTACTAGTATTGTGATTGGTGATACGTGTAATAGTCACTCGTTCCTTACACAAGTAGTACATCGCAAAAGCCGACAGGAGGGATTCATTAAGCAATTGTGTATAGAGATGACACTAGTAAGCGGACCGAGCTTATGCGTCGATGCTAGGATCAACCTAATTCACAAACGTAATGCATCCGGTGGGTTACATCTTGAGAGTTTATTCATGGTGTCTCGGATGGATAGAATCTCGTAGTCGAGCGCTTGGTATCCGGTGGCAACGGGAATTCGGGGGATAGCGAGCTTATTGCTATTCTACGGTTGGTGACAATGTAAATTCTACAAGAAATAAACAAGTACTTTTATTTAGTTTCTTTCTAGTGACGGCGAATGATTCCTTAATCATCTTTCTTTTATTTATTATTCTTTTGATTTCACTTTAAACCAATCCCTTTGTGTTTTATCTTATTTTGCTGAACTAAATAACCTATCAATTACACGTTTTGATATCCTCTATGCTTTAGAAATTCTTGAATAATTTGTTGTGTAAACATCCATTATTTTCCATTATTTTGAAATCTAATTTAGGCAATGAATTAGAGTCAATGAATTTTTATGATCTATTACTGTTTAGAATTGATATTTGAACCGCATAAAATTGTTGTTTGATGAAATCCTGAGTCCCAGTGTCCCTCCATCTTGTTACTCATATTTTGTATATTTTTGCTAGTTTTATTATTATCTTTAAATCAGCCTTAAAAATCAATCTCATCAAGTCCGAGTGAACGACAACCTTTTTACTACAACATCATTGAAAATAAACATCACCTCAGATCTTGAGAAAAGGCGCATCATTCTTGAAAAGAAGAATCTTCAACTTCGCAATAAGAATGAAGAATTGGAAACTGAAGCTGTTGCTCTTCGCAAGAGAAATGAAGAATTTGAAAGTGAAACTGCTATTCTTCGCGAGAAGACCAAACAACTGGAAGTTTATTCTTCCACTCAGAAGAATAAGATATCTAGTCTTCAAAGCGCCAATCAACAACTTTATGGTATGAGACTCTTCCCTTTTCCTTTGTTTTGTTCTCTCATTATTTTTCCTTATATAGCTTATCATTTTCGCAGACGTTTATAACCTTTCTGATGAAGCCATTCTTCTTCACTCATTTCCTGAACCTATGGATAATGATGCTCTTCTTGCTCACCTCAACGATTCTTTAAATAATTTTTCAAATAACAGAATTAAATCTCTTCCTCTAAACGAACTTCAATCCAGATTTTGCCTCTTAGAAATTGATCATAGATCTAGTTTGGGTTTAGCCAACCAACTTAAATGTCTGTATCTTAGTTCCCAAGGGAAAATTAATACTTTAAGGAAGAAAATTAGTGATCTTATAGATGACAAAGATCGCATCGCTAATCAAGGTGCCCAAGCACTAGCGAAATTCCAAAAAACTCTTCTTGAAGTTCAAGTTGAACGGGATGAATCCTTCCGCCAAAATGCTATACTTAGCAAAAGAGAGAATCAAATTCGCTCCCTTCTTCTCATAAACAATGACGATGAATTCGCTTGGGCTACGAAGGTTCTAGATGACGCCAGAAATAATTTAGGTGTTAACGTTAGCCTTCAAACTGAGCATACGGCTTTGATTAGGGATATGATTTCTAACATAGAAGGTTGTTGATCATTCTTCTTTATTTAATTATTTGTTTTTTTATGAAGCTGTCATTAAATTGATGATTCATCGTCATATGTTCGCAGAGGCTGAGGAGAGACTTCACAAAAGAATTGAAGAACTTGAATCTGAGAAAGAACAACTCGCAAAGGACTTCTATTTTCGAAATGATAAATATTCCAAGTTAAATAAGCAGCTACAAATTACTGTAGCGAATTTCAAAAATGATGATGTTCTCTTTCGCAATCAGACTATTAAGACAGTCTGCGATGACAACAACATTCCTCATTCTTCATATCCTTGTCTCCTTGACGAAATCCCTGAAAATATGCCTTCTTTGGATATCTCTGACAACGATGCTAGCGAAGAAGAGGAATCTGATGAAGGACATGAAGTAGAAGGATCTAATGAAGAAGAAGAATCAAACAAGAAATAGCTCCGTTTTCTTCTTTTTCTTTTTGTAATATTTGTACATTTATTCTTTTAACCTTCTATTTTTGTAATCTTTTGCTGCGAGTTTCTTGGATCTTCAAATACGAGCTCTACTTTTGTTGTTCCTTTCTGCACATGTTAAAAGAGCAATTCTTTTTTGCAATATAGTTAATCAATATTATCAATCTTTTTCATACTATGAGTGCATAAATCTATCATATGAAAATAAATAACATGTTCTTAATCTATTCATTCCCATACTTGCCTCTGTTATTTGTTTTCAAATGAAAGATTAAGCAAATAAATTTTAAATGGTAACATGCCTCAGTCTCACAATTGTTGCTACTGAACTCTCGCAAGCAAGTTTTTCTTGGTTGTTTCCAAGATCTCACTTTTTCTTTTTCTCTTGTGTGGTCTTATTTTGCCTTCCTAGTTAAAGGTCTTACTGTGCCACCTCTTGTCATTGCGACAAAATCGCAGGACGTCTTCACACTTTCATGTAATGACCCCTTGATCTTGCCTTATCATTTCTTTAGTATTGTTGCCTCTGCAGGATAATTTTATTGCGACAATATGATAGTCCTAAAAATCCTTTCAAAAATAAAGCCCCATGACATTGCCGTCTTGCGACGAAATCGCAGAATGTCCTTACATTTTCATGTACTGACCCATTGATCTCGTCTTATCTTTGTCTTTTGTATTATTGCCTCTTCAGGATTGTCGCACAAATATGACAAGCCTGAATTTTCTTGCGAAAATAAAGTCTCATGACATTTGCATCTTAAGACACTTATCAGATCCCTAATGGAGGGTGCCGCCCTTATCATCTCCCTGGTTGCCCCTTCAAGGAGGCGTACATCGGCCATACAAGACTAGCTCCTCCCATCCGGTCTTAACAACAACTAGTTGTTTTCGCAGCCTCTTATCCCTTTTACCTATAGGGCTTATGGTTACAAGACTGCACCCTAAGTGGAGTTTTCTTGGCCGAAAGCGCAAGATACGCCAAGACTTGCCAAGAATGGCCGAGACACTTCAAATGCCCCAGGCACTCTTGGCTCAACCATGTACCTCGGCGCCTTGATCACATGCTGACTCCTTAGAAGAGACCCTCGGTCGTCCAACCTAAGTCATAAGTTTAGGTTGAAAATCCAAGGTACCTCTCCTGGATGGGCTTTATTGACCCCAAATCTCCATGACTCAGGTTCCAGGGGCGGTGTAACCTTTCCCCTGAGCCATGTTAGCAGGTACCCCCTTTTATGACGTACTTTAGGTCTTACATTTGCCTCTTGCGAAATTTTGATTCGCGAACTAGGGTGTACGCCATAGCAGGTTCGCCCCTTTCTTTGTCATTGACTTTGGATTGTCTTTTGTCATCATCTTTGCGAGAGTTTCGCGTATTCTTTCTTCGATTATCATAGTCTTTGCATCTTCAGCATATCTTTGTTACTCAAAAGTTTTTTTTTTTTTTTTTTTTTTTTTTACATATCTTTTGCAAACCTAAAATCAATCACTCACTCCTTACGCCTCTTATCTCTATTGCTCTCTGCTTCTGAGTTATTCAAATTTCCTAGTACTGCCTTCCCTTTTGCGAAATCATCGCCATTTCTTTCTTTCAGCAAGCATTGTTTCGCAATGTATTTTCTTCTCTCTTCTCTATTGCGTCTACCATCAATCTTTCCCTTCTTTGTTCTTCTTTGATGTTTTGTTTCCAGTTCTTCTTCTGTGCAGCTCTTTCTTCGCAAGATTCTACATCAACTTCATAGCATTTCTTTCCTTCAATCTAATCTCCTTTTATGACTCCAACACCACTGGGATGAGGAAATTTGATGTACTGGTGGAAAGTCGATGCTACACCCAAAATCTCGTGTAACCAAGGACGCCCAATCAATGCGTTATAAGGTGATTCCACATCGACTATGCAGAACAAAAATTTAGTTGATAGTCCTTTCAGCGGAATTCGCATATGAGCTTCTCCTTTAGGTTTATTGGCAGTACCGTTGAAACCATAGATTTTGTAAGTTGAAGGTATCAGATCTTCATCTTTTCCCCCATAGTTTTGTAAGTATGATAAAAAAGGATATTCACAGAGCTTCCCGTATCAATCAAAATTCTATTATTGCCCATGAATTCTCAGCTTTATCATCTTCATCATCACTAGGTTTTGTGTTAATCTCCAATCTTACCACTAATGGGTTGTCATGCATATCTCCATCCTCAGGTGCCTCTTCTGCGGTAAAAGAAATAATCTGCTTTTGCCATTCCTTTAGTGGCGACGTCTTCGCGATGTTCATTATTTATCTATTATCGGCATCTCTTGCGAAAACCCTACTGAGAATGCTATCATGAAAATCTTCAATTGTCCTGTATGAATGTACAATAGAGTTGAAAAATAAATTCTTTGCTTTCGCTCCAACTTCTATTACAAATGTTTCTCCTCCTTTTGTTGTGTTTACTCTGTGAATTTCTGGTGGTGATGGTAATGGTTGAGACCGAGGTTGATTTTTTAAAAAATGATTTAGTTTCCCTTGGTCTATCATTCTGAGGATGATTCTTTTTATATTTCTGCAATCATTTGTTGTGTGTCCATGAAAATGGTGATAAGAACAAAATTCATGACTTCTGTCGCCCGGAGGTGGTTCACTTCCCATGTTCCATGGCGCAGGTATGTTTTCCATCAAGATTATAGCTTCCCATATTTTCTCCACACTAGCATTCAATGGCGGCATCTTGATTTCTTCCCATATTACCCTATGATTTCGCTGTCCTCTATGATAATTTTACCTCCGACTTCCATAAGTTTCTTGTGGCTGATCAAGTCTTTGAATTTTTTTATTTCCACCACGGTTATATAAGTTTCTCTCTCTCTCAAATTCTTCTTGATCACGACTCCCCATGGCTACTAACTTCTGCTGACCGTCACCCGTTACCCTCTCTTGTTGCTCCTGTGAGGTACTCGCTACTGTATTTATCAACTTAGGTAATAAGCTTGCACTCGCAGCTTTTGAACTTGTGTTCGCAACTGGGTATGATTCCATCTCGTTTTGCTTTTCCTCTAGAGCAATGTATTCCTCCTGAAGCTCTCGCAACTCAGTCATTGTGATTGTATTCTTAATTCTAAAAACTTGAATGTATAACAGATTGGTTGCGAACATAGCGTTAATGAATGATAGAATGAGATATCTCTCACCCACATGACCAGCCATATCACTACACATTGTCTTCCATCTCACGGTTAGATGTTTCAAGCTTTCGACAACCCTTTGTTTTAACCCAAATACATCTTCAATGCCAGGTCGCGAAGAATTATTACTTATGTACGCCCCTAAAAATATAGCCTGCAAATGGTTGAAAGATGTTATGGTATTCTTTGGTAATCCTTCAAACCATTTCAAGGCTTCTCATGTTAAACTCGATGCAGAATATTTGCACAATATATCATCATGGTTCTCCCATTGTAGCATACATCTCACATAAGCTTTGATATGTTGTACTGCACAAGTTGTTCCATCGAAAATGCTGGTTAACGCAGGTAAATTGCACTTCGGGGGTATTCCTCCTAATTGTACTTCTCGTGTGAATGGAGTCTTCGCAGCTTCTTCTATGGCTTCATCCATTTGTCTTTTACCTCCTTTCTTTTTACTATTTAACATTCCTCTCATTTCCGCTAACTCTCTCAAAATTTGTTCATTTATACTAGAATTTGGATCCATTGGTCTTTTTAGCTCCGCCTCTCTTCTTCTGCGTTCATATCTGTTTTGACTCTCTTGTTCATCATTTTCTTCTCGTCTTTCTCTGCGATCTTCTCCTTCATTTCTTTCATGAATTCGCACACCGTTATATCTATCATTTTCTCTTCTTTGCTGCCTTTCAACCCTCCTTTGCACTCTTTCATATTCTTCATTGATATTACCGTTATTGCGATTTTGTTCTCGCCTCCTTTCTCGATTATCATGATTGTTTTGGCGAATTGCCTCTTGTAACTCCTGTTCTTCCACTTCTTCTCTCAATCTTTCCCTCTCGCAAGCTAGACGTGCTTGTTCGGTATAGTGTCTTTTAATTTCATCTTCAATTCCTTTTTGCTTCCTCTGTGCTTCTCTCCCATGCAATATTCTCCTTCATTCTTCCTGATTTTCTTCGTCATCTTGATCATTTCGCCCCTGACGTTGCCTATTTCCCTGATTTCTATTATTTTGCCCATTTTGAAGAATTTCAACACGTGGGATATAACGATCTTCCATTATTTCTCTTCTTTCGCGACGTTCTTCGTCTGGATTTTGCACTTCCTCTCGAGTTTCTTCATTAGCATCTTCTACAGGTAAGTTTCTTCTTATTTCTTCTCTAACTGATCTTGAGCTTGACCTTGTAGTACTTCTTGAACTTCTATTTTGTAATCTCATATTTTCCATCCTTAATTCATGATTTTGCCTTGTTAAATTTGCACGTTCTTCTGCTTCTAATCGCCTTTCTTCGTGTATCGTTTGTCTTAATGTCTCTAAAGCTGCGATCTCTTCATTTCCATGAATTATTTCTCCAATTACTTCTTGATCTCTCTCCTCTCGTCCATTGTTTACCAATTGTTGTTCTTCTCCCCTTTCATCCACAGAGTCTGATCTCCAAGTATGCACGCTCACTCTATCATAATCCACAGTTCTATTCGGTATTGGTTGAATTGGCGGTTGAATTTGATTTTCTTCATTATTCCTTGTGTTCATTCTTGAGGATTCCCCCATTTCATTTCTCCCTTCTCCAGCAAGTCTCCTACTCCTTCTAACAATTGTTGGTTGTTTTGATGCATGTCTCCTTCTAGCCATATCTCAATTTCAGTAAATTGTTGAAAATTATATGAAATTCCTTCCATATTACTCCAAATTCTTTCAAATCACTATGTTAATCTTCACTCAATCCCTGTTTCTAGCGCCATTATGTAGTTGCAGGAAATCCCACACTACACCCCTCACAAGAATCTATACAATCAAATCATTTTAAGATGAACAATTATAGTTTTTATTGATTAAATTCTTGAACGTTTACAAGATGAAAAGGAAATGAACTAAAGAATTACAATCACTCTAAACTTTCTCTCTCTTAATGACTTTCTCAACACTCGAAAAAGATCCCCCCCTCTATTAAGCTTGTTCGGCTCTTTATATAGGGTATTACATAATGGATGACAGCTAAGCTGTCCTTTATTTTCGGGAACGATTTGCGACATTCTCGCAAATGTACAAATGTAAAGCCTCGCAACAATCCTAAGTCTCGCTAGGTATTCACGTCTTTCTCGTGTTCTGGCTGTCGTCATCCGTTGCATCATTTGTATTACTCGTCTGCGATATCTTCGCAATGTGTCGTTTATGGATTTCACAAGGGCGTTAGTGTTGCGATATTATGATCGTACAGACGACACAAACATATCCGAATTACCAGCCTCACTATTCTCCAGTGCTAGATTATTAAGTATCCTTCAATTGAGACTAACTAATTTCTAGTTATCTATTGAAATTTCTAACTTATACCACAATTGGTTTCAACCTACAATTTTTTTTACTTCATAGATATATACAACCAAAACAAGAAGCAACATATTGGACAAATCATGCCAAACATTTCAAAAATTATTTTAGTTCTTGATTACTTTTAGTGATTAAGATTTATCTCACAAACCCAACCCAGTTCTAAATTAGTCTAACAATCTATCTGGCAGTGGATATTATCTATTGTTTCCCATGTAAGATCTAATAGTGAGCTCTGATACCAAGTCTGTAGCGCCCCCTAAGCTAGCAGCTGATTAACCTAAGATATTAACTACAAAAAGAGGCACTAACGATCTAAAGCATCTAATTAAACATTAAGAAAGAAGTTCTAAACAAAGATTAACCCGAATCTAAACCCTCTATGAAATAAATACAAGAACTCCTCTCAAGTGATACATATTTAATAATGAGTTGGTTTACAAATAGAATATAAATACATAAATAAACATATGCGGAAGCGAACCAGCTAACGAAACCAACTCCTCGAAGCTTTCGACGCCACGTGCACATCTTGATCTGTCTCTGAAAACTGAAAGTGGGAATTGAGTGAGCACATCATCCCGAAGGGTGCCCAATAGAAATAACAACTAACTTTCGAGTAATCACTAGAATGATTTACAAACAATGCAGGTTTTACTGAAAACCGATAAAACACGGAAAACAGATAAAGCATATTAAAATAATAAGTTGTACTGAAATATAAAGTTCTACCAACCATTAAACCGACACACATTCACAACATAAAATAATAGTTGAGCGAAGTCTTCCTTCGGATTAGCAAGGCATGACTGTTGCGGATTCTTCAATGATCATTAAAGCGCCCATGAGGTTTCCGTCCCCAAGTCATAAACGATGTGTACCTTACCAGTACCTTATTCTACGCGCACTCTACATAGAAAGTATCCAAAGAGATCTAATGGTAACAACATTATATCCGATCGAAGTTCTTACACAGTGGAGAGCCCCCTTTACCATCCCCGCGTAAATTCAACAATCATATATAAGATTCTCAACATCATTCTCTCTAAACACCAAAACATAATATAATAGCTTTTGAAAGTAATTTAAAAGAATAATAAACATCCATGTATGAGACATGCGTTGCCCCCGTACAGAAATAGGGAAAATATAATGGCCAAATTAAAACCAGACCTATATAATATTCAACCCAACGAGGCCTATCTAGGTTTGCTTAAATTAGGTATAACATTTGGGGGCACACATCTCACACCAATCAAAAGGAAACCTTCTCCCTTTCATGCTAACAAATAATAAAGAATGTAACCGCTTTTCAGTTAATGGAAAGAATCACATTTTGAAAAATAAGTAAATACTCCCAAAACACAGATATTAGTTGTTTCTAAAGATCCAAGCCCATCCCAAAATGTAAAATAAATCTAGTTTGTATTACACAGATAATACATGCATACACTATCATATAATAACAAAGATATGCATGGATTTCACAAAAGATAGATTTGTAAAACAATAATGAATACAAGAGAGTTCGTTATCGATTTCCACCTCTTTTGATGACAATCCTCGCATACCTTGAGATCCATAATCCACTGGTTCATTCTTTAGATCGATCGTTGTTAATAAAGATTAACTGTTAATCACACAAGCACTCTAAAGATTAGCCAAAAGGTTCATACAAGGCTCATAACACAATATCATACAATTCTCCAGTTATAGGTTAACTAAATTATCTAATGGTTCTAAGCCCATCTATGGTTCTATACATTTTCATTATCTGTCTTTACCACATCTAAAGTTTACTAATCCAATTAGGTTGATTCTATAGGTCAATTCGGACCATAAGGGGTCCAATACATCTAATTATCAATGACACTAAGCTCAAAACCACTAAACTTGACCCATTAACACAAGGCCTGGTCAACTACAGTCACTAACGGTCAATGTCTGGTCATAGAGGTCAACTAACAGTCAACGTCAATAGTCAAGGTCACGTCCAGGTCATATGGTTAACTGGTCAAACAAAAGGGTTAACTCGGTCAAGTCAGATTCAAATATGAATAAAGTCAAATGGTTCAACTCAGTCAGACAAAGCAAGATCTAAGTTAAACATCTAACTCAGCTAACAAGAGCAGAACAGAGCCAAACACTTAAATGCATAATCAAAACACAAAAACAAACATGTAATATCTATAATCCTTCTAACTGTAATCTCCAACTATAACATCATTTATATCACTTTCCATTACAAAGCTAATGGCAGAAACTCATTGCCATATCCACTGCATACTTGCAATAATATACATATCTCTTGAATTCTAACAACACTGCCATCTTAGCTTCAACTGCAACACTCCCAAACTGCAGTTCAACATTTATATTTCTTTTCAGCATCATATGGCCGTTGGCATCAACACCAACTAACCTTGGTTAACTCTAGCTGTAACATCTAACATTAATCACCAATTCCCTTAGCCACAGTTACAACCCCAAATCATCTGGCATTGCATACTCAGAGCATAAACCAAATGCACCTGCAATTACCTTTACAATCTATGCTTAGGGATGTCAACAGCACTTAACGTAACGGATATCGGCTCTGCCGCTGCCGTTGCCATTAAAATTAGCGGTTAACCGATATCCGTTAAGTTCCAACGGAAATATGAAATTCAAAACCATTACCGTTACGTTAGACTTACCGGTTAACGGATAATTTTCCGGTACCATCCGTTAACGAAATATGAAATTCAAAACCATGTTTTTGCAAAAGAAAAGACAAAGGATTAAAGGAACTCCATCTCCATTTGTTGCAGATTGGTTAGATTGATTCGAATTATATTCTTCCTTAGATTGATTCGATTCAGAGATCTTCCTCTTTTAATTTCTCATCACCAATTCCATCATCAGTCATCACCATCTAAAAATGCAAACCCATGAACCCCAAAACTCTGTTCCATCAAGAACCCTAAATTCAATCATCATCACCGATTTCATCCTCTAAAGCTTAGCTTCATCTGTAATACCACTCCAAAACCTCAATTCATTCATTGCCCATTTCAACTCATCATCCTAAAATGTCAATTTCATCATCAATCCATCCTCTGAGTTCTTCTTGCAAACCCTAGCTTCTTCAATTCTTCCCCAAACAACCTCCGAACATCAATTAATCAATAACCCTTTCATTCTCTGACTATCAACATCTTAACTTACTGATCAATTCCAAACAACTTCGAAGATAAGTCTACAAACCTTAATTGATTTCTTCTGATTTCTTTATTTAATCCATAATTGATCTCTTCCCTAATTCACAACAACATCATCTTAGTCCTTGTTTACATATTTTCGTCCATTGATTCTGCTCGACAATACCTCACTTTCAGTTCACAATCACTCAGAGAAGAAGAGAGGAAAGAAACGAGAGGAAAGAAGAAGAATGACGAAGAAGAAAGATTATTATGAACTTATCTTCTTGGTCGACTAGTCACACGTTAGCGGATATCGGAAATAAGGCTAACGGAAATAGCCTAACCGGTACCGTTACGGTAGGATAAAAATAACCGCTACATTATCGGTTACGGATAACCGATTACCGATATAACGGAACTAAACCTAACGAAAACCGGATAATCGGATTCGGTTAACGGATATCCATTGACAGGCCTAGACTATACCACATTATCTTCATATTTGAAACTTCAATTCAACCTCAACATCCCATTCATATCACTAACAAAAATCTATAATTCATCTTATATATCTTAAACAAAACCAATTGCCACTACATCTACGTGCAATTCCAAAACAACTCCACCTATTCTTCTAATAGCAGACAACCATTATAAACCTTCACCGAATACAGCTACACTCCCCTTTACAGATTAAGACATCTTCATACTTCCTAAACTTCAGTTCAGGTAACTCTATACCTTTAACCTAAGTTTCTGCCAGTTCAATTAAACTCAGTTTCCCCCATTCCTGTCACTGCCATTTCAACTCAACAGTCAAATGGTCGGTTGTCAATCCGTCAAATATAATTTCACTTTCTCAATCAACTAGATATAAATATAGTATGCGATAAGAAAGAGTTCGTATCCACAGAGAGGCTTTCGTTGTTATAAAATTTCAGTTTCTAAGTAACCACGGGGAATGTTTGTTGTATCTAAGCAAATAAAAATAATTGAAAGCAAAATAAGTAATTTGAGAAATCAATAAGGAGAAGATATTGGTCACGGGATAGTATCATTCACAAACATGTATTTTCATCAATGATTAGAATTGGTATTTTAATCTCGTATTTACTAAAAGTCCTAGGATACCTTGATCGCAAGTATAACCCGTTAATTCCTGTTTTCATCACAACCACATTAAAAGATGCATATGTGAATTCTTCCTAGAAAGCAACCTAAAGCGTAAAAGCACAATTAAGTTTAACTCCCTACAAGCATTAAGTTTTATGGAATAAGACTCATCAATGCAAACGAATGTGTAACAGCACTAAACGTTTTAACAAAAGTTATGATTCACTTGTGACTAGTAGGATATATCACTACAAGCACTACCCACAATTATGCTACTTAGAATCAGGGATAAACAACTTTTTCGTATTGAAAACCCTAATATAGCTCTAGATATGAACGCAAATCGGATTGATTCCGGACTCAACCTAACAAGTATTCAAATCTTATAACACTATTAATTGTGAATCACAAACAATAAATTACTGAGACAAAACTAATTCATTGAATCAAAAGCATGTTGAGAAATCAACTTTTATCCCATAACCAATAAGATGTTTAGCTACTCATAGCTATGGAGTTCATCATAATCAATATTCAATAATAAAATAATGAAGAAGAAGAACAAAAGCAAACCCTAGAAGCGTAAACAAAAACGGCTCTCCAAAATTCCAAGAAAAAGATCTATCATAAGTTGTAGAAGACCTTCCCTTTATAGCTTTTCTCCAACTTCTAAAATTAGGTTTAGTCTTCAAAGTCCATTAGATGAAAATCCACCAAGCCCATAAGAAGGAGAAACCCATGTAGAAAAGATGTCCCAAAAGTGGTCGCCGGAAATCTGGTATTGTGGCCGGAAATCGGCCGGAAAAGTCGCCGGAAAACGGTTCAGGTGACCGGCAAAGTCCGCCCGGTCACCGGTCAACGAGTCAACTCGGTCGAGTCAACCGGGTCAAAGCGAATCGGTCGAGTCAACTCAAGTCAGACCGAGTTGTGTGAGTCAGTGTATGAGTCAGTCACTGACTCAGCTGATTGGGTTGAGTTGCCAGGCCATCAGCTATTGATCAAGCAAACTCTTTTAATGCACAATCCTTGTGCTTTAGCCTTACACCTCCAAACAGTAATGGCTGTGCATTCTCACCTTGCAATCCAACATTAAATCCATTCTTGCCTTCTCAATCCACCTCAAATTCAAATCCCATTCGAAAACAACACACGGCAAATCATTTCTTCCATCAGCTGCGACTTCATGGCATTCAACTCGCTTTGGCACAAAGATCTTAACTCCGAACCTAACTGCACATTCACCATCTTATTTGCACATACACAACCAAATATCAGTCCCTGCACCTTGAGCTAACACCACCTCAGTACCATCACCATCCTAGCTCGGCCAACATCTCCATTCTCTATGACTCGCAACCACGTAGCCTTTGCCATCTCGGTTCAATATGCAATGCCAAACCAGCTCTTGCCTGCATTCTCACAGCAAATCCATCTCAGGCCACTCTCCCACCTTTCACTGCAAAACAACTAGAAACCCATTGCAGCTTCTGAATTCCAACTCTGCAACAACCTGTGACAATAGCAACTTTCAGCAAATCTGCCATGACACTTCCATGAGCAACACAGATCCTCTATGCTCATTCTCAAGCACTCAGCCTCCAATCCAGTGCACTTCAATCCTGCAATGCAACTCAGAAACATTGTAACTCCACCTCGAGCCATTCCGCCTGTAGCCTGCGTTACCACCAACTACTGCACCATTCAGGCCACAGCTCCAACAACACCAAGTAATATCACCACTGCAATAACATTCTCTGCAAACCTAACATTCATCTAGCATTCATACCCACACTGCAAAACCGGTTTCAGTTCACTCCAAAGTCACATTTGGCACTCAGCCTTCAGCTCATCCATCTCTTGCTGAGAAACACGAAACGATGCAGCACAATCCATCTTCAGTCTCTGCCATCACCATGACCCAATAATGGCAGCACTCAATTCACCTGCGGATAACCAGATCGGACTTAGCCTCGCCTTCACTTGCATTACTACTACTCAGCTCCTATTGTCCTCTTCGACTGCCAAGCACAGCCACAACCTCATTCCATGTCCTCTTCGACTCGGACAAACAAGCACAGCCACAACCTCACATTATTACCAAGCTACCCATTAGCCACTTAAGCAACCATCTTCAATTCCTATCTTGCAACCTTTTGCAAAATTATAGAATTTTGCTAGTTTTGGCTTTTTTTGATTTTTGATTTTTTTCTCATTTAATCTTTATTTAGTACATTAATAAAGAAATAATAATAAATTTTATAAAAATAATTTATATTCAAGAAAAAGAGAAAGAAATTAAGATTTTAATAGTTTTTTTAATACTGACCTGGGACTTTAAACGTTGGAACAACTCCATCTACCCGGAACCACCACGAGCTCAAGCCACTCTTGCCGTGTTCTTCCTCATCAACTCCATTTCAAACACCAGCCATTCTTCTTCACTGCCATCACCAGTGCCCTACTCCACATACACACGGAGCAACACAACCACATCACCAGTACTTCCTACCAATTCAGGCCTGCAATTTCAGCTCTCCCAACTGAGCTGCAACTTCACCTGCAGTAAGTCACCATAACCATATCATCTTCCTTATCTTGCCAGTTGCTAGAGCTCAGCTCAATCTCTTCATTGCAGACACCCTTAACATAACAAATAGCTACACAACCCATTGTAGTAGCATCCCTTGAAGACAGACTCAGCCAGGCCTTTAGTCGAACACGCTGTGTGCACAATCCTGGTGGTGTAGGAGATGAATATGTTGTGATGTTTTTTTAGCGCTTCCATGCTTCAAGCTCCCTGCAAACTCCAATCCGAGACAAACCCATGTCTTAAACAGCTTCTCTCGACTGATTCATGCTTCAGAATCTGATCCAAACTCAGCCCGAAACCAACACAGCTCCAAGCCATTACATTATCATACAAACTCAGTTCAAACCAATGTAAACCAATCCACCAAATCAGCTGAAGTTCAGCTCAATAATTTGACCCTCATCTCTTCCGATTCGAACTAATCCATCCCTGAATTAAAGCCAATAAACTCCACCGGTACGGCCACCAGAACTCGTATAATTACAGCTTCAAATCCCATCCTTGACTGTGGTTGTCTCCTATTGCTCGCAGCGGCTAGTTGAGCTGATGATGGACTCGATCTGTTCCTTGTAAAACTACAACCACCAGCATACACAACACCATTACCTTGGTTATCTCTCGATTTCTCTCAACCTTTGTCTGTTTCTCGATCTGTTCTTGAAGTAGCACAGCCGCTGCTTTTCAATTTCAGTGTAAATGATTTAGAGAAGACAGCCTTCTCGATTCAGGGTTGTAAGGAATAGGACAGGATTCAGCCAACCCCTAGTCCCAGATAAGGGCCATCCTAGTTGGCAGCCCCTTAACCTTTGATCAGCTCCAGATAGTATTCCTTCAAATAGAATTGGCCCTTAACTTGACTGGGCTCCGGATAGTGTTTGCCCATGAAATGATAATTTTGCCCTTTTTACTCCAATTGGGTGATTTCTCCATCTTTTCGTCCGTACGACTCCAGAGTACCTAAATAACTCAAAAGCAAACATAAGATACATAATTCACACGAAAATTCGCAAAGAAAGCATAAATACTAGATATTAAATACGGTGTATTCTACACCTATCAGATTCCCCCACACTTAGACTTTGCTAGTCCTCGAGCAAATCAAACAAAACAATAAAATACAACAACTCCGTGTCGTCGAGGCTACGGTCACTTTTAGCATAAATAACAAGCCTTTAAACCCCTAGGTGTCCCTAGTGGACGAGTTATAGTCTCGTGAGGGTTTACTAGAGGTATACACACAAAACCTATTTTTCCAACTTACTAGTTCTCCGTAATGATAGCATCCAACGCGCTAAGAAGACATAGAGATTCTGCACACTAGTCATAAGAAGTTAGACACATAAATGAACACAATCTCATTCTTAAAAGTTGAGAGAGAGATAACCATCCCTTTTCGACTAAAATTCGGGTTCGGAGTGATCAAAAGTCTCGACTCTGCCTCACAAAGGGTTTTATGATATTGCTCTCAATAATAAATGTGACTCTTTATGGGTCACACATGTGTCCAGGTAGGAATGAAGAGAGAATCCTGAGACACGTTGAATGGTAGGAAGGCAAAACCCTCCGAAATATTTTGAAAACCCACATCTTTTATATATTTTTGAAAACCCATTTTTCTGACGATCTCTTCGAAAGGAAATCAACCATTTAACGAAGGTGGGAATATGCTTACTTATCGTGTATCCGTTCGGCGTGCAGCTAGCACCACTCTCACAACATCCATAGAAACGTCTTCAGTCTTCTATCAGTGTCTTCATCTTTGTCTTCGGTCTTCAACTCTTGATGATAACTCTCGAACTTCGTAGAATCTCGACAATATGATTCTTTCCTCAAATTCCTTGTCGCTTGAAACTTCATTATAGATATTCCTTCTTTCCATTGGCTTTATTTAAAGAATACAAAACTAAAAACAAACTATACAAACCCAAAATATTTTTTTTTAAAATTTTTTTTTTTTTTTTTTAAGAAATAAAACAAATACAAAATAAAAATAAAACTATTAACAAACCTAAACATTTTCTCTTGTCTTTTTTTTTTGTTTTTTTTTCTTTTTTCGAGACAAGAGAAAGAAGAATACAAAAAAAATAAAAAAAATGTAAGTACAATGCCATGGTGTAAGTACTTTACCGCTTGAATCTTCACAACTTATATGTCTTGATATCATAGACTTCTCGAATTCTCATCCTTAATAATTTCCACTCTTGTACAATAGTCTTCAACTTATAAAAATTCTGCTCCCTATTTTGTTGCTTTACTTGAATCTGAAATCTGCCCATTTCTGTACTGTTGCTTGTAAACCTTGAACGTCTTCAACTTTCCTTCGAATTTGTGATGCTCCTCTTGTTGATGATGATGGTGTTTCTATGGACCTGTTGGTGTAGAGAGAGATAAGGTGGATGGTGCTAACTGCGAACAAGATCACAAGTGGTATGTAAGTTAGCAATTCGATGTCACCAACATGGTTGATAAAAATAGCACTCAAGAGATCAAAATAGTGCTTCTATGGTGAGAAATTGGACAGCTCACCATTCTGCCCGGAATTTACGTACGGTGACACACACTCTAAAAGCACAAATTTAGACAGGTACAAAGAATTGAAGGTTGGTGCCTCATATTATGTAACATGGGTAGTCTCCACTATAGGGGATCACTGTTCTAATACCGAATTCAGTCTGCACCTTATTTTCCACTGGCATGGTTAAATCCAACTTTAACTCTCATACAATTAAGAAACCCGATCATGTTCTCTGTCATCTCTAAGTTCAGTCACTAGTGTGAGATTCTCGATGTAATCTTAGCGACATGTATACTATGTGACTCTAAACTAACTACAAGTTGGAGTTTTCTTATTCACTAGTTCACAAAAAAGTTGAAAAATTGCAAAAATTTACAACGTAAACCACTCCCCCACACTTAAACTTTACATTGTCCTCAATGTAAATTGAATCGTCCAAAGTAAGTCAAGGTGGGAAATCCTAACAAGAAATCAGCAAAAACAAAGTAAAAACAAAACAAGACAAGAAATACTCATCCTTTGGGTTGCCTCCCAATTAGCGCTTGGTTTAAAGTCATCAGCCCGACTATCTCCTTGCATTCTATGACTCCTCCAGAGGGAGTACATCCACAAAGTTAACTCCTTCCACCACTTCGGAAGTGAAATTCTCATAATATGGTTTCAACCGGTGCCCATTAACTTTAAGTTCTTTTCCTGTAGCTATGCTACGAATTTCCACTGCACCATGAGAAAAAACATTAGTAACAATAAAAGGTCCGATCCATCGTGACCTTAATTTACCCGGAAATAATTGCAAGCGAGAATTAAACAAAAGCACTTTCTGCCCAATGCAAAATTGTTTCCTAGAAATCATGTTATCATGAAATGCTTTCGTCTTTTCCTTGTAAATGCGCGAGCTTTCAAATGCATCATTGCGAAGCTCCTCTAGCTCTTGGAGTTGTAACTTCCTTTGCTTTCCAGCCCCATCCATCTCCATGTTGCATTGTTTAATAGCCCAAAACGCCTTATGCTCAATTTCCACGGGTAAGTGACAAGGTTTACCATACACAAGCCTAAAAGGAGACATTCCAATAGGTGTTTTATATGCGGTTCTATACGCCCACAAAGCATCATTAAGTCGCATGCTCCAATCCTTCCTCGTTGGGTTCACCATCTTTTCTAGAATAGATTTCACCTCCCGATTAGACACCTCGGCTTGTCCATTGGTTTGGGGATGATAAGGTGTTGCAATCTTGTGCGACACATTGTACTTCATCAACAAGCTTTGTAGAATCCTGTTTTTGAAGTGAGAACCCCCATCGCTAATTATGGCTCTTGGAATTCCAAACCTTGCAAAAATATGAGCTTGCACAAAATCTGAAACCACTTTAGAATCATTAGTTGGGGTGGCTTTAGCTTCCACCCATTTCGAGACATAATCAACCGCAAGTAAGATATAAAAATTCCCATGGGAGTTGACAAAAGGCCCCATAAAATCAATACCCCATACATCAAAAACTTCAATAAATTGAATAAAAGTTTGTGGCATTTGATTTCGGGCACCTAGATTCATCGGTTCTTTGGCACCTATCACAAGTTGTACAAAATATATGTGCATCCTTAAACAAAGTTGGCCAATAAAAACCACTTTTAAGTACCTTGTGCGCGGTTCTCTTACTCCCAAAATGTCCTCCGCAAGCATAAGAGTGACAAAAAGACAAGATAGAGTTAAATTCAGATTCGGGCACGCACCTTCGTATTACTTGGTCACTACCATGTTTCCATAAGTATGGATCATCCCATATGTATTGATTCCCTAAACTCTTAAGTTTGTCTCTCTCAGCACGAGACAAGTTCTTTGGGATTTGTTTAGAAACTAAGTAATTAACAATATCGGCATACCATGGTTCTCCAAAGGCAATTGAGAATAGTTGCTCATCCGGGAAACTTTCACGCAATGGGATAGTCTCCTTGTCCACAGCAAGTCGGCTCAAGTGATCCGCAACGGTGTTCTCAATTCCTTTCTTGTCTTTGATTTCAATATCAAACTCTTGCAAGAGTAAAATCCATCGTATGAGCCTCGGTTTCGCCTTTTCTTTGTAAGCAAGTATCTAAGTCTTTGCATGATCAAAAAGACAACAACTTTTGTACCAATTAGATAAGAGCGAAACTTTTCTAAAGCAAAAACAATGGCTAATAACTCTTTTTCAGTGGTTGTGTAGTTTTGTTGAGCCTCATTTAACGTTCTAGAAGCATAATAGATAGCATGAGGAAGCTTCCCCACACGTTTCCCAAGCACCGCACCAACCGCATAGTCACTTGCATCACACATGAGCTCAAAAGGTTTGCTCCAATCCGGTGGTTTTTATGATAGGGCTGAAATCAAAAGTTCTTTCAAACGATTGAATGCCACCATACATTTCTTATCGAAGTTAAAAACCACATCTTTTTGCAATAAGTTACAAAGTGGTGATGCTATCTTGGAAAAATCCTTGATGAACCTACAATAAAAACCTGCATGACCAAGAAAAGAACGTATCTCCCTCACCGTAGTGGGAGGGGTTAGAGCACGAATAAGGTCTATCTTAGATTTATCGACTTCCAAGCCTTTAGAAGATATTATATGGCCTAAAACTATGCCATGAGTTACCATGAAATGGCACTTCTCCCAATTTAGCACAAGATTTGTTTCAACACATCGTTCAAGGATTAGAGACAAATTGTTCAAGCAAAGGTCAAAAGAATCACCAAAGACACTAAAGTCATCCATGAACACTTCGATTATGTTTTCAACATATTCCGAAAAGATACTTACCATAAACCTTTGAAAGGTAGCCGGAGCATTGCACAAACCAAAAGGCATCCTTCTATAAGCAAAAGTACCGAAAGGACAGGTGAAAGTTTTCTCTTGGTCCTCCTGCTATCACAATCTGATTATAACCCTGAATAGCCATCAAGAAAGCAATAGTAAGAGTGTCCATTAAACGTTCAAGCATTTGATCAATAAAAGGTAAAGGAAAGTGATCTTTTCTAGTGGTGGCATTCAATTTTCTATAATCAATACAAACCCTCCAACCGGTTTGCACACGAGTTGGGACAAGTTCATTCTTATCATTTTCCACCACCGTCACACCCGATTTCTTTGGTACTACTTGTACCGGGCTTACCCACTTGCTATCGGATATGGGGTAGATAACACCCACTTCCAAAAGCTTGAGTATCTCCTTTTTCACAACTTCCATCATGGGAGGATTTAAACGACGTTGCGCGTCCCTTTTAGGCTTTGCATCATCCTCCAAACGAATTTTGTGCATACAAACGGCAGGGCTAATACCCTTGATATCGGCAATTGTCCATCCTATGGCCGTCTTGTACTTCCTTAGCACCCTCAAAAGTTTTTGCTCCTGTAAATCACTAAGCTTGTTAGAAACAATCACCGGTAACTCTTCATTATCACCCAAGTACAAGTACTTAAGGTGGTCGGGAAGAGGTTTCAATTCTAACTTTGGAGATTTAACAATTGAAGGTACAAGCTTTTCATCACTGCATGGTAAAGAAATAAAAGAGATATTATGAGTTTCCGGTCATCCTTGTAGTGAATTAAGATCACCAAGGGCTTCCTTGACTTCATTACCACGCTCTACACCATTATCCATGGATGTAGTTAACACGGTTTCCAAAGCATCATCACCGTTTAATTCAAACATTTGTTGTGCCAATGAATCCATAACATCAATGGAGAAACAAGAGTGGACATCACTAGGATATCTCATCGTCTCGAAAATGTTGAAACGTATTGTTTCTCCATTCAAACTCCATGGTTAGCGTTCCCTTATCCACATCAATTATGGTTTTCGCCGTTTTCATGAAGGGACGCCCAAGTAGCAATGGAAGAGACGAGTCCTGTGAACCTTCATCCATCTCTAACACACAAAAGTCCGCTGGAAATACAAGTTGATTAACCTGCACAAGAACATCCTCAACAATACCCATTGGGTAGACATTAGAGCGATCGGCTAATTGCAATACAATTTCAGCCTTTTTAAGAGGACCAAGATCAAGTAAATTATACATTGACGCAGGCATAACATTAACGGATGCACCTAAATCCAACATAGCTTTGTTAAATGTTTTGTTACCAATCGTGACGGGAATGTCAAAACTACCCGGATCCTTGCACTTAAGTGGGAGTTTGTGTTGTAAGATTGCCGAGGCATTCTCCCCCACACTAAGCACTTCATTACCTTTGAGTCTTTGTTTGTTGGTACACAAGTCCTTCAACACCTTTGCATACTTTGGAACTTGCTTGATAGCATCAATGAGTGGTATGTTCACATGGATCTTCTTTAGAACGTCTAAAATCTCCTTTTCTAGTTCCGCCTTCTTAGAACTTGCAAATCTGCGAGGAAAAGGTAGAGGAGGAACATAAGTAGAAACCGGAGTTTTAGCGTTAGGAATAGGTACCTCAGAAGTTTGGGGAGAATCCTCATTATTCTCCTCCAAAATAGGTTCCTTGGGTGTGTCCACCTTGCCCGAATCAGTAACCTCGGGTTGCACAAGTTGTGTACCACTTCTCAACGTAATAGCATTGACACCCTCTTTTGGGTTAATAGGTTGAGAAGGGAGTTTCCCACTATTTTGCGCCTTCAATTGGTTCAACTCAATAGCCATGGAGCCCATTTGTGTTTGCAACTCCTTAATAGCACTCTTAGTCTCTTGTTGACTTTCTTTGAACATGGTGGAAATGCCTTGCATCATTGTTTGAAGCTTTGAATCAATATCCGAACCTTGATTTTGCATTGATTGTTGTGCTTGAGGTTGCTGAAATTGTTGTTGTTGTGGTTGAAATCCACTCGGACGGTTGAAAGTAGGTTGTTGAATGGCACCTTGCTTGTTAGCATAGCTAAAATTGGGGTGATCTCTCCATCCCGGATTGTAAGTGTTTGAGTAGGGATCATACCTTCTTTGTTGATTTGGAAAGATCGCATTAGCTTGCTCGTCCTCATAAGTTTGAGAGGAACTTGGTATCACCGCGGCTGCAACTTGTTGCATCATTGCCGACATGTTACCCAATTGTTGACGAAGTTCCTCCACCTCGCTCACTTCATTCACCCTTCTAAGAATCACATCCGAACCACGACTCAAGAATTGTTGTGAGTTCGCTGCCATATTTTCAATCAACTCTCTAGCTTGTGCCACCGTCTTGCTAACTAGTGCACCACCACCCGCAGCGTCAATAAGATTCCTATCACTTGATTGGAGTCCTTCATAGAAGTATTGGATGATCATAGCGTCACTGAATTGGTGGTGAGGGCAGCTTGCCACCAATCTCTTGTATCGTTCCCAACATTCATATAATGATTCTCCCACGTTTTGCTTCATCCCACAAATCTCCTTTCGAATTTGAGTAGCCTTTGATGCAGGAAATATCTTTCTAAAAGAGTTTCTTCAACCCATTCCATGTTGTGACACTTCCGGAGGTAAATAGTACAACCAATCCTTAGCACTATCCATTAAAGAGAAACGGAAAACTTTCAACATTGCACCATCCGCCTCAACATTCGCTGGAAGCATAGCCGTGACAATGGTGTGGAAGTCCAAAAGATGTTTGTTTGGATCTTCATTCACCATGCCATGGAATTTTGGTAATTCTCTAAGCAACCCGGCTTTATCTCAAAAGTAGAGTTCGTTTGAATATACCCATGTTGTGTATCAAGCCTATGAGAAGCCAAGTCCTTGAGTGAACGATTTGCATCACCCATTGTTAATTCTTCTTCAAGTTGTAACTCTTCGTCCACTTCTAACTCTTGCTCGTCCGTTGTGTTTCGCCTTGGTTGGAGTATTGTGCCTTTTCGAGTAGCTATCCCGCACCTTGGATAATTCCAATCTTTAGTAGCCAGGGATTGATACCTGAAAACAATTCAAGCAAACAAGTGAGAAACAAGACGACAAACAAAAAGCAAAGATAAAAGCAGAAATTGTAAAAGAAACTAAAAACTCAATAACAAGCCGTATGCCTCCCCGGCAGCGGCGCCAAAATTTGGTCGGTTGTCAATCCGTCAAATATAATTTCACTTTCTCAATCAACTAGATATAAATATAGTATGCGATAAGAAAGAGTTTGTATCCACAGAGAGGCTTTCGTTGTTATAAAATTTCAGTTTCTAAGTAACCACGGGGAATGTTTGTTGTATCTAAGCAAATAAAAATAATTGAAAGCAAAATAAGTAATTTGAGAAATCAATAAGGAGAAGATATTGGTCACGGGATAGTATCATTCACAAACATGTATTTTCATCAATGATTAGAATTGGTATTTTAATCTCGTATTTACTAAAAGTCCTAGGATACCTTGATCGCAAGTATAACCCGTTAATTCCCTGTTTTCATCACAACCACATTAAAAGATGCATATGTGAATTCTTCCTAGAAAGCAACCTAAAGCGTAAAAGCACAATTAAGTTTAACTCCCTACAAGCATTAAGTTTTATGGAATAAGACTCATCAATGCAAACGAATGTGTAAGAGCACTAAACGTTTTAACAAAAGTTATGATTCACTTGTGACTAGTAGGATATATCACTACAAGCACTACCCACAATTATGCTACTTAGAATCAGGGATAAACAACTTTTTCGTATTGAAAACCCTAATATAGCTCTAGAGATGAACGCAAAATCGGATTGATTCCGACTCAACCTAACAAGTATTCAAATCTTATAACACTATTAATTGTGAATCACAAACAATAAATTACTGAGACAAAACTAATTCATTGAATCAAAAGCATGTTGAGAAATCAACTTTTATCCCATAACCAATAAGATGTTTAGCTACTCATAGCTATGGAGTTCATCATAATCAATATTCAATAATAAAATAATGAAGAAGAAGAACAAAAGCAAACCCTAGAAGCGTAAACAAAAACGGCTCTCCAAAATTCCAAGAAAAAGATCTATCATAAGTTGTAGAAGACCTTCCCTTTATAGCTTTTCTCCAACTTCTAAAATTAGGTTTAGTCTTCAAAGTCCATTAGATGAAACTCCACCAAGCCCATAAGAAGGAGAAACCCATGTAGAAAAGATGTCCCAAAAGTGGTCGCCGGAAATCTGGTATTGTGGCCGGAAATCGGCCGGAAAAGTCGCCGGAAAACGGTTCAGGTGACCGGAAAAGTCCGCCGGTCACCGGTCAACGAGTCAACTCGGTCGAGTCAACCGGGTCAAAGCGAATCGGTCGAGTCAACTCAAGTCAGACCGAGTTGTGTGAGTCAGTGTATGAGTCAGTCACTGACTCAGCTGATTGGGTTGAGTTGCCAGGCCATCAGCTATTGCACTGGCCAAACTCTTTTAATGCACAATCCTTGTGCTTTAGCCTTACACCTCCAGCCGTAATGGATGTGCATTCTGCACCCTGCAATCCAACATTAAATCCATTCTTGCCTTCTCAATCCACCTCAAATTCAAATCCCATTCGAAAACAACACACGGCAAAGCATTTCTTCCATCAGCTGCGACTTCATGGCATTCAACTACTTTGCACAAGATCTTAACCTGAACCCAACTGCACATTCACCATCTTATTTGCACATACACAACCAAATATCAGTCCCTGCACCTTGAGCTAACACCACCTCAGTACCATCACCATCCTAGCTCAGGCCAACAGCTCCATTCTCTATGACTCTGCAACCACAGAGCCTTTGCCATCTCAGTTCAATATCCAGTGCCAAACCAGCTCTTTCCTGCATTCTCACAGCAAATCCATCTCAGGCCACTCTCCCACCTTTCACTGCAAAACAACTAGAAACCCATTGCAGCTTCTGAATTCCAACTCGCAACAACTTTCTGACAATAGCAACTTTCAACCGTCTGCCATGACACTTCCATGAGCAACACAGATCCTCTATGCTCATTCTCAAGCACTCAGCCTCCAATCCAGTGCACTTCAATCCTGCAATGCAACTCAGAAACATTGTAGCTCCACCTCGAGCCATTCCGCCTGTAGCCTGCGTTACCACCAACTACTGCACCATTCAGGCCACAACTCCAACAACACCAAGTAATATCACCACTGCAATAACATTCTCTGCAAACCTAACATTCATCTAGCATTCATACCCACACTGCAAAACCGGTTTGATTCACTCCAAAGTCACATTTGGCACTCAGCCTTCAGCTCATCCATATCTTGCTGAGAAACACGAAACGATGCAGCACAATCCATCTTCAGTCTCTGCCATCACCATGACCCAATAATGGCAGCACTCAATTCACCTGCAGCATAACCAGTATCAGACTTAGCCTCAGCTTCACTTGCATTACTACTACCAGCTCCTATTGCACTGCCTCATTCCATGTCCTCTTCGACTCGGCAAACAAGCACAGCCACAACCTCACATTATTACCAAGCTACAGCTGCAACCATCTTCAATTCCTATCTTGCAACCTTGCTCAGACTCTCACCTTAATTGCAGACTCGACTGCGGTTGCAACTCCATCAGAACCACCACGAGCTCAAGCCACTCTTGCCATGTTCTTCCTCATCAACTCCATTTCAAACACCAGCCATTCTTCTTCACTGCCATCACCAGTGCCCTACTCCACCTACACACAGAGCAACACAACCACAGCACCAGTACTTCCTACCAATTCAGGCCTGCAATTTCAGCTCTCCCAACTGAGCTGCAACTTCACCTGCAGTAAGTCACCATAACCATATCATCTTCCTTGTCTTGCCAGTTGCTAGAGCTCAGCTCAATCTCTTCATTGCAGACACCAGAACATAACAAATAGCTACACAACCCATTGTAGCAGCATCCCTTGAAGACAGACTCAGCCAGGCCTTTAGTCGAACACGCTGTGTGCACAATCCTGGTGGTGTAGGAGATGAATATGTTGTGATGTTTTTTTAGCGCTTCCATGCTTCAAGCTCCCTGCAAACTCCAATCCGAGACAAACCCATGTCTTAAACAGCTTCTCTCGACTGATTCATGCTTCAGAATCTGATCCAAACTCAGCCCGAAACCAACACAGCTCCAAGCCATTACATTATCATACAAACTCAGTTCAAACCAATGTAAACCAATCCACCAAATCAGCTGAAGTTCAGCTCAATAATTTGACCCTCATCTCTTCCGATTCGAACTAATCCAGCCCTGAATTCGAGCCAATAAACTCCACCGGTACGGCCACCAGAACTCGTATAATTACAGCTTCAGATCCCATCCTTGACTGTGGTTGTCTCCTATTGCTCGCAGCGGCTAGTTGAGCTGATGATGGACTCGATATGTTCCTTGTAAAACTACAACCACCAGCATACACAGCACCATTACCTTGGTTATCTCTCGATTTCTCTCAACCTCTGTCTGTTTCTCGATCTGTTCTTGAAGTAGCACAGCCGCTGCTTTTCAATTTCAGTGTAAATGATTTAGAGAAGACAACCCTCTCGATTCAGGGTTGTAAGAAATAGGACAGATTCACCAACCCCTAGTCCCAGATAAGGGCCATCCTAGTTGGCAGCCCCTTAACCTTTGATCAGCTCCAGATAGTATTCCTTCAAATAGAATTGGCCCTTAACTTGACTGGGCTCCGGATAGTGTTTTCCCATGAAATGATAATTTTGCCCTTTTTACTCCAATTGGGTGATTTCTCCATCTTTTCGTCCGTATGACTCCAGAGTACCTAAATAACTCAAAAGCAAACATAAGATACATAATTCACACGAAAATTCGCAAAAAAAAACATAAATACTAGATATTAAATACGGTGTATTCTACACCTATCATCAAACATCACCAGAACTCAACCCATCTTCATTACCAACATCAAAGCAATACTCATTTCATCTTCTGCGCATTCTCTCAATTCAAACACACATACATTCAAACCATCTTAACAGCAACACTCCAACCATCCAATTCAGTTCAGTTTCATCATCAAAGTCTCTTCCATAAACTGTATGCATACTAATCACAATTTGTACATCTAACCTGTAATAACTAATCATCCTTCACCAATCTCCAGCTTCATCTTCATCTCCACCAGCAAGACTACTTCGTCTAACTAAGATACTCATTCTCAAGGTCACCTCAATCTTAATCACCATCTTAAACTCATCACAAGAGCCAATACACCACAACCACCGTAAATACTCATCACCAGCATACTTCTACATCTTTATATTCATCCTAAATTTCTAATCCAGGAACCCTAATTCCAAAATTGGGGAAGAAAAGAATCCTAATTCTTTAAGAACTCAAAATTAAACTTCATACAATCATCTTTAGTTCAATTAAGAATGAACCCACCAATCTATCAATTCAAAACACTTTCATCAAGGAATTTCAATAAATAAGAAAACCCTAAATTTAATTTTCGATTTACCTCTTCTGTGAATTCTGAATACGATAATCGCATCACCACCACCTCCAACTGATACTCCTTGATCAAACTCTGCTTTTTTCGAACTCAAAAATCTCTATTTCAGATTCCTACTGCATCAACATGCGAAGAACTTAGGAGAAGAACAAAGAAGAAGAAAGAAGAAGAAGAAAGAGAAAGAAGAAGATAAATTGATTTTCTCTTACGCATGGTTTGGATAAAACTAAAGAAAAATATCAAGGCGCCCGAAAACGGATAAGGGCATCCAAGGCGGTTTAAAACAAAATAACTAATTTTCCCTTCATACTAATCGGATGAAATCTTCTTCGTCTGGTCTCCGAATGACACGTTCGATCAGTCAGTCTCGCACAACTATTCGAGACCTATACAAAGATACTAGTTTTGTGCCTAGATCGTTGTTAGATTAATTTCTATTAATTGAGATTCATCTCTAATTAATCGAGTCATTAGCGGCTTAATCGTCTCTTGACTGGTCTAATAGCGTTGACGAGCTTGAGGGTCTTTACAGTGCAATCAAAGTTCAACAACCGTTAGTCAATCAAATCAATCGAAAAATAATAATAAACCGCAATTATCTAGTTTCCCACCAATGGTACTAATAGAGCTTCTCAAACCCAAATAAGTCTTTAAACCGAGCGGCCGTAAGAGATTTCGCCTAATTAGGTTACTTTCCTCTCCGAATAGGCGGCTCCACCAGTAACAACACAACTAGGTAGTTTTGCTGGATCTGAGGATTAGTTTGATCGAAATGCAAACTTTGATATTTATAGACCAAGGAAGTTTGGACAACAAGGAATTTCCAAAACCGAAAATATTCTCAAGATATGCAATATATTTCCAAATTCGGTTTCCATAATTCCTGGAAATGCTTTGTCCAAACATTGACCGAAAATATCTTAGAAAATCTCCAACTAGTAAATGCACATTACTAATTTTTATTTTCCAAAAATAAAATTAAAAAACTTAATTAAAACATTCTCAATTATTTTTTGATCCGGGATTTTCCTTTAGCTATTAAGGAATATCTTTGAACAATAAAAGATAGCATTACTGCACATGTTCAAAGTATGTCGACATCTTAACTTAGTAAATCATCTTTCATATTTACTATCTTGGAATCGATTTGCCACACTTCCAAACAAGTTTAGAATTGGTTCATCTGACTTCGAAGAACTATGTGATTGATTAAGAACACTCAATTACCAATCATGGGTTTCACGGTTCTACCAAAACAAGTTTCGGTTCTACCTCCATGCGAGTACTGGATTTAGTCACACTAGCTTTCCAAAAATTTGGTTGACTAGGTATTAGGATCGGTTCCCACATATATATGGTATCTAACTTGTATTTGTTGCACATGTCCATAGGATTGGTTCCCAATATCTAAAAACGTGTTGCACCTCTTACAAGGATCGATTCCCCTCTTGTGATCGGTTGCACATCTTACTAGGATCGGTTCCCCTTTGCCTAGAGTTGGTCATACCAATAACACTAAATCGATCATACCATCTTAGGTGATTACTTAAGATCGGTTTCACTAATAAAAGTCATACCAATACAAAAGTCAGGCCTTGTGAATAGTTTTACCAAGAACATAAACAAGTCATGAGCGGTTATACTAATCACACATATTGGTAGTTCAAAAGATATGCAATGAATAACAATACCAATAAGCCTAGCGATTTCCCTTTCGATTCACAAAACAAGTTCATGAATTTACTTCCTTTAAACGAATGTAAAACATTGTTTCCTAGGATGAAATCTTTACCTCATTCCCATACATAATCACAATAGCATTCAAACGATTATGTCGATGTCTTATATACGAAGTTCAAAAGATAAGCATTATACTTAGTATTGTATTCCTTAATACTACGTCTAACTAGAGTATAATCATTCATGCTTCGTAGTTATGTTTTCAATATGCAAGACTTGAAAGATACGTTAGGAAATGAAACAATTCAAGTCAAATATCACTAACCTCAAGTGGAAGGATGATGTTGTCGTTGTAGCTCCTTACTTCTTCACTTCTTCAAGTCTTCGTAATACTTGTAATGTCTCATATCCTAATACTTTCAAGCTAACCTATACGAAGTTGACTCTAGTACATAATCAAGTGACTCTTTAAATGAGTTTTGGTTCACTAAAATATGATAACCAAACATGACATACCAACGCTTGGTGGGTTCAACTGAGCTATGCTCTAACACAATTCATGAACATTAAGCCACAGTTTGCAAAGGTTGCATTCCTTAATTCTTAAATGTTTTACTTTATGAGTATGAGAATCATACATAACCGATTTTAGAACTTAACCCTCTAAGTTTGAAAACAGGTACGCAAACTATAACATCCAGACTTTGGTCTTGTCCGTCTGTTTGCAAACGGGTACGCAAACAGCCGTCCCGGACCTAACTCAGGTAGAACCGTTCGCATACTAGGTAACCAAACAAGGTTCCCGGACTTTTCAGTTAAAACCGTTCGCATACTAGGTATGCAAACAAGGTTCCCGGACCTGAATCATACCAAAACAGTTTGCATACTATGCACGCATACTGTGATGTATCCAGACAAAGGTATTTGTTTTAAACTCCCGTTTCAATCATTGAAACATCCTTAGAAGACGACAATAGCTGTCTCACACAAACTATTAGCTTATAGGTAATTTTCAAGTGATCGAATGATCAATATGAAACATTCCAAGTCGACATCAAATGATTGTCTCACACAAATCATGTAAGATGTTTCAAGGCAATTTCCACATGATCATCTTTTGACTTAATATTTAGTTTACAACAAATAAATTGTTTCCAATTAAACTCGTCAAGAATACGATAAACGTATCTAAAGCAAAAAGCTTCCAATACATATTTCGAGAAATATATAAGCGAGTTAAACTCATCTCGAAGTATCAAACGTGTATAATGTAAAAGTCTATATATCTATACGACTTAGTCTCATTAGGAGATAGAATAGAATAGAATTCTGAGTGATAGATAAGTTTTAGTCTCCACATACCTTTTGTTGATGAAGTTCCTCCAAGCTCTCCTCAGTAGATCTTCACCTTCAATCGATGAACACCGTGAAGTCTAAAGATCAACTACACATTCTATCCTAATCCGAGAGATAGCTATAAGTAGACTAGAAATCAAGACTTATAGTTTTGATCAACTAAACTTGACAAACAAGCTTGAGATAGCAACGCTTGCGAGTTCGACCGAGCAGTGCTCTAGCACTACTAATGTAATTCTAATTTTAATTAATGAAAATTGCTGTTTTTTTAAAAAAAAAATTAAATTACATATATTTCAAATTAAGCTTAGCATTTACTTATGGTTAAAAATAACCATTTAATATACTAACTCAATTGACCACCAACAAGACTTGTAATCACTGCTCAATTGACATCTTCATTAAGGTGTACTTGGGGGAACAACATCCAACAAAAATGGGTTGAATTTATTCAACACCTTAAGGATTTCAAAACAACCTTCGAAATGGAATACTACCCTTTTCCATCTTTGTCATTCCTATAAAGATTTCCTTACCAACTCGGCATCAATTTCACCCCTCAATATTAATCAATTTATTTGCATGGTTAAAGCTATAAATTCATCAGTGTCTCAAATGAGATTATAGGTTACTTATAACACGACGACTCGGGTTACGAACGTCACTGCAGAACTTCTCGTAAACACCCTGCCGAAAATTCACATCAGGTGTTTGTGCTCATGCAAGCTGAGTTTGTAACACATAGTTTCTTCAAATAGCTAAATTTTCTTCTTGAGTATATTTAGTTCGACGAACTAACTAGGGTCGAGGCATCTTTCAACAACTTACATTGAAATTGAAAGATTATTATTATTATTATTATTATTTTATTATAATTGAGGTTTGAAGAAGGTATAATGTGATATGAGGTGAGAAATGAGTTTTTGTAGGAATTCAAAGAGAGCCATTGGATGATTCCGGTGAGTGTTGGAATATTGACCGCGCGTCCTAGGTTTAGACACCAGCCGTTAAAGTTTCACCGCGTATTGGAAGTGCAGCCACACGGTTCAATATCTAGCGCGTGGCTCTCATATGACCATAGTGAGCAAACTAATAATTTTACCCGTTTGTCCATCCTTTTTTATGATTTATTCATCACATAATAGGAGAAAATGGGTAAATATAAGATTTTCTCATCCCATAAGAATTCCCCTAAAGCCTAATTTTGGGCGATGAACACCTTGGTGTAGGGCCAATAAAATAGGGGGGGTTGTGGGGTCGCAGGCCCCATAAGATTTGTAATGCTTCCGGAAACAGGAACAAAAAAAAACAAAAACACTCCACAAACCGACCTTCTCACATGACCAAACTAAAAGAGTGACCCATGCTAATTCTTGCAAGGCAGGTTCCACATGAATGTGAGAGTGTGTGGGGGATCGGTTTTTGCAATGTAATTTATGGTCCGTAGAGATGGGTTATTTTCAAAATCTACTAGAGTTGGGGCTATGGAATGAGTCTTTTTAACACTCGCTCGCTTTCAAAATAAATGAGAGACTGAGTGAAAAAGTGATATGTTGACAGTGGGAGGGCAAATTAAGAAACTAAGAATATGATGTTCAGCCGCTTGGAAAGAAAAAATCTCCCCGTGCAACTGAACATATGCCTCCCAAGTAAGTCTTTTTTAAAAGATAGGAAAATCTAACTTTCGGTCTCGCTTCCAAGAGTTTAAAATCAATAAAATTCTGAAAATATGCTTGTGAGACAGATCATCAGCCTCTCAAGGTGTCTTTTCCAAGCAGATGAAGATCAACCTTTTAATATCCACTGTCAAGCACTCTTTCACTTGAAGGAGTCTATAAAAGAATTTGATTGATGTGATGAGTGTTTTTTGTTGTTTTTTTATGACACTCCTTCATAATGAATGAAGTGTTGTCATTCCATGTCCCTTGCTCTTAGTACATATGTATTATTTAGTTTAATAAGTATTTTTTAAAAACTAAGTCACCAGTTCTTACATTTTTTTTTATAAATCAGAAAATAAGAGATACTCGCTAGTTAGTTTTGCACAATAATTGTTTTAGATGCTTATGAATAATGTATGGCACCTTGGTCTGGATCTTTTAAAGGATGAGTTTAACACTTGTCGATAAGTATGGATCAGATATCAAAAAATGTGGGTGATTTGTTCAACTAATGGGCTATCTTGTATATCCATGTTGCTTTTATTTAAGGTATTTCATGGTATCATCCCTTTAAGCACCATCAATTCGTTTTATCGGCAATTGACTTGTACACCACTAGTAAATATCATACAACAAAAGCGTTCCAAGATCTGCCAGAAATAAAAGTTATTATTGAAAATATGAGATTCTTCAATTGAAACCTGAAACTCAAAGAGTTATCATGTCATCACAGCTTGGAGCTCGGAAATCCGAAAAAAACTTACTTTGAAGAGCCGAAAGTGTCCCATGGACAATAAGGCCGAAAAAGTTACAACATATGAAGAACAAATCCACTAAAAGGAACTTATCAGAATTTGAACATGTTAAAAATGCTTTATCATTTATTGATGAGTCGGTGCTGATGAAAAGCATGCGAACCATGAGCTGAAGAGCATCACAAGTCAAAACAACGTCAACTGGTCATATTAATGACTATTACCAGGTTCAACTACCATTAGAGATTCAACCTCTTGTAAATCGCATTGAAGATATAAACATAAATGGACATTGCAGTTATTTAGTTGTGGTGAAACAACTGCAATTGTTTAACCAGAATAAAGAAACGTCATGGAGGTATGTAAGGAATGAAATTGTTAGAAATCTAATAATTGAAAACATATTACCGATCAATGTAGGTTGCTAAGGAGTTTAAGGAGTTAATATGGTGAACATAGATTTCCCTATTAGTGGTGTTAATATGGACATCAAATACTGGATAGCTATGCCTAAAGCTGGTTATCTTATAGCTAAGATATTTTTTGTTATTTTGTTTAGCAAACAATTTTATCAAACATAAAAAATTATCATAAATTACAACCAAAGTGATCGCTGTCGTATGCGTCAAAAATAAATTCACTTTCTCACTTTCTCACTTCAACTAAATATAAATATAGTATGTGATAAGAAAGAGTTCGTTCCACGTGAGGCTTTTGTTGTTATAGGATTTCAGTTTCATATGTAACCAAGGGGGGATTTTGTTTATATCAAAGCAATAAAATAAAGCAAAACAATTAAAATAATGATTTTGTTTATATCAAAGCAATAAAATAACGTCAACTCAACACTAGGTGAGTTGGGAGATGATTTTATTGTTTTCTAAATAGATTGAAAAACTGTTTATCTAACTATGATGCTAACTATAAGATATGCAGTTCTCTTTTTCAAAGGATTGGAGTAGATATTCAAAAAGGTGTTGGGGCGCAATTTGTTGCTAGGCTCCCAACCCTACTCTCCACAGATATTGTACCTAATTTCGATTATGATTAAAATAATTGAAATAATCAATAAGGATTATATATTGGTCACGGGATAGTATCATTCACAAACATGTATTTTCATCAATGACTAGAATTGATAATTTAATCTCTTTTTTATTAAAAGTCCTAGGATATCTTGATCGCAAGTATAACCCTCTAATTTCCTAATTTCATCATAACCACATTAAAAGATGCACATGTGAATTCTACCTAGAAAGCAACCTAAAGTGTAAAAGCACAATTAAGTTTAACTCCCTAAGAGCACTAAGTTCTATGAAATAGACTAATCAATGCAAACGAACGTGTAAAAGCACTAATTCGATTTAACCAAGGTTATGATTCATATGTGATTATAAAGATATATCACTACAAGTAATAACCACACTATGCTACTTACAATCAGGAATTGACAAATTTTACGTATTAAATATTAATTTAGCAAAAGAGATGGAGACAAATCTAATTGATTCCGGACTCAACCAAACTAGCATCAAATCTTATAACATTATAAATCATGAATCATAAACAACAAAATTGAGACAAAACTAATTCATTGAATCAAATAACATGCTGATAAAATCAACTTTATCCCATAACCAATAATAGTATCTAGCTACTCATAACTATGGAGTCATCATCATATAATTGAAGTAAAGAAAATAAAACCAAAGCAAACCCTAGAAGGTGCGGCTCCAAACTCCAAGCTCCAAGTACTATATAATATGTGATAATCCAAAGGAAGTAGAAACTTTCTCCTTTTGTAGCTTTTCATCTTTCCAAAACTAGGTCAATCTTCCAAAAGCCCATATCCAATGTGGTCCACCAAGTCCATATGTGAAAACACCCATGTAGAAAATATGTCCCATAAGTAGTCGCCGGAAAACTGGGTTCACCGCCAGAAGTTGGTCGAAAAATGATCGGAGAAGTAGCCCAGGTGACCGGCAAAGTCCACCCGGTCACCGGTCAAACAGGTAACTTGGGAAGTCAACTGAGTCAACTCGGGTCAAACAGACAGAGTCATGATGAGTCAGAGGTTGAATCAGTCAGCTAACTCATCTGAGTAGTCTGACTTGCCAGGACAAAGCCATTTGCACATACTTGAGCTTGCTGTTGCACAATGATTGTGCTTCACCACCTCAGTCACAGCCATGATGGCACTGCATCATCCTCCACCTGCAATTCTCCTTGTAACCCATTTCAAATGACAGTACTTAGCTCCCTCTTTATCCTTACCTACAGCCAACAACACTCTTGCAATCTCTTATCTCTGAAATTGCAGCTACAACTTCTTCTTTCCTGTCATTTGCACTCTCATCTCCACCTGTAACATCAATTCCTACTACCTCAACTACCCTGTAACACTTCATTTTACTGGTTTTTTTATTGATCAAAAAAAAAAAAAAAAAAAAAAAAAAAAAAAAAAAAAAACACTTCATTTCCTGCACAACAACATACAACCATTCATTCATCTCTTTGCGACTTCATAATCACCACTAGCACCACTGTAGCTGCACTTCAGTTCCATCCCTGTAATACCAACAACAACATCACACACACACACAGGTGCAACATTAAGCTATAATTCTCAGTACCCATCTTCTTTTGTAATCTTCATCTTCTGATCAGTTCATTCTCCATTAACATCATGGCTTGACAGCAACAAGCTCCCTCAGCTTCATCTCAAATGCCACCAACACAACCTAACATTCATCTATTCACAGCATCATCTCCGTTTCCTGACTCTGCCATTCATAATCCCGGACATCCACCAGTACTGCAGCTGCATCAGTACATCATCAGAACCACCAAATCAACTTCAGCTCCAAAACCTAAGCATACATATATATCAGTCCATTACAGCTTGCCATGGTCACCACCATCTGTTTCAGCTCAGACCCATCCATCACCACAACCAACACCTGAACCTTCCCTAACTGCAACACTTCTCCACTTCTCTATAAATCTCAAACTCCAGGAAATCACCATAACTGAACCATTATCCACTGTAGTTACAGAAGCAACAAACCCTAACATCATTGCAGAACCTGCTCAACCTCAGAAATCAGCTACATGACCACCAACAAATTTTGGTGGCACCATGATCACTTCCTTGAAATGCCAACATCATTCATTCCAGCTTCAACACAACTCTTTACATTGGTTCGATGTCACACAGTCAGTGCAATTCATGCCTGCAATTTCACCAGCTTAAGTTCCTACAGCTTCTTCTTGACAGTGACCACCAACAGCAAAACCCCATCACCTACCATCAGTTCACAGCTCAAGTTCTTCTCTACTGAATCCCTAATTACCTCAAACCAAAACCACCTGTAGCTTCTAACCACCGCCAGTTCCATTACAGCCACACAATCAACAGCAAATCTGACCAAAACCCAACTCTGTAACTGTAATCATTTTACCAACTTCTTTACCATCAGCTTCTTGAATCAATCATCAACCCATAAATTCACACAGCGTCATCCTCTTGACAAACCCTAACTTAAATTTCTGCCAAAACCCAAATTTCTTCATTAATCTTCATTCACAGTAGCATACTTGGCTATCTCACAGAAACCCCTTCAATTTCGTCTGAGTTTCATCGATTCAACACCAAATCTCTTCTTGATTCCTCCCTTCACTTTCAATCTGACCATCAAACAACGCCCTCGATTGAACAATTACACCATAACTTCTTCATCTCTGTGAATCTCGACCACTTAATGATGCAACCGTCTCTCATTCTCTGTCCTCTCTAAATTTAGGGTTGTGGTAGGATGAGAGATTGAACCAGGCACCCAGTTACTAGATAAGGGACACCCAAATCAATATAGCTTGTCGGTTTTGAAGAACCAACAACCTAATTCCTTTCTCAACTCAACTGTCAGTTTTGAGGGACTGACTGTTCATTCTTCACCTCCTTCTCGCACACCTTAGCCCACTCCAAGTATAGCTCGCATTTGAATTGACATTTTACGCTCAAAATGGACGTTTCCTCATTCTTTTGCTCATAATGACTCCATTGCACCTGATAAACTCAAAAGCAATCATAAGATACATAATTTACAAGAAACTCGCAAAAAAAAACATAAACAATAGATATAAATCTAGGTGTTTTACAACACCTATCACAAAGCAATAACATAATCCAAAAGGATTCAATAAAGCCAAAACATAAATTAAGGAAATCTATAATAATTCCTGTCAGGAAATTCTAATCTACTAAAAACAATAGGCATAAACGATCATATATACAATTTTGACCACTCTTTATACTTGCATCCCTTTTGTAAAGCTTATCAGCTACGGAATTTATTTCCCTGTACCCAAGTGTGAACTACACCTAAATGGCATTCCTGCAAACATTCTATGCAGACCAAAAAAATCCAAGGAAGATGTTTGTTATTAAAAACCCTGAATAACAGGCAATTAATCGGACTGAATCAAAGCCTTCTGCTAATAATTTTTCACGGCTCATCAAAAGCTCTAGTCACAACAACTACTCTAGTTAAAAGCAATACCAGTTCCCCTATATCAGCAATCCAAAATCCACCATTGTGCTTCGTTCCGGTAAAACCAAAGCCTGTATTTCCAGGGTTATCCTTGGAAACACCATCACAACATAATGTAATATTTTTCTTTTTAGGTAGAAAAAAGAAAGATTCAACGGTGTGCATCATCTTCACTCTTCTGCAGGAAATATAAAAATACCTGAAAATAGCCAAATCATAACAATTGTTCCACATATCCCTTTTAAGACTTAAACCACAATCATGAGTCAAAAAATACTATATTCGATTCTTCCAATTTTCCACCTTAGTATTGAATGCAACAATACTGCATATTTCTTTAGTGATAGGGATTTTATGATTTACAAGATTCGACACATCTTCAAAAGATAAAGGATTCAAAAAAGCAAATATGCCACCTACATCTTCACGGATTTTAACCATAATTACAATACCAAAGAATATGCTAAGTATAATTATCTTGATCCTGCTAACGTAAATAATATCTTGTAGCTAAGCTAAAAGCTTCGGATTTAAGTTTCTCATCAATAACAAATATACCCCTAGTAATCTTCTAGACATTGCTTGCAACAGAAGGGTGAATGCATGAATGACATGCATTTTAATTCTAGTTTTGTTAACTGCATGAGCAATTGTAAATTACTCAGATTACTGACCACACCAAATCCTCCTATCATCACCATGATCAAAAAAATGCAAATTTTAACAAAAAAAATACTTCAACACCTCGTTATAAAAGCGCAATCAAATCACTAACCTTCAACTTAGGATTTTGATTGATAAGGTCATTTTCAGGAGAAACATCACTAATAGCAGATTCAATAACCCTTTTATCCTTCCACACATTTATATAATTACCATTACCAACCACCATCAACTATCAGCATCCAAATCCCCATTTAAGACCGGGTCAAATAAAGTATTGCCTAATAAGTGACCAATTCATTGTTCTTATCTTTATATTTTGCCAACATGAATTATTTAGCCATCCCTCATCAATAACCTGAATTTTCCATAATAATATCATCAAAAGTGCCTTATTGATATCTTCAGGTCTTGTAATAACCAGACCACCCTCTTCAGTAAGTAAGAGTACACATGTTTTTCCACTCAAGAGTAATTAGTTGAATTTCTCTGGGTCCTCAGACCATAAGTATTTATAATGATTTTCTCACAAGTCACAATTACACTCTTAGGCCCTCTATAAACAGACATTGTGTAAATAGGAATATTGCGAAATACAGTTTTTATCAATGTTATTCTTGCTTTGAAAGCAAAAAGTTTACCCTTCCAACTAGCCAATTCAGATTGCATATTCTCAACAAAATGATATACATGAGAAATGAGTACCAACCAAGATATTTATCAGGAAATTCAAATAAGTTCATTTATAGACGACCAACAATAACTCTTATTCAACATCAGCTCCATCCGCATAACACTTTCTCTTCTCTCTACTTACAACTTGACCAGAAGCAAGCTGATAATCCTTCAACAATTGTTGATTTAAACTTGTCTTATTGCTATTACAAAAAATAAATATATCATATGTAGAACAATTGATGTGAACAGTATAAACCATTCCCAATTACTATTGGCATGATTTTTCCTGAGTCAAATTGAGAAATTTTCCTGCCCGGAAGATCTTCAGCTATAATATAGAATATTGGTGAAAGAGGATCACCTTGTTTAAGAAATCTCCCAATTCCAAAATAACCCATTGACTCTCCATTTAGCATAATAGAAATTTAGTAGTTTTGAGAAGTACCATAATTCATAGAAGCTATTTGAAATTCACATTTTAGCATCACCTCAATTATAGAAATCCCAGCAGAGAGCATCATAAGCTTGATATATCTATATGTCAATAACTGCTGCTACGAGGTCATGTGAGCTCACTTTTCATCTGACTCCCAAGCTGTCATCACTGCTTTGAAGAGCAATCAATTATCATGATTCACGGGGCTTGCAATATATATGGGCTTGGACAGTTCGGTTAATAGACAGAAATCACTTACTTTCACGTCTTATTGTAGTTTCTTTAGCTAAAAGAGATGATATCTTCTGGTCGGTGAGGGTGTGCAAAAAGTCCGTAACCGCGGATTTCATCCGTATCCATCCGTAAAATTGCGGGTGAAACCCAATCCGCAAGATTTATGGGCCGGTTACGGGTGGGATTCTCAAATCCGCACTTTTAGCGGTTTGGTTACGGTTGGACTTTGAAATCCGCGGATTCACCCGTACCGTAGAGTAGTAAGGAGATTGAGACGATATGTGAGAGATTAGGTCTTGTTTCTTCAATAAATTATAAGAAGACGGAAGATGTGAAGCAGATTAGTAAACTTTTTTTTTTAACCATTCAATGTATGTTCCCTACTTTCTGTTTCTGATATAAACATTCTGTAAAACTCGGGAGAAATAAAGAGTTAAATACGGTTTCGTAGACTAGTAGTTGTTCTCACTGCGAGATAAATATCATTGCGGTGAAAGAGTACGCCACAAATCATAATTTGTCCAACAATTAACACAAAATCCCATCAGACATCAAACAACTGAGGACGAATTGTCATAACCTCCAGTAATTCCAGTAATAAGGGTTGTCTAATCAAAGGGAGAGAATCCCATGTCATCATCACTCTCCTCTTTCTCTTCCTTATTCTTCTCAGCTGCAGGTGCTTCAGCACAATCAACTGATGCTTCAAGAGCTTCGTGAACCAATTTCCTCTCCAAATAATAAGCACAAACCGCGGTTAATCCGCATCCGCCCCGTATCACCCGCCGATCCGCGAACATCAAATTCGCGGGTGATTGGGCCGGACACGGTTGGATTTTCCAAATACGTAACTTTAACGGTTTGGACGTGGGTGACCCCTAATCCGCATCCGTCCGTCCGTTGCACACCCCTAGGTAGAAGTAATTGAGAATATATAAAGGGACATGATTAAACCCAAATAGTTGTGTCATGATACTATTGGCATAATTGGCCTATCCGGCTACATTGTACCATTTGACGTTCTTTTCAGTATCTTGGTATCTTTGTTAATGTCTTGGTATCTTGGATATTTTCGGGGTCATTTTTAACGGTTCTCTTTTTAGTTTTCATGTTTTGTTGTTACGAATGTGAATTTTAACGGTTCTCTTTTTAGTTTTCATGTTTTGTTGTTACGATAGTGTTGTATTATTTTATTTTGTTGTTTTTTTTTTAATATAAGAAAAAAAAAATTATGTTCTTGTTAGTATCTTGGTATCTTTGTTAGTGTCTTGGTATGTTCTTGTTAGTATCTTGGAATCTTTGTTAGTGTCTTGGTATCTTGGATATTTTCAGGGTCATTTTTAACAGTTCTCTTTCTAGCCTCCATGTTTTGTTGTTACAATATATGAATTTTTTTTAACGGTTCTCTTTCTAGCCTCCATGCTTTGTTGTTATAATATTTGAAATTTAACCTTAACCTGGGGAAGATCATGTTCATATCTTTGTAGTCTTTTTTATGTTTGTTAGATATTCGGGTTGGATCCGAATATGGTCGCCCATATTGTATGTGGCAAGCCCGGTAGGGTTCCATATTCCTTAGGGTTTGGAACCTATATAAACATCTCTAGCATATGTGTAAAGGGTTAAGTGATTCCACCGAGATCACACATAAGGTTTTACTATTAGAAAAGTAGTAACTCTAACCCTAAAGAGAGTTATCATAAGGAGAAAAGGTTTCAAGTTCTTAGCCTATGAATCAAGTTTGTGCTCATCTTTGGTGATTGTAGTACCTGCTGATCGTCGAGTTGAAAACGTTGCTGCTGTTGCTGTTCCTTGTTCTTGCCTTTCGGAGTTCAACAACAAGGTATTTACCGATACCCGCTTCCGCTTAATCGTATAATTCTAATATTGGTATCGTGAGCTATTGGTTTGCTGCGTTTTCATGCTTGAAATCACATGCTTTATGTGCTTGAAAGTTGCTGACAACATGATAGTATCATGATTAGGGTTCTTGTTTTTTT